>WBMW01000592.1:0-25126 GCA_013396635.1 Penelope pileata
CCTCTGTTCCAGGAGAAAGACCTCCTACGCACTTCCCACAGTCTGCATTGCCTTCTTCCTTCGACAGCTCCATCTGGGTGGAGTTGTCTGCCCTATCCGGGACGGAGAGTGCATACTGCCCTTCCATGGCTGCAGCCTTGGCTCAGCAGTGGAATGATGGTGCTCACCATTGCACCATTGCATGGAATGAGCGGGGCTCACCATTCTTCCTCTAGGGTCAGTCAGAACAAGCTGCAGCACACTGGGTGGTACTCGCGCTGAACGCCCCTCCCTGTGCCTGGTGGGCAGTGACACATTGCTGCACACCCTGAGGCTTTTTCAATGGTAAGGGTGTGAGTGCGATTGCCCTTGCCCTGGCAACACCCACCCCACATCAGCCTCTCTCACGAGAGCTGCCGGGAACTGCCAGGTCGCTCCACTCTCTTGGGCTCTCCTGGCAAAGGAACCCCCCAAAATCCCCCTGTACCTCAAGATCTGCCACTGCGGCTCTGGCTGCGCTGGCTCTGAAGCAGCTGACCTCGGAGACTGAGGTGTACAAGTAAGTTAATGGTCAGGGTATCAGTGACTGTACGTGTATATATGTGTATACTTTAGCAATTCCTGAGTATTATGAGATTATGAGTTAAGACTTCTGATATATGTTGTACCACTTCTTCTGTTATCTGTTTCAAAGTACAGTATTTATTTGAACTAAAGACAGTGCCTCTTGATTTTGTATAAATACAGCAGTAGAAACATCTTAATGATTCCCATGCACTGGAGCCCTGCAGCCTCTGAAGTCTTGGCTCCAGTATGCATACTGTTGTTTATTCATCCATTAAACAAATGTGTACAACTCAAAATTCAGGGAAGTTTGCAGTAGCAATGAATGAAAAGAAAAAAAAAGAATCAAAGTAGTTTTAGGTAAATTAAATGTCTTCTAATGACAAGCCCGTGAGACGGCACCCTTGGATTAATCATTAGTAGGAAAGATACATTTGTGTCACCAGTTTGTAGTAATGTGATCTTAATATCTAGTTGAGAACAAATGAAAACACTAGTTACTGTTGGGTTATTAAGGAATAAATATTTGCAAGTAGACACACTGTTCGCAAAAAATCTCTTAAATTTTGCAGTAGTCATAAGGTAAAGAGAAAAGAAGGAATTTTCTCCCTAATCTACTGATTTCCATCTCCAAGTTTGTTTGGTTTTCTTATTTCATTTTTTCAGAGTGTATGTCAGGGGGAATGTTTATGACACCTCAAATGGCATGGAGATTATCACTGAGTCCTAGAATCTGTGACACAATTTGGATTATTGTTCCAAAGGTAAAAGGCAGCAGCATCCTCTAACACATCAACAATATGGTAATCTTTGGTTTCAGGTATCTGAATGGATATCATAGAATCATAGAATCCTGAGAGTTGGAAGGGACCTTTTAAGGTCGTCTAGTCCAACTTCCCTGCAATGTACAGGGACATCTACAGCTAGATCAGGTTGCTCAGAGCTTGGTCCGGCGTGACATTGAATGTCTCCAGGATATGGTATAGCATTTTCTGTAAAAGAAAACTAATACTTCATTCTTCTCAGGGATCTTAATGGCAATCTTAAACTGTAAAGTGTGATTCTTCTATGATTATGCTTCGCAACATCACTGCTCCCATAAAAATAGTTCTTGTTCATGCTGGACAGCATTTTACTCCAAGGATGTCTCCGGTATCATCAGGACCGCTACCTACCAAAGGGATGGATTCTGATAGCCCTTGATTTTCTATGATGTCACTGAATTCTTTCTCTTTTATTTTTTGATCTAAATTACATATTTTTCAATGTCACTGAGATTAAAAAAATAAACAATTAACTTGAAGGAATATTTCTCTGTTTTTGAAATAAACATTGACATCTAATTTTTTTTTTTTTTGCAGAAAGATATTTTTACAAGTTCTAAGAATAGAAGTTGCATTTAAACTGAATTGGATGTATGTAGAGAAGTTGTTTTCTAAATAATGAGTTAAGCCAATTCCTAGGTCCTAAAGGATCTTAAATAGCTAATGAAGCAACACAAGATTGGAAGCAAGTCATTAAGTATTCATAGAAATAATTTAGTTATTGTACTGTTTTTAATAAAGACATTATTGTTAGCATTTTAGGCCATAATTTGATTTTATTCCTCCCTCTGGCACTATCTTTCTCTTACAAAATGAGATTTTACAGCATTAAATATCTGCGTCCTTCCTGAAATTACTTGTCAAAGAATATGTGATATTGCATAACGGAATATATTAAATCAGGCATGTCCAACCCAGAGCCCTTGGGCTGCATGCAGCCTGGCACAGCCTCCAATGCAGCTCGCCTCCTGCTGCCACACAGAGCTGGGCGGCCCGGCCTCAAGCGTGCACACATCACTCAAAAACAACAAAACTACAATTGTGCTGTTTAATGCTGTCTGAGTTGAACCCAGGACAAGGGCAGGATGCAGGGCAGCATGAATTCAAGTTATGTAAATAATTCTATGCGTTTTGATACATTGGCAAAACAGTGAAAAATATGCAGCCTTGCTTTCCATTTTAATAAAGGAATTTGACAATGTTTCAAGATCACTGAAAAAATCAATTTCTTTATATATTTGCAACTCCATTTTCAGACAACATAAACATATCTGCAAATTTTCAAAAGGGATGCATAGAGTTGCAATCAGACATTCAACTAAAAGAAAAATTTGATCACCTTTCCTTACTAGACCTCTATAAGACCTATCTTAACAGAGAAATATATCCCTCCCCTTACAATCATGCATTATTCGTTTCATCTCTTTTTGGCAGTATGCACATTTGTGAACAACTGTTTTCAATAATGTAGCACAGGAGAAGTAAAACTCCATTAAAAATCTCTGATGGACACCTTGAGAACCCACTGAGAATTCCAGCCAGTTCCATGGAACAAGACTGATGCATTCATTTCACAAAAACAAGGTCAGATATCCCACTAGTTTTATGTTTTTGTTGCTCTTATGTTTTAATAAAATATATACATAAAAATACTTGTTATTTACATACATTAAGTATAGTACATATTTTGAATGCAGCCCAAAAACTCATCTTCACTTCATGGAGCCCAGGTAAGCCAAAAGGTTGGACACCCCTGTAATAAATCAACAAATACTACCTTTCTGAAAAGTAAAACTAATGTTTCATTATAATTTCTTTTCAAAAGTGACTTGTATAATGTCTATAATTTTAATTAGTCTGTTCTCTACTGAAGTATGTGCAAAGCATTGTTAATTATGATTCTTTCTGAATTTCACAGCAATAACATTCAATTAGAAATTACAAATTTCAGCAAGCCTTTCACAAGATTTATTTTGGAGAGAAGTGCTTCACTTGAGGTTTCAGAAGCCATTTTTCCATACCATTGTTATATATACAAGAGGAGCATTGACAAGTTTCTGTGAAGTGTTGCTTGAATAACAACAAAAAAGATTTACATATGCACTGAGAAAAAAAATAATATTGACTTTGGTTTGATGAAGTTCACGGGTCTGTATTATGCTTGACTAATATTAAGTCTGCTACAAGGGCATCTATGAAAATATGGGGAGATCAGCTCAGAAGTGGTATTCCCAAGAGCTCAGTATTGGGGCCATTTTTAAACATTTTTTTCATAAAGTTTGCTGTCAGTAAGTTTGCTGACAACACCAAGTTTGATGAGGGTGTTTAACTGCTTTAGGATTGTTTTTGCAGAGGATTCTGGATTGCCTGGTTTGTGGGCAACGTCCAATCGTCATTGGCTTTCAAAACGACTAAATGCTGGGTGCTGTACTCGGATCATATCAACTCCATACAGAGGTTTAGGCTCAGGGAAGAGTGGCTGGAAATTTACTTGACAGAAAAGGACTTGGGAGTTCTTGTTGACAGCTGTCTGAACATGAGCCAGCAGTGTGCCCAGGTGTCCAAGAAGGCCAAGAAAATCCTGGTCTGCGTCAGCAACAGTGTGGCCAGCAGAACTAGGGAAGTGATCACTCCTCTGTACTCAGCACAAGAATATACATTTTCTTTCCCTCTGGGGTCAAAAGAATGTATAAATCACACGAGTGAATAAAACTCAGGTATTTTGTAGATAGATTACACTCAAGGTCATGTTTATTGAGAAATGGTACCATCTCTATTGATCATTCTCTTTGTTTAGTACTGGCATATCTAACTTCTATCTTGCATATTCCTTGCTTTTTGCTACTGTTCCACATCCCACATACCTGAAAATGTCTATATTTCTATCATATTAAAGGGTGATTTATCTGTGTGGTGATTGCCTTCCTAGCTAATCTATATGTAAAGCAATTATTTTTATATTTCTTCTAAGAAAGTACTTTTACAGTATTTTAGATTGTAGGATAGATATAACAGTTAGAAACCATCTAGTGGTTATCTCTTCCAATGCAGTTTGTCTAAAGGATTTCAAGTTTATTAAAATGGAGATGCAGAAGATCTGACTCTTGTTTACGTATCATCTAGGATGAATTACTATACCATGTTGAGATTTCTTTGGCAATATTACTCAGACTTTTAGTTGGGCTTCTTTGGAATATCTAAACTTAAAGGAAATAAATAACCTGATTCAGTTTCTTAATCAGATTTTGGGCAGTTTTCTGTATTTATTTATTGGTCTTCACACTGTAGCCGTGTCAAATGCAAGTAGAGCACCTAGTAACTGGCCTTTGACTTCTGAGTAGAATTTGTGTGTAGTATTTTTAGGATGTTTGTTTTCTTGCTTGTTTTTTAACTCTTATATATTTTTGCCACAGACGTTGATTCTAAAAAGCTATCAAAGAATCAGAGGGTCATAGAAGCATAGAATCATAGAATGTGTTGGGCTGAAACAAATCATCCAGTTCCAAACCTCCTGCGGGGCAGGCTTGTCATCACTTGATCAAATTGCAAAAGACTCCATCCAACCTGGCCTTGAGAAACTCCAGGGATGGAGCATCCGCAGCTTCTCTGGGCAGCCTGTTCCAGTGCCTCAGAACCCTCTAAGTAAAGAATTTTCTCCTAACATCTTACATAAATCTAGCCTTAATCATTTTAAAACTCTTCCACCTTTTCGTATCACTAATCAGACCATGCAACCAATGTTGCTCTCCATCTTTTTCTTAAGTTCCCTTTGAGTGCAGAAAGACCACAGTGAAGCCTCTCTAGAGGCTTCCCTTCTCCAGGCTGAAAAAGCTCCGCTCTGTCAACTTTTCTTCATAGGAAAGGTGCTCCAGCACTCTGATCATCTTCCGGGCCATTCTTTGGACCCGCTCCAACAGCTCTGCATCCTTCTTGGGCTGGGAGTCCCAGGCCTGGACAAAGTATTTCAGATGGGGCCTCACAGACTCAAAGTAGTGGTGAACAGTCACCTCTCTTGCTCTGTTGGCCACTCTTCTGATGCAGCCCAGGATACAGTTGGCCTTCTGGGCTGCAAGCACATACTGTGAGTCCATGCCAAGCTTTTAACCAACCAGAACCCCCCAAGTCCTTCTCCACATGGCAGCTGACAATGTATTCTTTCCCCAGTTGGTACACACATGTGGGATTGCCCTGACTGAAGTGCAAGAACTCATCTCATCAGGTTCTCTTTTCAATCTTTTCCAGGTCCGTTTGGATGGCATCCTCTTCCCATTTCAGCAATTGTCAGCATTCAGGAAGTGCCTGAACAATGCTCTCAGACATATGTTCTGATTTTTGGGTGGTCCTATATGGAGCCAGAAGTCACAGATAGGATCCTCTGGGACATGGCAAGAGGAATGTAGAGGAAATATCAGCCAAGTTTAGAAAGGAGGACATTGAATCAGCCTGATCTTGACCTCCCCCCCCCCTTGTTAGTGTCGTTGAAGAGCTATGAAGCATGCCCAACTCGGAAAGAGCAGGCTTGTGCTGAGGAAAATTGGTGATCTCCCATAGTTGTGGAAGGGGTGAAAGGCTTGGCAAAAGAAAACAGATCTCGATCTGATAAAGTTAAGATCTGATAAGTTGTTTGTGGGGTGTTAGGTGCTGTGCTGATAGCACAGTGAAAAGATAAGAGCATCCTGAAGCAAACAGAGTGAGAAACAAGTGAGTATTGATAAGTAAGTGGCTTGTTATTATCCCTGGGGAGAAACTGAGGAAGTATTAGCCCTAAACATTCCTAAAATCATGATTTATAATCACCCTACTGGCATTATCATAAGTCTAATTGTAGCATTCCAGAAATGAAAATAACAGTGAAGGAAAGACGTGTATTTCAACTCTTCCACTGTTGGGTCCAGCAAGGAAAGGAAACATCCCCCAACTCTCCCTCCCCCTGGGGAGAAATCGCAAGGCTTGAAGAATAAAGAATAGGGCCCAGAAGACATTGTAACTGCCCGATCAAGAAAAAAAACTTGTCAGTAAATAAGTGATAATAGTGAATATATATATATATGTATTACAACTGGGCCTTAAGGACAATCGGTATTGTGGTTTTTTCAATAAATATGGGAGCACAAATTCTAATGTAAACTTACCAAGGTTCTGAGAAGCTGAGAATGTAACTCAGACATCCAGGAGTTAAGATTACCAATAGAAACAGAACAAAGTGATTTGTGCCAAATTGCCAAAGCTAACTTCTGGCTCTAAGGTGAGAAATGTATGTTAACAACTCTCTCCGCAATTATAAATTGTCAAGAGATATATTTCATGTTTCAATGTTTTAAACAGATGACCTTGGTGCCTTGGTGCCCAGTCTGTTGGTTCAAACATTGATCTCAGACCCATAAAATAGGAAGACTGCAATTCATGTATTTCACACAGCCCTTACACTCTTTTAATGCAAAAATTAGTTATGTGCCACAATATCCAACTTCTGCTGTGGCTCAGGGTGGAATTTCTGAAGCTGTAGCAGAGTTAGAAAACAAGATATCATGTCTCTCACCCATGACTGTTTATGCTGCACATGCTAGATTTTTACAAGCTGTTTGGCTCCCTAAAGGACTGAAATTTCATCAATGTAAAGTAAAGCCCTGATTAAAGGAAATTCCCCTAACCTTGTTAATTGGATTTGCATTCTTGATGGTTGGCATACTTATTGTTAGATGTATGATCTCTCAGATACTTTCTCTGTCTCTTCTCTGATTACTCCTTCTGTTTGTTACCTTCACTCTTGAAGATGAGTTTCAGTCCCTTTTCTCTGCTAATCTTTGTTTGAGCCACGGGGTGATGTCTGAGACTGATGAGGAATTTAACTTGTGCTGACTTTAACAACTAGAGAACAAGACAAAAAAGAGCAACCAGAAAAGCTGCAAAATAAGGGATATGAAACCTCTCTCTGTGGAGGACCCTGGACCCGTAAGACAGAACGGTGGGCTACTTAACTATACTTCCCTTTACGGACATCTTTTTCCTCTTGTGGCTGAAAAACATCAGATAAGGAAAAACATCAGTTCAGCTAACTGAGGAGGGGGTGCACAACCACCAGAGACCCTCACTGAAAACTCATGAATCTTCTAGATGCAAGGGAACTGCCAACTCAAGGGCAATCCCAGACCAGCTAGACTATATGAAGGTGAGCATGCACGTTTACCTTTGTTGATCCAACACCTATGGATCAAGATCCTCAACTCAAGACAACGCCGGATCCAAGAAGTGCTGAGATTTCTCCCTGTCTCTCTCTCTCTTCCTCTTTTTCCTCTTGATCTTCTTTTACTTGTTTCTCTTCAGTAGCCATTGCGTAAATTTGCCTTAAAGTAGTCGATAAGGAAGTAACACCTGCAGTAAGTACCCTTATCCATAATGCTTACTAATTGTTGTTAGAAAGTGCCAAATTTTGCCTCAAAGTTTTGATTAGTTGTTGTTTGAAAGCTCAATAAATTGTCTTGTACTGTTCCTCTGAATCATTTTTGTGACTCTTTACTCCTGCCCTTGTCAGGCAGCAAACCTCTCCAGAGAGATGATCCTGTTGGTAAATGGGTGCTGTAGTGCCTCCCAGCAAGGAGCTCCCAATTATTAAGTTATCTTGCCTTCTTTTGGTGACACTGATTCTGACTTGCATCTGTAGTTGGTCAAACTTAACATGCTTGTCCCTTTCCAGGTCTGAACGATTACCCACACCCTTTCCTCTTTCCATCCTCAGAGCTTTGTAACTGTTCCTTAAGGGCAATTAGGGGAAAAGAGGAGACTCTTCCTTTTGTCCAAAAGGTGGATTCTTTAGCTGGTGTGCAGTTAAGCCAATCTGACACAAAGAGAAGAGATATTGGTCTTTTGCAAAGTTGCAGAAGTCTCAGTGTTAGGTGGTCTCCTACAAAGCTAGCACACCTCAGGATTTTTATAATACTTTTTTATAAACGTTCTTATCACTTGACCACTACTCTGATACAGCCTCTGGCCTACAATTGGTCAGTTAAAGACAGAGCTAAGCTTTTGTACTTCTGGCTACACTAGCCTTGCTAATTACCTACTTTTTTTTTTTTTGATATCATTGAATCACAGAATCATAGAATGGCCCAGGTTGGAAGGGACCACAGAGATCATCAGGTTCCAACTCCCCGACACAGGCAGAGCCACCAACCTCCAGATCTGATAGTAGATCCGGTTTCCCAGGACCCCATCCAACCTGGTCTTGAACACCTCCAGGGTCGGGGCATCTACAACTTCTCTGGGCAGCCTGTTCTAGCACCTCACCACTCTCTCAGCAAAGAACATCCCCCTGATGTCTAATCTAAACCTTCTCTCCTTCAGCTTAAAACCATTGTCCCTTGTCCTATCACTGTCTACCCTTTGGAAAAGTCGGTTCCCCTCCTGTTTATAATCTCCTTTTAAATACTGGAAAGCTGCAATGAGGTCTCCCCACAGCCTTCTCCATGTTGAACTAGCCAAGATCCCTCAGCCTGTCCTCATATGGGAGGGGCTCCAGCCCTCTGATCATTTTTTTGGCCCTCCTCTGAATCCTGTCCAACATTTCCACATCTTTCCTGTACTGGGGGCCCCAGACCTCTACACAGTACTCCAGCTGGGGCCTGACGAGGGCAGAGCAGAGAGGGACAATCTCTTCTCTGTCCCTGCTGGACACCCTTCACCTGATGGAGCCCAGGATACTATTGGCCTTTCACGCTCCAAGAGCACACTGCTGGCTCATACTCAGTTTTTCATCCACCAGGACCCCCAGGTCTTTCTCAGCTGGGCTACTCTCATGGATCTCTTCTCCTAATTTGTATGCATATCTGGGATTACTTTGACCAAAGTGCAAGACTTTGCACTTCGCTGCGTTGAACCTCATTAGGTTCACACGGTCCCACCTTTTCCTTCCCCTGGGGAAATACTTCCTCTTATCTTCAAAGACAAGCTTAGTCATCTCATTGTGATTAAGGGTTTCTCTACTTAATCACTTGAGCAGTTTCACCCTTACCTAGATAAAAGTACGTATTTGCTATCTTTAAGGTACGCATACAAAGACATGTACAGGGTTTACTTCTTACTTGACTGACAACACTCCTGCTCTGAGAAGAGATGAGGGACTTCACTTGATAGCCATGACTTTTCAAATAAGATGGACAGTGACTTGTCAGCTACATCAGCCAGTTCCTTCAGAGGCTTGTGATAAATGGCTTCAGGCCGCACAGACTTGTACATATTCAGTTTCATGAGCTTCCAGATTGTGGTTTAACCCAGAAAGCAGCAAAGCACCACACAGCTTTTTGCTGACTCCCCCTTTCAGAGAAATGGGGGAGAAAATTGGGAAAAATAAGCAAAGTAGAACTTGTGGATTGAGGTAATAACTGTTTACTAACACAGAAAAGTAAGAGAAAAAATAATAGTAATGATTATTTTATATATTAAATAAATATTTATAAATATATAATATACGTAATATATTTACAGTATTACAATATTACAATAAATATATATATAGTATTTACAAAACAAGTAATGCACAGTGCAATTGCTTACCACCCACCAACTGATGACCATACCATTCTCAAGCAGTGCCTTATTCCCCGTACCAAGTCCCCACAGATTTATAGTTTTTGCGTGATGTTGTGTGTCATGTCATATTCCTCTTCCCAGTTTAGGTCAGCTGCCCTGGTACTGTCCACTTCCATCTCCTTGTGTCCTTCCCTGCTACTTTCGCTGGCAGGACTGTACAAATTCTGCAGACCTGTCTAAAAATAGTCCTGTTACTTTGTGCGCTCTGAACATTTACCAGGTGTCTAAGCATTTTTCAATAGGTTTTTTTTCTGCATGTGATCCTGGACAACTTGTTTAAGCAGGCGGCTTGGACCATATGACCTCCAGAGGTTCCTTCCAGTCTTTACAATTCTTTGACTCTGTTTTCAGTGGCTGGACTTGTGCAAGATGCTATATCTTATAACTATTTTTTCTTGACTACCATGAGAGATCCTACTAAAGGTCAATGCAATATAATGCAATCAACATGTTTGGAAACAAATGAGAAAGTTTTGTTAATGGCCCTGCTGTAATCCATTTTTCTTGATTAACAGATCTGGAATATGCATTGCAAAAATGTGGACTTGATCTTTATGGATAGAGTAAATCTAAACAGATATATTTACAAAAATGCAAACTTTTTGTTCTTATTTCGACAAAAAAAATGAGGAGAATCTGACATTTATGAGTGCTATACACAGGTTTAAGAAACTGATTCAATATACTTCTTACAAACCTCCTTGAAAAATCCTTAGTTGTGCTCAAAATACCAGTATAACTAAGTGTTGTGACAATTTAAAAAATTTTGGAGATATTTCATACTTATAAATTAGATATTCAAAGACTAATCTCATTCTATTATGCAGATTTCCTTTCAGTTCTAGCTTGAAACAGCAGCTTTACACTTCTACCATTTGATAAAATAACAAGCATGTTATTTAAGATGAAATCAACTCTGGTTAGTGAAAGAAATCTCAGTTAAATTTGAGCTTTGCTATCAAATGATATTTTAATATCGTCACATTACAGATTACAGATTACAGCCATTTTAATATCTCAGTAAATTGTTCTCTAAATGAACAATGTGAATATCAGAGGCATTTAACTTGGTTTTCTTCTTTTAGTATATCTTTTGTACCTATCCAGAGTCATATATTGCTAATTACTTGACCAGGGACAGACAACAGCATTACTATATACTGATGGTAATATGAATACTACATACTATTATTAATAGACTATGCTTTTCTCAGTTCTTTCCAAGAATTTCTGATGTTTCCTAAGTGATGGAAATCACTTAAAGAAAAATGTCAATGGAAATTTTAATACAATGATAGAATGGAAACATAAAGATTCAGATCCTGAATGCATTTATTATCAATATCTTGATTATGTCAGCCAAGGCAGGTCCATCTCTGGTGTTCTTGCTGTAAAAGACCATAATGCTTTATTGTAGAACCAAATGTCAAAATCCTTAGAAGATGGTTATCATTTCTTTCAGTTTCTAGAAATATTATTATTATGAATTCAGGACTCTTTCTATAGCTCAAACTTTCAAACATTATTTTTTTTTTCTCTGTTGATTCAGGGCATATTCACCAACCTATTTCCTGCAAGCAAGATAATGCAGAAATATTTATTTTGGTATCTGGAACATACATTTTGATTTCATCATGTGATGACACAAATTTGAATGTGATCTAAATTAGTAAAAGAAAGTCAGTGGAAAGTTAATTATAAAAGTATTTTACTCCACAGCAGTGATTCTGAAATGTATTGCTACCATAGACATCTGTTGAAAGCCACTTTTAGACCACAAAGAAGTGAAAATACATAGGAAAATTATAAAATGATAGAAAAACAACAGCAACAAAATCACTCTTCAAGTAGTCAGCCTAACAACAGAAACAAAACAGCTGAGCTTGGAAGAGTTTTCTGGAGATCATTTACTGCAGTGCCTCTGCTCAAAGAAAGATCACCTTGAGCCCATTATCCAGGACTGTGTCCAATCAGGGATTAGATACCTTCATAGAACAGAAACTCCGCAATGTCTCTGGGCAATCTGTTACAGCTACAGTTTTTGGTCACCCTAACCATTGTTTCCAGCTGAGTTCTAAAAATCTGCAATGATTAATATTCTCCATCTTATTTCAGGAACCTAGTTCTGCTGTATAACTATCTTCATTATGAGTAAATTTTTTCTCTAATATCTAATCAGACCTATGCACTTCTGACAAAGGTCTGACAGCCTTTCTCTCTAACCTCTTTTTTAAGGAAGCAGTATAATGTCTTTAAAGATTTCTCTTACGGCAGCCCTGTTCCAGTCTATTACATAGAACATGCCTATCACACAGTCACATATTGTTGGACAAGGAACATATGATGTAGCTCAGTTTGATTTATAAAGTAGACATGTACACAGTCATATGCATTGTTGATGTTAGTATTTAATAAAGTAATATTCATAATGCAAGTACTAAGAGAAACAGAATGTCTGAAAGATATCAATTTTGTTTTCATAAAGTGTTGAAAAACTGTTGAGGTTATTAATGTCTCCATCATAATCAAAGACTGTAAGTGAAATCTAGCAGCCTTATTCAGAGATAGAAGATTCATGAAGCAAAGAGCTATGACAACCTTATATTCTGCATTTTGTCTGCAACACAGTGTTAGACTAATGTTGAACTGAGATCTTCATTCTTGTAAACCAAAAGGACGTAAAATCCAGTCTTGCCTAGCACTTTTCTGAATATATATATATAGCTGGGATTGGCTACAGATTGTAAAATGTAAACAGTATTGTGTTGGTTTTCTGGAACTCTAACAATCCTATGATGAAAATAAATCTATTAGAATTGTAGAATCTACAAGAATGTGCCAAAAGTATATGGTCAATATAGTGAACTGAAGCAGAGTACTCTATGAAGTAAATATCTTTTTTTGTCAGATGAAATTAAAATTGCTTTGGTATCTGGTCAACCTAGTGAGTATTTCTTACTCCTTTCACCCATGGCAGTGAAATTCTTTGTTTTTGCTATTTGTTTGTTTGTTTTAGAATATTTCAGATTTAAAAGATAATAACAACATTTCTGTAGTGGCAAAATTTGAAAGGGAAATGTCTCTCCTATATTTGAGTTTCACTGACTTTTGCTTCCTCAGTTCATGGCAAGACTAGTAAAATTTTTTGTTAGAATTATGGTCTTTCATGCTCTGTCTTTAAGAGTGCTGTGTTTTCTCTGAAAAGCATTCCTACTTTCCAAACTCTAAATTCCCCTCCCAAAAAAATGTCTTTTAAAATATCAAGTGTTCTTGCCTGCATGTTTGTACAGGTCTTGTACTATATGGCATTATGGAACAACCATGAAAACCGCAGAAGATATGAGGACCTACCTACATGGGAAGAGGCACTGTCATGTAGCAATACTGAAAATGTTTTTTTATAGGTAAGTGGTGAAGTTTGTAACACACCAAATTTAAGTGCTATTCAGGCTTAATATCCACTTTGGTCTCACTTGGACTCTGATGTTGATGCTAATCCGACAAAAGAAATGCCTTTGAAACATTTATAGAACGAAACATATTGCCAGTTTGTATAACAAATATTATTTTCAGGACAAAGTGGAAAAAAGTGTTTCCTAGAATAATATTTATAATAATAAAGACCATTCTTCATCTAAGAGTGTGAGGAAAGTGAATTATCGCATTTTTCATGTGGATAACATAGATGAATAAAGTTTGGTATGTAAGATAAGCAGTTAGTATGTTTTCCCTTTAAGGTACCACCTAATTAAAATTTGTCAGCTATTAGGTCCAAAATGAACCATAATGGTCACAAAAATTAGGAAGCAGAAAAAAAAATAGAAACAATGTGAACAGGGAGACAGTGGTTCTTTTGGTAAAATAACTTTCCTAGTAAATAATGAAAATAACTTTATCTAAAATTGCCTAATGATGACAAACTGCATTGTTTCCATAACATTAGTGATATTTTTTTTATCATATTATGTGTTGGAATAATGAAGCAATATAGTATATATACTACTGTTGATCACCTAATTTCCGTGGCTTTGTATTTGTGTGATTCTAACGAAAGGAGTAAAAAGGTCAGAGCACATTGTTACTAAATACATCACATACTATTTCTATGATCGAAGCAAGTGATAATCAAACTCGAGGACAACCTGAGTTTCACTGTAGACATGAATTAAATTGACTGCCAGAAATAATTGTTTTCTGATGCTTGGGAAAAATTACATTTTTATTACACATTTGACACATGAATTGTTTTCTTTTTTTTTCCTAGCCTCTCAGCTTCTTTCATTCCACAGAAAACATTCTATTAGCTTTGTCTTTTTTTTCCCAAATGATGAAGAATTTTCCTTCAGCTAGATTACTTTCACTTTCTCTAGAAAGAGAAGATTCCTATAAGGTTTTTAAAATATCTGCAAACTTTCACATTCTGGATAGAGTTTGAAATTTGATCAAAGAATTCACATGAAAAGTATTTCTTGCTTGGATTGTGAGACTTAATTTGTTATATTCTTTTCTTATTTCTTGATAGGTACTATTAGCAGATATTCTTTAAATGTACAAATACTTCTAGTATTTCGCATAAATACAGCTTGAGATTGAAAAAATAAATAAACAGGGGTTTTATTTTTTGTCTAGAACCTGTGGGCTGCGTGAGGCCTGCCACAGCCCGCAGTGTGACCTGCCCCCTGCTGCCGCACAGAGCCTGGCTCTCTTTGTGCTTTCATAGAATATATCTATAAAAATTTTGTTCATTACATACATTACCTATAGTACATTCTTTGTGTGCAGCCCAAGACAATTCCTCTTCACTCAATGTGGCCCAGGCAAACCAAAATTTAGGACACCCCTAGTCTAGATTATTGAGAACTTGTATGATTCGTATACTGATAAGATTTTGCAATTCTCTTTTCATGGGTTAATTTTCAATGGGAGGCTCAGGTTCGGTATTTGGAATAATCTNTGGTAATCTCTTCTCTGAAAGAGTGGTCAGGCACTGGAGGAGGCTACTGAGAGAGTGGTGGAGTCACCTTTTCTGGAAGTGTTCAAGAATTGTAAAGAGGTGATACTTAGGTACATGATTCAGTGGCAATATTGGTGGTAGGTGTTTGGCCAGACTAGATGACCTTAGAGATCTGTTTGAACCTTAATGCTTCCGTGGCTCTATGAATAAATTATTTTCCGAGTACGAGTTAACTTTTGAGTAAAGGAAAAGAATATTTAAGTCTTGATCAACAGTTCAATAATTATTACAAGTAGTGGCACTTTTTAAGTGTTGTTCTCTGGAATTCACTATGTGGTTTTTACTTTCTTTTTATGGAACTTAACCTTGAATTTAACTATACATCAAAATTGCACATCCTGCGAAATAGCTAAATTTTTCCTGCGATTTTCTTTTTAATTCTTTCCATTTTGAGCAAATGGTTTCTTCAATACTCGTTAGTAGTGCCACAATTACAAGGCCTTTATTTTTGTTCTATTTTGTTTTTACTTATAAATACCTCAGTTTAGGACTGTTTTTTTTTTTCCTTTCCTCTTTTTTTCTTTTACTTTTCCTTTATTCTTGTTTTTTTTCAATTTTTGTTTTGTTTTTAAAAACTAAGATCTGAGAGCCCCATTTGTAATGTCCTTTTCCACTGTATGCACTGGTGTTTTCAAATAAACATAGAGCACATCACTGATGATGTACCTAATGCAAATAATATTGATTCAGTTGAAGGTTAATGGCGAGAATTGCATGAACAACAGTATACAACCTGCAATTAGGAGTGTCTGATGGCAGTTCACACTATTAATGTAGCCAGAAAACATCTGCATGTTCATCATAATGACTATCTGTATCTCTCTCTGTACCTTTTTTTTGTGCTTTAATGGCATGTTAATCACTAAATCTTAGTTTCTCATTAAATCCCAAGCTATAGAGAAAAATAAGTTCAAACTGCAGTTAATTAAATGAAGAACATTGTCAGAATAGAAAACGTCACTGTGACCCCAGGCTTAAAATTTAGTTGGCAGAAAGCCGTGAGAAGAGTAAGTGCAAGGCCAGTCACAAGATGTTTTACTGCTTAGCAAAAGAACAATATTTAGCCTAGCTATTGTTTAGCAAGCTTGCATGTGGCATGAAAGGAGGAACTACGGATTCGAGATAATAGGATGTCTCAAAAGTCCCACGACTGCATCAGCCAATGACAAGTGTAATTAAACGTATGCTGTAATCAGTCTTCGTTATGTGCCCCAGACGGAGTCTGTGAATTAATTGCCACAGATCATGGCTTCTCCTTCTCCTTTACATTACCAGGTAAAATGCTATAAAAGCAGTTTGGTCTTTGCCCTGTTAGGATCCGAAGTGTGACAAATATTAATTTTTGAGAGATATTTACACATTTCAGGATAGAAATATGTAGAGCCAAAAGTGTTCCTTTTAGTGATTGTCTTATTTGAAATAAAGCATTTGTAGGTGGATTTCTTTTTCTCATCCTGCTTCCAGGTATCATGTTTGTCCTTCTGCTTGGAAAGAGACTTCAGAAGAAGGAATAGGACCTATGTCTCCTGCTTTTTCATTAACCATCATCCTCAAGTCCTTCTCAGTTGGGCAGCACTCAGCCTATATTTGTGCTTGGTTTTGCCCTGACCCAGGTGCAGGACCTTGCACCTTGCCTTTGTGAACTGCATGAAGCTTACACAGGGCCACCCGCCTTATCTGTCAAGGTCCTTTTGAATGCCTTCCATTTCCTCCAGAGAATCAACTGCACCATGTTGCTTGGTACCATCACTTACTTGCTGAGGGTGCAGTCAATCCCACTGTCGATATCACCTACAAAGAAGTTAAATAATGGTGTTCCCAGTGGTATATCACTCGTTACTGTTCTCTACCTGCCATTGAGCTGTTGACTGCAGCTCTTGGTGTGTGAACAGACAGCCAATTTGTTATCCATTGCGTTGTCCATCTGTCAAAGCCGTGTTTCCCCAATTTAGAGAAAGGATTTCATACAGGACTGTGTCAAATGTCTGGGTAGAAGACACTGGCTGCTCTTCCCCTATCCACGAACTCTGAGCTCCCCTCAAGGAAAACTGCTACATTGACAGCCTAGTTGGCTGTCCCCAGTCATCTGTCTGTTTTCCACATTCCTTAGTATAGTTTCCAGGAGGAAAATCCCTGGTATACTGCATGAACTTGCTGGGCACAGAGGTGGAACTGACTGGTCTGTCGTTCCCCAGATCTTCCTTCAACCCCTTTTTAAAATGAAGTTTTGTAAAACTCCTATCTATAATCAATACGAATTTAAATCCTGTTTATCAACTCTCCTTGAAAATTGTACATTTACATCTTAATTGAATGTTTTACTATCATAATTTATTGCCTTAATCTATGTCTCAGTTTTCAAGCTGTAAGTGTAGCTGAGATTCTAGTTCTTATGCAGTCAAGAAAATGACACTTTCTTCTTCTCATTAAGTTTCTACCACTAAAAGCTGGTAGAATTAATGGCTAAGTGGTGGAGTGGGACAAATTTCAAATCTCATTACTTCCTACCTTTATCTTTCCTATCTTTATCTTTTGCTTAACTGCTGAACCCAGTGAAAATGAACAGAACAAAAAATATTCTACTTTTATGTTCTAACATCAGACTGGCTGTCTTAGGCTACATTTACATTACATTTGTCTTTAGAAGGATTCAGAGAAAAACCTCCAGAAATTTATCTACTGATAAAAGATAAACAGGTGACTTAATTACAGACTGTGTGTATATAGAGATGGACCTGATTATTTAAGTAAATATCAAAGATTAAAAATAAACTGAAATCAGTTCTATCAGTAAAAATAATGACTGATTAAATTGAATTCATCTGTGGTGAAAGATATATGGGAAAATATTATTTCATACTTATTCTGCTACATTGCTTTCTATGTTAGTACTTTCCCCTGTCAATAACATGAGCAGACTCCACTGCAATTCTTACTATGAATAAGTCATCATGTTTCAAAAGGTAAAAATATCTGCCTGGAAATTTTCTACAAAGAAATAAAGAAAGTTTTCTGAGAAAAAAGAAAGATTGCTTTCTACAGTTGCATGCATAGTCTTATGCACTTCCAAGCTAAATTTAAACATGTTCATCACTTTACAAATCTCATTTAAAAAATTAAAAAAATTAAAAAATTAATGATTTGTGAAAAATTCTGCAACCTGTTTCTTAGTACTCACTGTTTGCCTGCAGGAGAGAAAAAGGGAGAAACATTAATCACAAGACATTTTGTTTTGTTTGTGTTCTTTTCCCTTTTACAAACAGATTTTAATGTGCTATTTCTATCAAAAGTTTAATATCTGATCTTGAATTTTTAAAATAATTATTCTTTAAGAAGGGGTTTAAGGTAGATATTATAAACTGAAGAGCTCCAAAGAACAATTATCCATTGTATTGCTTCACAAAAGGATAAAATTCACCTAAGTTTTCTCTGCAGTGCTTGCAAAAGTCTACTGAACAGAATAGATACAGAACTGTTAACAGAATTAATGTTTTACTTAGTATACACAGAACAAATGGTTTTTCACTAACCTAAGCGTGACTGCAGCTTCCCTGACAAATGCAAACCAAAATTGATCAGTAATACTTTTGTAATGCAAACCTTATGTTTAACTCATTAGCAGGAAACTGTGTTGTTTGAAAACTAATACTTTAGTAATATTCATTGACTAGAACAAAAGTGTTGTGAAACAGTTATATTTGTTATATTACACACTATTTTTGCAAGAAATGAACTGAAATTATTCAGAGACAAAATTTTCTAAAAACAGAGAACATTTTTGCTGGAGGCTTTTTTTGTTTGCTTGTTTGTTCTTTTGTTTCAGTTTATCTCGCTTGTTTTCTTTCTAAATATCTTGCTGTCTCCCAGAATAGGAAAATATCAAGAATATTAAAGTTATGGCTCTTTGGGCCAAATACTACTTACATCAATCTAACTTTTTTTAAACCCCAGGTTTGTTCTGCCATGCATTCATAATCTGTTGATGTTCCCTTTTGATGCCCTGTATATAAGGATTACATTTCAGAACATCCATTCTTCAATTTCATTCTTCATTCTGAAGTCCTCAGTATAAAAAGGACAGCTTTTGAGGATCAACTTTATACCGTTTTTGAGTCCGGTTTAGCATTGGACTTCCTTGTTATATACAGGAAAGGCACTTAAAAGAACTAAGAACTCCGAAACTTGAAAACAATCTCAGTTTGGCAGTGTTAAACAGCAACATTTATTGGACCTTTTCACTCTTTTGCACTTACCAAAATTTATATCTAAGTTTTGATTCAAAAAAACGGATCTTCTATGGTTTCTCTTTTAATACTGCTTTTCTTACTCAACAACTAACATTTCCTACCTGATTGGCTGACTAAATCTTTCAGGGGTATTTCAAGAAGTAATTCTGTTATTCGCTTCAGGGTGAAAATGTATTGAAACTTTTCATTAGGTGGCAATTTTTGAGAAAAACAGCACAATATCTCATAATCATCTCCAAGATCTACAGAAGATATACATTTATTATGGCAGATTTTCAATGTGTAATTAACTGTTTATTGTTGAATAATGAGTGTTACTACACTGACGGTACAATTTGTTCCCTCATTAAGGCACATTGGATGTTGATAGAGGCCTACATAAAGTCTCTGCACAAGTGTAAGGAATTGATGTGTCAAGACTTTTGTTTGAGATATCAAACAAGGAAAATGATTTTAAATATGGGCTAAATGAATTACCATATATTTTCTTGCAATTTTCTCATGTATTAAATGTAACAATTTCTGGTGAAATTCTGATGGAAGGAGAGCTGAAAGCACAGAATTTCAATCAGTTTTTTTATTGTTCTATTTTTGGATTTAAAAAACTGATCACAATGACTGTAATAGGATTTACTACTTCTTATATTACATATCTGAGAGAATTTGTGACCTGACTAGCATTTAATGAATGAAGAATTCATTCCATCTCAGTATTTGTAAAATAGATTCCTGGTACAGGTTGGAATTTTTAGATTGTTATTAATTTCCCTTATGACTCTTCCTTTCTAAAAGAATTCATGATTATTTTTTAAATGATGCTAATATTGTTAAAGAGAATTTCTAAAGATCAAATCTCTAAGGCACAAGTGTACACCTGTTGCAATTATTGTTATTAGTATTGTTACTATTTACAAAATGATTAATACCGGCCTATTGATACCTGGTATCATGCTTTGATGTTAGCAGACTGACGGACGTGCCTTAAAAGCCTGATAAAGAGAGGAGCTAAGACAGCTTATGAACTCGAGTAAAACACAGAACCTCTACGCTTGAGGAGACCAGATAAACACAAGAAATGAAGGAAACTAGACCCTTGTCTCTGCTCAGAGCAGAAGTTTTCATCCAGCCTCTGAATTGCCCCTAAGCAACAGATGTGTCTCTGACTTTAGAAAGTGGGGAAGGAATGTGGAAATGCTCATAACAATGTGATGAACAACCACGTTGTGTTGGTCCAACCGAGGAGCCATATTGGAGACAGCGTTACAAAAAGATGGTGAAAGGTGCTAGTAAATGGAGACTCCTTGCTGAGATGCACTGGACACGTGTGGACTTTGCCACATAGGCAAACTTTTGTCTACCAAGGGCCGTAATTTGAAACATCTAGAAGAGCCTACTGGGTCTGATAAAGCCAGATGAATTGTATCCACTTCTACTCATTCATGGTGTGTCATAGGAAGTTTTTACTAGGACACTACGAAATATTAAAAGAAATTTAAAATCTCCTGGAAGAACACTGAAGGGACCAGTCGCAAAACTACTGTTCCCCTCTATCTTTGTGTTTGGATTGTGGGACTAAAGAAGGAGGAGAATTAAATGGTTGAATGCTTGGCTGCATGGACAGTGCCACGCTCAAAGATTTGTATTCTATTATCTTGGACAGGCCTTGGCAAACCAGGTACGTTGACAACAGATGGGACATGACTGACCAGCTGGGGCACGAATGTTATGGGAAGAAACCTCACTGGACTCATCAGTAGAATTTTAAATTAGATTGGATGGTGGAAAGGGATGCACTTCCTTGTGACAGAGAAGAGTCAGAGAACATTAAGACTATACGAAGCAGAAAAGAAGATTTCCCCCAGAGGTATGCAGGACAGCTCCTCAAAGTAGATAACGCTGCCAATATCCCAGGTGAAGTGCCTGTAGACCAGTGCATGGAGCATGGGAAACAAGCAGGAGGAGCTGGAATGCAATTGTCTGTATCAGTAAAATGTGAAGTAATCGCTATGAGAGAAACGGGGTGGAAATAATTTTTCAACTGCAGCATGATGATCGAGGGCTGCGAGCATTTCGGAGGAGACAGACAGAAAGAGGTGTGCACGAGAGTTGCCCCTTTATAATAAGAAAAGGATTTAATTTGAACCTGAGACACAGCCATGAAGAGGTAGAGAGCTCGTGGATAAACACTGGGACCGGACAAACAATGGTTACAGTCTAATACATGCCACAGCTTAAAGGGAGATTTTTGATGAGGCCTTCTTTCTTCAGCTGCACGAATCATCATGCTCATAAGCTCTCATCTCAGACGGGCACTTCAGCCGCCTGTATGTCAGCTGAGAGAGCAACAAGTGCAAGAGATCCATAAGACTCCCAGACTGTGTTGAGGAGAAAGGAAGAAAAGATGAGGAAGTTGGGCGTGATGAGCCTGAATAAGAGAAGGCTCTGGGAGACCTCTTTTTCTGGCATTCCGGTACTTAAAATGTGCTTTTACTCTGATTGACATTGCACATAGATAGATAATGATATGAAAAGGGTAAATATTTTTAAAAGTAAAAAAGAGATTTATATTAGATGTCAGGAAAGATTTTTCTTTGAGAAAGCAGTATGATGTTGGATCAGGCTGCTCAGACAATCTGAGGATGTTCCATCACTGGAGGCATTCATAGCTGGGGTCCTGGGCAGCCTGCTCTAATGTCTGACCTACTGGTAGGTAACCCTGCCCAAAGGAGTTGGAACAAGATAATCTTTTATGTCGTTTTCAATCCAAACCATTCTATTTTATTGTGATTCTGTGTCTCTTTTCCTAAGCAATGTTGTTGAAGAATATCTTACGTTTGTTTACTGGCCTTACAAATTGTCTATTAAAGAGGAAGTAAAAATGCTGACTGTGACTGATGGTGCAGCTGTCCCTTTTCAGGAATGACAAAAATAAGCTGAGTTGAAGAGAACAATGAGCTGACATTGAAGTGGGTACAGTGTGGCGTTTCTGTCATTATTGCTGCTTCCTCATTTCACTTCATTTGGATAAGAAGGCTTTCATTTGAACATTCTTATTCCTGTGGCCTCTTGTGGGACACTGTGGACCTTTTTCTTATTATTTTCTTTGCTCTCCATGTCAAGTACAACAGTTTTAGTAATAAGAGATCTTGGCAAGGACTGAATTGTGTTACACAGCCTTTGGCTTCACTTTCTTTATTATGACATATTGTTACTGGCAAAGAGCAGCATTCTCTGTTTTTCTTGCTTCATACCTATCTAAACATTACAGAGGGATCACAGACATAATTTGCCTCAAAGCTCCTGCATTTTCTCAATAGCTAGATTTAATTGACAACATGGCTTTCAGATGAAGAGGGCACAGTCATATATCTAAGAGACAGATCATCTGCCTATGAGACTTGTTAAGAAAACTGTTCTGCAAATGGAGTTCTGTTGTCTTTAGAATTCACTTTCTGTTTTTCTGCAAATGTATGTCTGGTGGTGAAAACAGCGGGATTACAAGAAAGTCAGTGGTGCAATTCATGCAGTCATAATGGTTATAAATAAATGATATTATTAAAGGGGACATTTGCTAGTGAAAGAGAAAAATTACAGTTAAAATACATAGATTACACAGCTTTGTCTCCAGTTAATCTGACATTTATATGAAAGCAGAATATGCAAAAGATTCCAAATTTATATCGATTTTCTCTCAGTCATATGTTCTAGTTTTTAGGTAGTCCCATGACGAGCCATGACATGAACTCAATGACTTTTGTGCGTCCCTACTGAGTCAGGATGTTCTATGGTTCTGTGTTTATCTGACTATCAGAAGAAGCAGACAACATTCAGTGTACTTTGTTATCCACCACTAAGTATTTGCACGTGTTGCAGGCTGAATTATTTTTCCAAATTCTAAGTTATATTTCAGAAATAGGAGAAGATTTTAAAGCATGGACATTGCTTATATTGTTTGTGCTTTCCTACGGAGTAAAGACTCCTTGACAGTACAAGCCTGAAGCTTTTGGTTTAAAAGAATGCATTTCTTCACTAGAAGAAAATAATCAGGGCAAATACGTTTTTCTCACCATAAACTGAAAAATAGAATACGGAAAAGAGAAATTCAGATAGCGTTAATCTCCTTCATTTACTTTTTTCTAGTTTTAGCATAGCATACAAATTTTGATTTCATACAATTGAGAAAATTTTGGGCAATATGGTATTAGAAATAATAAGTACATGCACGGCTATTTTGCGAACTAATTACTATACAGATGAAATATAGAACTGCTGCAAGGACGAGAATCATTGATTCACACATTCAATCTGCTAGCAGAAAGACTCTGAGTCATGCATATTTTCTATTTGCTAAGTATTCAATCTGAAAATAACTTGTGGACAACTGTTGTGCTGAGAGAGAAGAGAGTTCAGTCAGTGAACGTAGTGGGGCACAATTAAAGTTAGCAATGTGAGAGTCCAATTTTTTAGGACGGCCTTCCGCTTCAAGTCTGTTCATCTCTCTTAACCAAATGTAACATATGCAGGACTTGACATTATTTCTACTATATCTCTAGTATTGCTTAAGCTCCTTAAGCAACTCCTAAGAGTTATAAGACTATTTCAGGTATGGTTTTTCATTTGCCAAACAATTTCTTCTCTGTACATGAACTTTCACATTTGAAGTGAATCAGAGAATGTCAATAATGTTTTTTTTTTTCTTATTGACGGTGCTTGAAACATAAAGTATCAAAAAACTTTCTGGGTCAGGTATTGGTCAGACCAACATGAGGTGAAACGTTGCTGGATCATCTGCTCACCAATGGCGAGGAGACAATCAAAGACATTATGATCAGACGCAGTCTGGCACGCAGCAGCCATGCCCTGGTTGAGTTTGTGATCTTGAGGAATGTCGGCCTGGCAAAGATTGGGGTCAGGACCCTGACTTGCACTTGAGTCACGGTATATGTAGATTCAAGATACAACTATACTGAAGGAAGAATTTGATAGCAGCTGTGCAGAGAGGGTTATGGGGTCCTGATAGATCAAAAACTGAAGGTGAGCCAGCAGTGTGGTTTTTAAGCACCCTGCAACGGTATCCTGGGCTGCATTATTAAAAGAGAAATAGCCAGTAGGAAGAGTCACGTGTTTGTCCCACTCTACTCCGACTTACTGGGTCATCAACTGGAGCACAAACTTCAGGTCTGGGGCCTCCACCACAGGAAGGATGTGAAACTGTTTGTGAGTGTCCAGAAGAGGACCACCAGGAGGATAAAGGGCCTGGAGCATCTCCCTTATGATGAGAGGCTCGATAATCTTGGTCTGTTCAGCGTTGGAAAAAGAAGACTGAGACAGGATCTTATCAATATTTACAAATATCTGAAGTGCGGGAGGCAAAGGGGTCAGCATCCTGTGCAGACTGAACCAGGGGAAATGGTCTAAATCTGGACCACAGGGCATTCAGCACCAATATGCGAAAGAAATACTTCACTAGAATATTTGATAGATCACTGGAACAAGCTGCCCAGGGAGGTTGGGGAGTCTCCTTCTCAGGAGTTATGCAGGACACGATTGGAAGTATACCTGTGCAACCTGCTCTAGGGTACATGCCTTTGCAGGGGAGTTGTACTGGATGATCTCTTGAAGTCCCTTCCAACTCCTACATTTTTGTGATTCTTTGAATTGATCGCCCTGTACTTCAGCTCTTTTCATCAACCTCAGTTCAAGTGTACTAAACTCTTTAAAAGAGTTAATAAAACATAGGACAGAACAATGATTCTAAGTAAATATATTTGAGATTTAGCAAATTTCAAGATCTTATAACAAACAAAGTGAAGTGTATATGTCCAGGAAAGCTATGAGACATAGCCACTTCTGAGAACTGAACTAGAAGTATGTTTTTTCTTTCAAGTAGCCACACTGTTGCCTCTCGTGGG
>WBMW01000593.1:0-44212 GCA_013396635.1 Penelope pileata
TTCTTGGGAAGATAAATGCCATTACTCAAAACATCTCGTCTTCTTCCCTCTTTCCCCCAGCTTTTATTGCTGAGTATGACACCATGGAATATCCCTTTGGCCAGCTGGGTCGGCTATTCTGGCTGTGTCACCTCCTATCTCCTTGCACATGTCCAGCCTCCTCACTGACAGGATAGTGCAAGAAGCTGAAAAGTCTTTGATTCAGCACAAGCACTACTCTGCAAAAACTAAAATACCATTGTATTATCACAAATATTTCCATCAAAAATGGCATCAAGCTAGCCTCTAAAAAAGAAAATTATCTATATCCCAGTCAAAAATATGAGTTGAGCAGACCACAAAAACTTAATGATGTTCAAAAAGCCAGAATTAAACTCATCACAGTGAGACGTTTGTGAAAGATAATTTGAAAGACATCAGGATAAAATGAGGCATGTATTATATCACTTCACTGTGCCCATGGAAGATAGGTTATTCTTCTGAAATTCCATCAATTATAGATCTGCCTTCAATATTATCATACTTCTCATTCCACTTTCACTGTGTTTTCCCACAGTGTTTTTCAATGTGATATTTAGTCAAATGTTATGAAGAGTTAATTATGTGTAAGTATTTAATTAAACTAATCAGATCATTAAAATACATAATAATTTTGGAAAGCCCCTTTACAACATTCATTAAGAAAAAATTGAACAAAAAACCTGCAAAAATATTTGTGTTAATGGCTGCCATTGTTCTTTTTTTTTTTTAAATGATACAATAAAGGAATTTTATCTTCATTTGATATTTATATGTAGTTTGAGACTGAAAATCTATTGTATTTATTATAAATTTCAAAAAGAAACAAAAAGAAATCTAAGACCTCTTGCTTGCTTTAAAATTTTGCACAATTGAAAGAAAAGGCTTCTTTGGATATTCCATAAATGCAAATTTCAGGATGATGAAGGATTACAGACAAATTGTTTCACTTAAGTAAAAGGCTTTGAATTTCTATCCTTATAAAATCAAATGAATACATCTCCAAATTTGCATTCAGAATGCAGCTGCATGAAGCCCTGAAAAACCTGATCTAAGATGTTATTGCTCAGAGCAAAGCAATGGACCTGATGATCACCTGATATTCCTGTGAATTTAAGCTCCTCTATAACTGTAGATACTTTATGTGCTGTGACTTAACCATACATTCCATAATGCGTCTTATTCACAGTAGTCTATGTCGTATCACTGTGCCACCATCTGTTGAAATTACAGTTTTATTTTGTTTTGCTCAGGATCAGTCTGTATGGAATATTTTCAGATTCCTTACAACACTCCTCAGGTTAGACTCTTCATTGAAACAGGATAGGACAGCTTCTGGAGTGTTTTGAGCAATCATTAAAAAAATCATCAGGCAATTCATAAATATAGACTTGAGCAAGTGAGAGGGAGTACTAATGGGATATTTCTGTGGTTCAGAGTGCTCTATAAGGAATAATTAAATACTGTTTCAGATGCTATTTTCATGGATGCAAATTTATCCTTTATTTGCTAGATTAAATGTGTTTTGTTTAATACACGTTGTTTATAATGTGGGACACAGAAACCTACTGATTTAGCTGCCAATGTCTAGACAGATCATTATTCCTTCTTGTAACATTCTATTAAAGTAATATTCTTTCCCAGATCATCAACTAAGGCCAGTACTGTACCTTGCGATCTTGACTGCGGAAGTCCTCATTGAGAAGTTGGTACTAAATTAACTTCAGTACAAATGTGATGAAGTGGCAATCTGTGGAAATGAATTTTTGCATTGCAACAATTTGATCCTATTGGCTTAAACACCACTAACTAGGAAGAAAATGTCAGCTTCCAGCCACATTAAGTAATAATCAAAAGGATGCATTCAGAAATTTCCCCTGTAGTGAGGATTAAGAACTTTGTGTAAGTCATCTAGTGTCAGCACACCTCACAATGAGAAACAAATTCCCAGACTTCTGTTAAGACGCCATTGCTTAGTGATAGCAAAAGCAGCACAGCAGCAATGCTAATTACAATAATAATCCTACTAAGTAGGATAATATATATTCACTCTAATGAAGCTCTAACATACATCAAAACTCAGAGGGAAGCATAGTATGACATTCTGGAAAATACAGCTGAAAGGATAGAACATAACTCCATCTGTCTAAGGAAATACTTGGGTATTAGAGATTTAGCTCATAAAATGTCTTTGTATCAAGTTTTACTAGACAGGGGCTGTGTTTATTTGTGGATAATTAATCTGCTGAATTTGTTGAATAAAAGCAGAGTTTACTTTGATAGTGCCTGACCTAAGGAGAGTTTTTAGTTTTCTGGCTAGTAAAAAGAAGGCAGACTTTAAAACTTATTACAATCACGGACAAAATCTTACAAAGATAGTATATAAATTTAGGGTTGATAATAAAAGCTTGGTTTTCAAACACCAATATTAATTTTAGTACTCACTCAAATGCTTTCTGTTTCTAAATGTCTGTATTATTTGGTAAGTTGTCACTACAAATGTATTATCATTTGTTGTATATCTAGCTGTTGAAGGTAGAAGATGTGTAGCCAGTACAGATACCAAATCTGCTGTTATTTAGAAAATTCCAAGAGGGATTTTCTCTGGAGTTGCAGATCCAGTTCAGACCAGTTTTTGGAAAAATTTTCCTTTTGCCATCCCTATTTTACCATTTCATTCTAACCATTTTGCGTGGTCGTCATTATTTGGCACTTAAAGGCTGATAAATTCTAGCATCTAGAAACAATTTTGTGCCTCCTAACTGAGGTTTACATATTAATCTTGATTGGCAACAAAACTGTATCTTCCACATGAAAAATAGCAGCAACCACTGAGATTTGTTTCAGCGAGAAGATGAAAAATACCTATATTTTTTGGCACCTCCAGCTATCATCTCTCTTCAGCATTAAATATAGCCAATATTACACAGAAAAAGTCAAGACTTCTCTTCCCTTCTCTAACAGTACTCAGAAAGTTCCTGATCTGACTTTCTTGGTCTCCTAGAAGAAAAAATGTAGCAGCCCGGACAATTTCTTGTAAATATATTTAAGCATTTATAAAACTGAAATATATCAAGATTATCTAAAAACAAACAAAAAACCCACATGAGTTATTGAGACAGAATGTGAACAGTATAACCACATTACATTTCTCTCCATGTATTTTAATTTTCCTGTATTTATTTTATTAATTCTAACTCTATTTTGTCCCTCATTTAAATTTTGGTTTTTCAGATTTTGGGGGATGTATGTTGTCAGTGCAGAAGCCCTTTCTGTAGATTATTTAATTTTTTTTGAGTTTTTTGTGTTAGTATGTTTGCAGTTGCATCTACTGAATGTGCTTGTTCAGTAGTAAATATTTTGAAACACCATGATTAGTGAGTTTCAAGATTAAACAATACAGAAGTCAAATATGTATTTCTTCAAATCTGCAGTGTGAGCAGCCAATGAAAAAAATATTATCCAGATGTCCTGCGATTTCTAATATTGCACTGCTACTTAGGTGCCCACTCCAAGCCCTGAAGATCTTTAAGGATCCTAGACGACCCGCAGAAGTCACTGTCAATAAAAATACTCAACAGTCAGCAGTATTTCAACTGGAGGAGCATTACTTGAAGGTGGTTGCCTTTCTCTTTCTACTTGTTCATTTAATGTCCATTCTTAAATCCCAGTGGGAACTTGAGGACACAAACTTGTTTTCCCAGCAGAACGGGACAGGTCCAGTAGATGCTGATCCTGCTTTCTCTTTGGAAGACTTCATCACAGGAATATCAGAATGAAACAGATCCAGAATTTGTACCCAAATCTTAAGTTTTGTAAATAAACAATACCAAATTTCAATCATAATTACCACAACAGCTTAGTCAAGACGCAGGTATGAGGGGAAAGAGACACTACTGAATGGCAGAACAAATTCTGTAAAACTGAGAATACTAATACAATTTGGATATTCTGTTTCTCAAATGCAGCACTGGAGTTGTAAATAACAGAAAGCTGCCAACTGTAGAAATAGTTCTGCAAGGCATTTCTTGGGTGGTGGAAAGAAAACATCTGCAGTTTTGAAGATGTGTGGCTTTAAAATTATACTTTATATAAATTCGAATACCGTGCAGGAAAGTTTCTTTAAAGTAGGCCTTTTTTTTTTTTTTTTTTTTTTTTTTTTTAAAAAAAAATTTTAAGCCAAAGTTTTTTTTTTTTTTTTTTTTTTTTTTTTTAATAAAGAATAATCTAAGGCCAAGTTCTATGTTTTTAAAACAATTAGAGGATGTGTTCTGTCCTCAAAAGGAGGAGCTTATCTATGACAATATTCTCATCTTCGAGGACTCTCATAACAGTAGTAATTTCGTAACATGGCATGGATGTTACTACACTGTCATCAAAGCCCTTTTACAGTGAAGATCTATAGTGGAGTTTTGGGGTTTTATTTTCACTTTTGTGTGTGTGTGGTTTTTTGAAATGGGATAGCGGTCCCCAGTGTATTAAATAACATTAGGGTTATTAGGGTTTTTTTGTGTTAATGTATCTAATGAATGAAAATTGTTTGCCTGTTGTTAGAATCAGTTTTGGACAAGAGTTTACATGTGTATTTGTTATCATATTTTGAAAATAAAGTAAGTGGAAAAGAAACAGGTCCAAAAGCTCTAATGGTCTCATCAATCATCTGAAGGCCAGATCCTCTTTAATAGAAACGGAGTGATTATTAACAGCAGTCATTTCTCCAAAGGCATTATGGATCTTCTAGCCACCTGAGGAGCAACTGGTTGGACTGTGCAATAGTTCCTGGCATGGCTCATGAGTTTCACAGATGTTTTAAAATAAGGATGGCTGCTTTTTATTAACTCTTTTAAGTTTTCAGCAGTTGTGATTCAAAATATGTTTCTTCAGCTGAAACAAAAGTTTCTAGACAGGAAATACTTTAATATGTTAAAGCTTGTTTTTTTCCTTGCTCTTCACTGGGAGAAATTCTTGTATTATGTTGTTTTTTATGGCTTATCTTGCAAATAATACTGTCTTCATGCTAAACAATTAAAAAAATAAATCTATTAGTGTCAACAGGTAAGGTTGCTATCAGTCATTTTAAGCTCTGTTCCTAGCATATATTCACTAATCTGATTTTTGAATTGCTACTGCTGTTTTGGTGCAAAGTCCACATCTGGCCAAGCATCATGATATAGAAAAAGAAGCTAACAATGACTGTTGAAGCAATAGATTTTAAGGGATGCATCTATGTGAAAAAAAGAAGTTTGTCGAGTAAAGTTTGAATACAGAAAAATAGTTGTCCTTGAATATAGGAATGATCCCACTCATAGCTTTAAAAATATACAAAAAACCTGTACCAGACACAGGTGCAGACTGTGAGACAAGTGGCTGGAAAGCAGCCCAGCAGAAAAGAATTTGAGGGTGCTGGTGACAGCAAGCTCAATGTAAGCCAGCAGTGTGCCCGGGAAACCAAGAGGGTTAATGATGTTTTCAGGTGTATTAAACACAGTGGAGCCAGCCAGTCAAAAGAGGTGATTCTCCTGCTATATCTGGCATTGGTGCAGCCTCACCTTGAATACTGCGTGCAGTTCCAGGCTCCACAATATAAAAAGGATTATAGGTTAACTTGAAAGCATCCAGAGGAGGGCAACAAAGCTGGTAATAGGGCTGGAAGGCCTGTCCTGTGAGGGAAGGCTGAAGACACTCTGTCTGTCTACTGTAGGGAAGAGGAGGCCAAGAGGTGACCTTGTTGCTCTCTAAAATTCCCTGAGGAGGCCAAATGGAAAGGGAGTGACAATTTCTTTTCTCTGGTCACTGATGATAGAATGCATGGAAATGGCACAAATCTGTGGCAGGGAAGGATCAGACTAGACCTTAGGAAAAACTTCTGTAACGTGAGGGTGGTCAAGCACTGGAACAGGCTTCCTAGGGATGTAGTTGATGTTCCATGTCAGTCGGTGTTAAAGAAGCATTTGAATAATGCCCTCTATAATACTTTTTTGTTAGCCCTGAAGAAGAGGTCAGGCAGTTGGATCTTTGAAGGTCCCTTCCAGCTGAACTATTCTGTTCTGTTCTGTTCTGTTCTGTTCTATTCTATTCTACTCTATTCTAACCTTGACAACCTGAAAAACTTTATCTGAATTCATATGGATTGAGTTTACATCATCAGGACTACAGTCCTGGTTTCAACTGAAACGCTGTTAACAGCACAGCAATGTTTAGGTTGCCGCTGAGCGATGGTAGTGTGTCCGGGGCACAGCCAGACTGCCTGGGAGAAGAGCTGCTGCCTTTGTGGTGTAGCAGCAGGGGGCAGAGTGGAGCTAGAACAGATGGCCTGAATTAGGCAAAGGGTTATTCCACACCTGGTGACATCATGCAGAGGGCTATAAAGCTGTGGAGAGTTTGCTGGGGGTGATGAGATCATGCATCTGTAGCAGCTGTCAGGTAGTTCTGCTGTTGCTGGGCATTGGGTGATGAGTAATTGCTTTGCTGCTATGTATGTTGTTATCACTACATACTTGTTTCCATTTTCCTCTTCTATCTTAGTAAATAGTTTTTATCTCAGCCCATGAGTTCTATGTAGTTTCCAATTCTCTCCCTCATCCCACTCAAGGAGGGGAGTGAGTGAATGGCTGTGTGGAGTTTACCTGCCTGCTGAGTTAAACCACGACTACTCAACATCTTCTTTAGATAACACTCAATAAAAAAGACCTCTGTAAATTCTCTTCTGCTTTCGCTTCTTAGATCTGAGATAAGCTAATAAATGGATTTTTTTCTGTATCTGTCCTCCAAAAGCATTCACCTTTTAATATTTGTTAATGTGTCTTTATTTTAAAAGGGTGTGTGTGTGTGTGTGTATCTCTCTCTATATAATTATGGACTCAAAGGAGGGCTTCTCCAAAAGTATTGCTTACTGTTTTAGTGTGTTGGCCCACAATGTCGGAGATGGATGTTGGTGGTATGGCAATAGAGGTTAAAACTTCCCACCAATATTCCATGACATTTTGTTACCGTGTGACAGAGGGGCAGTCTGACCAAATGGTGTCTGACATGGAAGTGCAGATGATATCTGATAAATCAGTGCACGTTGAAAGCGGCACCACTGCAGATGTATTGTGTGCTACTGGAGTATTCTGGCCTCAGTGAATTTGCTACATTGCTAAGCTTTCATTCTTAGCTTGGCATTTATTTTCCTCTTCAAATAGGATTTTTTTTTATTAATAGGAGCAGCTTTTTGTGTTTTACAGCTTGCAGCAAGGCCAGAAAAGGTCATACGTTGATGCAGATGCTTTTATTGCAGAAGAACAAGCTGGATGGACACCGAGATTGTCTATCTGCTAAACTCATACACTGGTCATAGTGGGAATTACTGTGGAGAGGAGAGAGGAGAAAGCTGAGGGCAGTGAAGGTGAGAAGAGAAAAAGACAATAATGGAGAATCTGGCAATGAAAATGAAAAAAATGGATCTATCAGGGAATGCAAAACAAAATGCCAGATGAGTCCTTCAGTGCCCATGCGCATCTTACAGTTCATGCAGCAACAGATCCCATACATGATCAGAAGGGGGGTGTAAGGTCAAGGGAGCCATGTGCTATGTGGCCAGCAGTGGTGTTGCACAGTGCCAAATGAGTATATTGCAGCTGCTGGGGAGATGCACTGCCATTTTTGAAATGTATTTGTCATTTCTTTAAAGCACAAATTTATTTTTAGATGCATGTTGCTAAATGGTTCAAAAACAAGAAAAAATGCAGTCAACTTACTGCTGTACGTGTCATTTGGACTTATTTTTGTTTAGACTGCTCTCTGTTCCCAGAATGTCTCTTATCTTTCCTCACTGTCTCTCTGCGTAGTATATTGAAATACGAAGGTTAGGAAAGCAGAATTTCTCCCTACATACACATATTCATTTATAGACTCAAGATTTCTGGGAATCAAATCAGTGACATCCCCTTTAGTAAATATTATGGGCTACTGTAACATGCTCTCTACTGCTGCATATTGATGGTGGAAAACAGACAGCAAAATCTCCCAGGGCAAACTGGCTGTCCAAGGCTAGTATATTCCAAGCAGAATTAAGGAGATGATTCTAGCAGATTTCAGATATCTCCTTCTCAAACCAGAGTTTGTTGTCTTGCTCCTGTTTGTGGCATTTCTCTACTAATTTGCATCTGAAGTAGGTCTCCTGTTCTGCCGCTCCTGAATTGCTTAAGTGATTTTAAGTGCTTCTAGCCACAGTTTGTAAATAACTTTAGCTCCGTGACAATTCTTTAGTCACCGGAACAGATAGACTAGATCATGTTTTCTACATTCGTAAGCACAGGCACACATTGTTACTTAGATCAGCCTGACATCTTTGTTTGTATTTGATACCTTGATAGCTTGATTTATGAACATGTGTTATGAAAGGCTGTCCAGGTAGAAAGTACCTTTACCTATTCACTGCCTGTTTCCCTAATAAAATATTTATGAGACAAGAAAACCTGGAGGGAAATATCTGGATTTCTCTTCACAAGATAGTCATAGTGAAAAAATGAATAAATAAAACGAGTAGTATAATAAGCATGTTGCAATATGTATTTTATCTGAGCTATTGTTATTAAAGTGTTCTTACTGCTGTTTCTGTTATAGCCAGGAAAATTTCACAGGCAATGAAGCAAAATTAAAACATACTAGTTAATGTACGCTTAAAAATAAGTGATTGCTGAATTAGAGCACTGCCTGGCAGATTGCAGACGAGTAGGAGGGCATGAAATACATGTATTTATGTGATATTGATTTAACACTACTTGTCTTTTGGTTTTAACCCTTACCTAGTGTCTATATTGCATATAAATTGTTTTCTTTTTTGCTGTTTTTTGTTGTATAGAAATTTTGTCATATTTTCTGATTCTTTTTATTTTACATCGAAAGGGATGCTAGAAAAGCTTTTGGGGAAGTGTTTTAGTAGGATCTGTGAGGAGGAATAACAGGATATGCTGCAGTCTCTCTGCAGGATGATATCCCAACCACAGACTTTATTGATTTTTATCTTCCCTAGGACTGGCAGCTTTGAATCCTACCAGATCTACACTGATTCTTAACCCCACTGGCGTCCTTCAGCAACAAGCTCTATATGTTGAACAGTGTGGTTTGAAGTGTGACCAAGTCCAGAAGGAGTACTTCATTATTCTCCAGAGCTTTTGCTTATTTACCTTAAAATGAAGGAAATAAGAAAAGCCAGAGGAAAGGAAACATTCATTTCATTTATTATTCTTCCTTATAGTTCTCTTTATGACCCCGTTGGCTCACTGGATGTGTAAGGTCATGTTGTTTTGCACTCTTATACCATCAGTCCTTAAAGCATGTCGAAGTCTTGTGCAAGAATAAATCACTTATCTCTCCCAACAGAGAGATCAGATAACCTGTGAAGGTGAGGATCTTTCTGATACTGATTATTCTTACTGAAAGATCAAATCTTCTCAAGGGTTCGTATTGCTAGTAACTTTTTTCTTCTGCATACCTGAAGACTTGACCTGCTTCTGCAGAAGTCTGAGGTCATTTTAAAGAATTGGCCTGGTCAGTCTTCTACAATGATCTCTTTCACCATACAGCATCTATAAGCAGGTGAAGTAGCTCTTGTTTAAAGTACAAAGGAGTTCTGTATTTGTTAGCTCTGCTATGTTGAAGCTGCTTGCCTCAGCGACTCTGCAACAAAATTATGGAAATTTATTTCAGAACTGTTGTATTTTTCATCCCACTTCAACAGTTCTCCTCCTTGTAATCTTCAAATTAGACATTTACAAGGTACTCTGAGCCCAGACTCTGTTTCTTTGTACATTGCAATACATATTTATGTCCCACAGATTGCAGGGTGCAGGATAAGATCATGTTTTTATCATCTTCATTCTTCCTAAAACAAGATAGAAATTCTGTGCACTGGCTTAAAACAAAGCTGAAGTCATTTACATGTGCAGACGTAACATTTTCATACTAACTTCTTTTCTAGCTTCTATTCATTATATCTGTCTAATATACATATTATATATATGTATATAAATCCTTGACAGAAAGAACAAAAGTACTCTTTATTTCTAAAAGAGAGGTTACAACGTATGACACTACATAATCCATCTCTTTTGCTTATAGGTAGTTGAACATTTGTTTATTTAACAAAGCTAGTATATCTAAGATGTAATATGTTGCACTCTGCGTGCTTCAATGTTGTACTACAAAAAATATCAAAGAAAATTAAATTTGTTCTCGTCAAATACTATGGCCCAGATTTCAGTACTATGCTGAATCATTCTGATCTAGTTCCATTAGGGTGACCTTGCCATCACTTTGGGTTTCCTGCCAGGGAAAATACTTCCAAGAGGAAGCTCTGCTACAGGTGGCTTGAAGGGAAATGTTATTTATTCTTTTGTGACCATTGTAACCACTAAAGTTGGGAAGAGCTTCTGAAGGTTAGCTCCCTTCCTGACAAGGGCCAAATGCATGCAAACATGTTCAGAAGCAAAAGAAAATATTCAATATATTTCTGAAAACACACTTGCACTTTAAAAACAGAGATGCATGAGTGATTGATTGTATGTTGACCCAGAGCATCTCTCTCCAGCTCATCTTTCACATGCTGCTTCTCTATCTTGAATTCATCACTCTACTGCTTGTTTCTCTGTCCATTGCTTTCAAAAGCATTCAGTAATGAGGTCAATACCTAAAACAGCTGCGCGTGTGAAGAAGATTTTGACTTTCATACCTGAGCACACTTACACAGAACAAAGTTCAGTTTAGACCCATCCTTGTTTTGTCCAAAGCATACAGTGTTACAGGGACAATGAACATATAGTTAGAATTAATTGAATCATTCTCAGTTGTGCTTGATTCATAGAAAAGGCCATTTAGTATGTATGCATTTATATATTTGTAGAGACTTAAACAGCCCTTAACAGCCATAACATTGTCTCTGGTGAAGATTGTATGTGTATAGACACAGAGCTTTTTGATATAACTGTGGGCACCATGCAGTCACACACAAACACATATATACACGTGTACACGCAGACACTTGTGTGTAGGAATCTCATAGCAATATGACACTCTCTGGCATCTGTAAGGACCAATTAACTTGGCCTGCCTATGTGGTCAGTTAACTCAGTCTACACTAGGATTTGCCAGCTATTGTAATACTGGTGTGTTCATGTATCACTCTATATGAATGCACATTCATGACTGAGCTGTTTGACAACTCTCTGTTGTTCTGTTGACAACCTGGATGAAAAAAGGTCATAATATAGAAAAGACGGAAGAGGAAAATCTTCCTTTTTTATTCCTGTGGTGCACCATGTATACGCTACAGAATAGTTGAGTTGACCTACTCTTTGACACCCACAGAAAGGCAGTCCTGTTGCCCTTACTCAGGTTATACTCAGTAGTCCTGATATCCTTTTGACCCCATTGTGATCTGTTTCAGTTCATCAAACTGGCAGAAAACAAAACCAGTAAAAGAGAGAGGAATAGTTTTCTGCCAGTTACATGTTTTGTATCCAGTTCTGCATAGGAATGGCAAGTCATTAGAGATGCTGGAAGAAAGAGGAAAAGACAGATGAAAAATAGGCCAGTTTCAAAGGGAGTATGTCCTGGTTTCAGCTTAGACGGTGTCAATAGCACATGGATGTCGTGTTTGTTGCTGAGAGATGATGAGTGATGGGTGTGCATCTGGGGCTGGGGCTAGCTGCTCAGAGGTGGAGAGCTGCCACCGTTATGGCATGGTAGCAGGATGCAGGGGGGAGTGAAGCCAGGACATTTAGCCTGGATTAGCTAAGGCTTGGGCATCCAATGTTTTGGATTGCCTCAGCTGCATTGGGTGGAGAAGGATTGTCTTGGGCTGCATATAAAATATATTGTTTATGTAAGTAATAAAACTAATTTTATTTTATTTTATTTTATTAACGCATTAAAAAAGAACTACATAAACATAAAACTAGTGGGATATAGTGGGATACTCGATCTTTTTTTTTTTTTTGTGAAACTAATGCCTCAGTCTTTTTTGATGAAAGTGGTTTTGGTTTTCAGTGAGTTCTCAAGGTGTTCATCAGAGATTTTTTTTATGAAATTTTACTCTCCCTGTGCTTCACCCTTGAAAACAGTTGTTCACAAATGCACATAATGCCAAAAAGTGATGACATGAACAAGGACTGATTGTGAAGTGAAGGATATTTTTGTCTGGTAAGGTAAGTCTTATAAAAGTCTATTAAAGAGACATGATCAAATTTTTCTTTGAGTTGAATATCTGATTGTGACTCTATACATTTCATTTGAATATTCTCAAGTAAGTATTTACATTGACTGAAAACTGAGTCACAAATATACCAAAAAATTGACAATTTTTTTGGCAATCTTGAAACCTATTCTCAAATTCCTTTAAGAAAATGGAAAGTAAAGCTTCATATTTTTCACTACTCACAGAACAGTGTTTAGCCAATGTATCAAAATGCATGAAATTATTTGCATAACCTGAGTCAGCACTTCATCCTCCCCTTGTCGTGGCTGCAACTCAGACACTGTTAATCACATACTGATGTTTTTGTTGTTGCTGAGTGGTGGATGTGCACCTGGGACCGGGCCAAGCTGCTCAATGGGGAAGAACTGCCACCATGATGGCCCAGAGGCAGGGCGTGGGCTGCAGCACAAGATGTGCTGGCCATCATGCAGCCCACAGGCTGCAGTTTGGACATGCCTGATCTAAGTGGATATTCCAGAACATGTGACATCGTGCAGAGGGCTATAAAGCTGTGAGGAGTTGGCTGGGGGAATAAGCTGCTGCTCAGGGAGATGCTGGAAGCTAGGCTTCAGTCAGCCTGGTGGTTAGTAGTTGTATTGGTAGCTGGGCATCAGTCAATGGATGGCAAGCAGTTGCATTATGGATATATGTATATATGTATAGCTATCATAGCTTTTTTCTTTTCTTCTTTCTTTTCTCTTTTCCATTTTAGTATGAAGATTTTTCTCAATCCATGAGTTGTATCTTGTTGTCTAACAATGTTTCCCCCTTTGTTGGGAGAAGCGACTGGACAGCTGTGTGGTGCTTAGTTTCTTGCTGAGTTATATCATAACCATTCTTTTTGATGCCCAAAGTTGGTCTCAAAGAGTTAAGACAACAGCAGATCTGTCCAGAGTGTGTTAAAGCAAAATTGTTATAAATATTGTGCTAGATTAATAATTTATTTTCACAATGTCTTTTTTATTTTATTTTTGGAGATTTCTCAGAGTTTATTTTTTTTCCTGGAACCATATTATTTAACACCTTACTTGCTAGACATGTTCCCTGTTGTGCTTTTTACCATCTCTAGGGGCTAGATTGAGGTTATTTTTCTGTACCATGTAACACTTTTTGGGAAACTAATCTGGTATTTGTATTTGGTATTGCAATCATCTTTGTACTTTAGGAACACTTGGAATATCTTGGAAACTATTAATTTTTACTCTTCATTTTGTCTCCTGAAGGAGTCAGGCTATGGACGAGACAAGGGAGGATGTTCAAATGAGCGTGTTCCTATTTCTGTCTCCTGAATGTGTTTCAGGTTTTGTTTAATAAACAACTATATAAGAATATCACACAGAGATGACCCAGAGAGTTATGAATGGCAGCGAGTGTGGGATGTTATGAGCAAGTACCTAGAATGGTGGGTTCCCCAGTGTTTTGTAACTTCACCCCTGAACAACTGCAGGATCCTGAAAAACTAGTAAAATATTTGGAAAAGATGTGCTGTCACACTGGCAATTCTAGAGAGACAGAAATCACTGCAACATGCTGGGGCCTGGCCCATGCCTACCAAGCCCTGTTCAACACTATTCAGCACCCTAAAGGAAAAGAAGTCTCTGTACCTTATGACAATGCAACAGGCCCTGAGGTTTCTCCAACCCTTGCAACAGGTCTTGCAGTTCAGCTGGAGAGCCAGCCTTTGCCAGTATCAGTCATGCCTATACACAAGACAAAAAAAACGGCTGTGGAATTCAGCTCATTCAGTAAGGAAAGAAACTCCAAGGATGGAAGAAGAAGAGGATGAAGCAGAGTGATCACAAAAATGGGAGGAGGAATAGGCAGGACTCTATGGATTTGATCAACAAAATAACTGCTACGTTTCCGCCAACTAGCAAAAAGGAAGCACAAGCGTTCTTAGGTATTTTGGGTTTTCAGAGAATGCATATTTTGGACTACAATCTGATTGTAAACCCTCTCTCTCAAGGGACTCAATAGAAAAACAGTTTTATATGGAGTCCTGAGCAGCAACAAGCCTTTGAACAAATTAAACAGATGATCGTTCATATAGTAGCCCTTGGGCCAGTTCAGGTGGGACAAGATATAAAAAACCTGCTCTATATTGCAGTCAGGGAAAATGGACCCACTTGAAGCCTCTGGAAGAAAGCACCAGGAGAGACAAAGTCAATTCCTAGGATTTTGGAGTCAAGGATGCAGAGAATCTGAGGCCCTACACTTCAACTGAAAAAGAGATATTGGAAGTGTATGAAGAGGTTCAAGCTGCTTTAGAAGTGGTTGGTACTGAAGCAAAGCTTCTCTTGACACTCCATCTGCCTGTGCTGAGCATCACGTAGATGATATGGAATAAGGAGGGTGGCTATTGTGTTGGTTTCAGCTGAAACAGTGCTAACAGCGCACTGATGTTTTGGTTGTTTCTAAGTGATGGGTGTCCACTCAGGGCCAAATCAGATTGTTGATAAGTAACAGTCTGTCTGTGTAATATTTTGTTCTTAGAATTTTTGAATTAAAAAATGAAATTTCTGTTGTGAAAATTTTGCTGTTAGTAGCAGACGTCCCTTTTGCAAATTCACAGAAATAAAACAGTGAGATGCTGAACTAAAGCTATTTGCATCCATTTGAACATCACTGATCTAAAAACTGGGCTAGAAAACTTATCTGCAATGTTTTGAAAGTACATAGCACCAGCCAGCCATAACTTTCTATATCTATTCCCTGTATCTAATTTTGATGAGACATTCAGAAGGAGTATGTGTAATCAAAATAAACTAGATGATAAGTTAGTACTGTCATTTAATATCTGATCTACACCCTAATTGCTTACTGCAAAATGCTTCTGAAAATAAATGAATTCAAAGGCTAGATCCTAGATGATTCTCTATTGACATAACTCCAAGTATAGCCTAAAAATCTGAGCAGATTTCTCTCGTCTCTTATTTACAATCACGTTTTTCCATTATACACTGACCTTTTTCCCCAAAAATAAAGTTTCCTGTGGTAAATGGCAGGCAGGACGTACTACTTTTGGAAGTATTTGAGTGACTGGCATTCTCAAGAGCATGTATGCACAGTAAAGACTTTCATGCTCCCTGAGTACTCAGAAGTTGGAAGCAGCTGGTCTGTGCTAGTAGGTTTTGCTGGGGACTGCACCATGGGAAGGCAACTGTCAAGATATCCACAGACTTGTTTTGTGCTGGGAGGGCTTACTGGTCTGACTGATGCCTGCCAAAGAAGGAGCATTTGCCTCACATTCTCTATGGAGTTTGGGGCTAGTTGTAGTAACACTCCGAGTTACTTGGCCATTAAAATTATGCCTATTTTCACTAAGGCTTTACATTCTCAATTCAATGTCAGTTGTTGGAATAAAGGTTTTTTTCAAGTAAGAAAATGAAGAAAAGAAGTCTTACATCTGTTTTGGTTAAAATGGTTTAAGCAAAATTCCAGTGAACAATATTGAACTTCATACAACAGGAAAGACTCAATATTTATTTTCCTGCTGTCTTTATTAGTCCACGTAGGTTCTGTTATGATAATACTCCAAAGAAAATGCTTTACAAATAAATGGAAACATTCTTCTGTCTCTGTTGACATACAAGAACTCAGTCACATTTTAGCCAGACCTTTTCAAAACTCTCTTTATATGCTGCTGTAGCGGCCAGCAAGTGAATCTTGAGCCGTAAGCAGTTGATGAACAGCTCAAGAAAGGTTCCTGGGCTGGGTTTATGTGATGTTCCTGTTGATGGCTCTCAGGTGTCATACCGATGGCCAAGCAAATTCTTGGAGGAAATAGTGCTTTCAGATGCTGACATTACTGGATTTGCCTTGGATTCATCTACACAGCCAGCCTAGCTCCATCTCTCAGATTAGCAGATGTCTCACCAATAACGTTTCAAAATTTTATTTTCCCATGACTCTTGAACAAAGGTGCCTCTTCTGCCTGAGTAAGAATCAGAGCTTTCTGGCTGGTGTGCTCTTGCATCCAAAAATCAGTGAGTGTTCAGTGTTAGATCATACATGATATCATGTTACCCATGAAATCCTTAAGATATCAATTTTAAGTAACAATAATAGCAAGTAACAAAGTATTTATGTATATCCTACTCTTGCTTCTTGCAACTTCCGCAGATATTTTGCCTATGGATACTAAACTGATGACTTCAAACCAGAGACCCAAAGTCATTATTTCAGAGTAAGGCTATGCCAGCCTTCAAACTGCCAGTGAGAGTCACAGTCTTTTACTTGAATTTTCTGTTACAGCAGCCCTACATTCATGGGTTCAAGAACAACATCACAGACCAGTCAAGTCTGGAAAGGACCTCTGGAGGTCATCTTGTCCTACCCAATTGCTCAAGAAGGATCACCTGCAACAGGTTGCCCAGGACCACATCCAGGTGACTTTTCAATATCTCCAAAGATATTCCACAGCCTCTCTGGGCAACCTGTGCCCTTGCTCCATCACCTGCATGATCTGATATTCAGACAGAGACTTCTGCATTCCAATTTGTGCCTGTTGCCTCTTGCACTCTTCTTTGCACTCTCCTTTCAGGTATTTATATACATTGATGAGAACACATGAGAACAAATTTTTTTTTTTTTTTGTTCCACACTGAACGATCCTATCTTTTTCAGCCTTTCTTCATAGGCAACTTATCTTAATGTCTTCAGAGGTCCTTAATCCTTTTAGTGCCCCAGTGCTAGACTCGCTCCAGTAGCTCTATATCTTTCTTGAAATAGGGAGCCCAGAAAGGGACACAGTATTCCTGAAGGGACCTTACCAATTCTGAGTAGAGGGGCATGGCAACGCTCTTAATGAAGCCTAGGATACTGTTACCTGTTTCTGCACAAAGGCACATTGATGTCTCATAGTCTACTTCAAGGACCTCAAGCCTTTTCTGAAAAGCTTCTTTGCAGCCAATCAGCCCCCAGCATATGCTGACAGAGGGGGTTGCTCCTCCTCAGATGCAGAACTTCACAATTCCCCTTGTTGAACTTCATGAAATTCCCGTTAACTCATTTATCCAGCATGCTGAGGTCCCTCTGGCTGCCAGCATGAACATAATGCATATCACCTACTCCTCCCAGTTCTGTATCACCAGTGAATTTACTGAAGGTATGTTCTGCATTATCATCCAGATTGGTAATGAAGATAGTTTACACGATTTGACCCAGAATGGAAACCTGACTGACACACACTGCTAATTAGCAGCCTTCATACCACTGATCACCAACTGATGCAGCACCAGTGGTGTATCATGAAAGATTCCAAATTTTGCAACCCAAGTTTGATTCCCAGGTGGTGCAAATAAACCCTGGATCTGTGTGCTGTCTATGACATTCATATCTTCAAAAAACACACAATTTTCTGTGAGTATGAGATTCAACAAAACACCTCTATCACTGGGGTCAGCAAGTGCTCATTGATGCAATCCAGGAACTGCCTGGATTACTTATGTTCTGCTGTGTTGTTCATCCAACAGATATCAAGGTAGTCGAAGTCTTCCATGAGAAACAGTATCTATGAATGTAAGGTTAATTTAAGCCCTCTGTAGAAAGCCTCGTTCACTTGTTTTTCCTGGCCAGGAAACATGCAGCAAGTTACCCACTAAAGACTCAACCATTTCTGTCCGCATTTTAGCCTTTACTCATAAGCTCTCAGTTGGCTCCTCATATTCCCAGCCTGCTCTTCCTGAAGGCCTGTACCACTCCGTTGCAGCACTGCAGTCATGAGAGTCATTGCACCATATACTCACAGTCTAGTAAGATTATAACATCACAACTGTATTTTCTATACAATCCTTGATACCCAGATAGAATGAGACACTTCTTCCTTATATCCCAGTAGATTCTAAAGTAGAATAATTGTGTGCATACTCCATAACAACAATTCCCTGGCAGTGCTTCAAATCTAGTGCAATGTCCAGCATTTGCAAGAGGTATATGTGGGCACAATCCAAAGCATGGTACAGACTTTTCTGGGAGTTTAGCATACATGATGGTGTTTCTGGGCACTCTGTAAATTTTCTAATGTAGACATAGCTTCAGATTAATTTTGATTTGAATAAGGCAAAAAGAAAATTGCTGGTTATCATTTTTAATTGTTACTTTATAAGATAATCAAGAGCATATAAGGTCTTGTTGCTTTGAAGACCAACAGTAATACAATTTTGCCTTTCAGACTTTTCTATTTATACACATCCTCAGACTGGGTGTTATCTAACCCTGAGGACAGTATAGTATCTTGTTTTGTGGGGAGGCAACAATATTGTTGTGAGGAAATTCTTGTTCTGAGATAACGTTTCCTTCATAATTCAGAATGTTTCTTTTAAGATACATTGTGAAATTAAAACTGTGGGAATGTCAACATGCAAACTGTTCCGTAGAGTGATTCTTATTGAAATAGAAGGTTTTTTTGTCTGTTTGTTTTTAATTTGGTTTTAGAAATACTACCTTAATCTTCCCTCAGATCTGAGATGTGCAGCCTTCTCTTAATTCATTTGTTGAGAATAATATTAGTTTCATCTTCAGATCAATTTAAGTTTACATTTCTAATCAAATCCCACTTTAACGTGCAGAAAAAGTACATAGCTGTCTGTGACACAAAGCTGCAAGAATGGCTACTCATGTTTTGGCCTGTGTCGGAGTCCTGGAAAGCTGATGTGATTGCAAGTTGGGTTATGAGAGTGCTTTCCCAAAGTTTGTATCTTCAGGCTACCCCTTTTCCATCTGTGTCTGTTCTCTGTCTAAAGACTCAAGATCTCAAAACATGATTTTGTCTATGCTTCTGAATGGTTCTGTCAGTTGTTATCAGCTTAAAAGCTAAGTGAGGGGAATTGTGCCATTATTTTGCCACCTATGAACATAGTCCGATATAGCGTATCAAAAATAATTCCCTCAAAATTTTGGCTAACTGTGTCACTGGACATCTTCAGATCCAGATTGTCACAATGATGTAAATAATGTAAAACGTACGGCAAACCTAAGAATGTCTTTGTTTAACACTATGAGAAACCTTAGAGTATGATGCTCAATTGGCAGGTCTAAGTACCCTGCCAGAATACTACATTCCAAAAGCCTTATTTTTTCGTTTATTTTCTGATTGTGTAGTTGTCATTCTGGTTCCAAACTGGTTCAGCTTCAGTGGAAAAGGTTAAGATACTTCCAGCCAGATTTTCCATTCAGCAATGTTTTGCAGAAAACATATTTTAATCCTCTTCTCTTATTTTATGGCCACTGGAGTATTGTACTCCAGAGCCAGCAGAACCATTGATAATATGTTGATGATAATTCTGTTGTATTCCAGGATTAGTACTGCTTGGCATAGGTGTCTTGTGTCTGAACACACCCACAGGACTGACCTTCAATGAGACTTTGGTTTTAGAGGCACAGCCTGAATGACGATGCAATAAACAGGTGACAAATCCTCAACCTCATCAGAGATGGTGGAAATGTCTGCAGATATGTCCAATATCAAATATGTGAACATTCAGTCAGAGTTTGTGACAGGAATGGCTGTGAATGCTCTTCTAGTTACCCCAGGAGTTAGGAGGATCACTGGCGTAGGCTGGACTGCACTCTAGTTACCAAATTCTGCTAAAAGCATAGATCCCTTTCTGAAACCCCTGATACTCTGCTACATTTAAAGACTCAATATCATAGATTTTCAATTTATTCAATATCATAGGCTTCCTAACCTGTTACCATTTCTTTCATCCTCATAATGATTCTGTGCTTGAAAATCTCTCAGCCATGGCTTCATACTTTGAGAGGGGTTAATATCAAATGAACAAACTGAATTTCTTACTTTTAACTAGGACTGATTAAAGAGTTTTGTGTACTGACAGGACTGATCCACATGTAATCTAGGATTTTAATGCTCCAATACTCACCATGATGCCTGAGCACCTCTATGAAAGCTGTAGTTAGTTAAGTTGCTTTAGGAAGCAGTCTCTAAGTTTAAATGCAAGAGTGCAAGGGATAAGGAATTGCCTCCCAGAAACTCTGTTTTGCTGGAATGCATTTTATTGACTACTTCGATACAACCAGTGTTTACTGGCATTCAGAGTACATTCACTCTCCAGCAATCATTAGGAACCTGCCAAAGCAGAGGAAAGCAGCATAGACAATTTGTCTATCATGGCTGGCCACGAGTCAGCAGTGTGCCCTTGGGGCCAAGAAGGCCAATGGTATCCTGCAGTGCATTAAAAAAAAGCGTGGCCGGCAGGTCAAAGGAGGTGATCCTCCCCCTCCACTCTGCCCTGGTCAGGCCTCACCTGGAGTACTATGTCCAGTTCTGGGCTCCTCAGTACAAGAAAGACAGGGATCTCCTGGAAAGAGTCCAGTGGAGGGCAACAAAGATGATAAAGGGCCGGGAGCCTCTCCCTTATGGGGAGAGGCTGCATGAACTGGGTCTGTTCAGCCTGGAGGAGAGAAGACTGAGAGGGGACCTGACCAATGTCTATAAGTATCTTAAGTGTGGGAGGTAAAGGGATGCAGCCAGACTCTTTTCAGTGGTGTGTGGGGACAGGACAAGGGGAAATGGCCACAAACCGGAGCATAGGAAGTTCTGCACAAATATGTGTCAGAACTTCTTCACAGTGCGGATGATGGAGCACTGGAACAGGCTGCCCAGGGAGGTTGTAGAGTCTCCTTCCCTGGAGATATTCAAGACCCATCTAGACGCCTACCTGTGTGACCTGCTGTAGGGAACCTGCTTTGGCAGGGGGGTTGGGCTCAATGGTGTCTAGAGGTCCCTTCCAACCCCTGCAATTCTGTGATTCTGTGATTCTGTATTTTGATTGCTAAGAAAAAGTGGTCCTTTTCTTCCTAAGAGTAATCTTTACTGTTATGTGTATTTCTGACAGTTGAAATGACACATACATGATACAAACTGTGGAAAGGATCATACATCAGTCTGGGCATGCAACACAGTATTTTTTGATATGAATTTTTATATGGGATGGCTTTCTCTCAAGTAAACTTCTAACAAAATCTGATTGAACTACCCAAGGATTTCATTATCTGGCCGCCAATTCGTGTGTCTTCTGTTTGTGTAATGCAAACAATAGTGTTCAAATAGTAAGCACCTAAACATGCTTCACAGGAAGAAAATTCTGGCCCTGGAAAATTTTGCATATCTGAAGGACACAATTTTTAACTGATTTCATTGTGTGAGTATCATAATTTCATTTGTTTCTCTTTCTACCTGATGTATTCAGACGTTTCCAAAAAGCAAATCTGAAAGATGACATGAGTGCCACAGCTCCCTACAGTACATGACTGTTTAACCTTAAGTCACCTCAGCTGTGAAAACTGTAGATGCAACTTTGAAAAAATATTTTGAATGTGACAGCAAAATTACTTCACAATGTTTATGCATTTTTCATAATGCTATTCCCAGCAGGAATGATTCCTGTATTTCTTACAGCAACAGTATGAAGAAGCAGGCTTTTAAAAGGATGGGGTTTTGCTGATGCTGCTTTCACTGTGTCTGGTTAGCTAAGACACTATGCTGTAGCTTAATGTAGGAGTAATAGTGGTGATGCTTTGGGAAGTCTCAAGAAGCAAAGGTGCATCTCTTTGTACACAGCTGCTCTGGAGGAAGAGGGCATGTGTGCATGTATGAGGGAGAGCAAGAGCAATACAGCAGATGGAAATGGAGTAAGACAGCCAAGCAGAGGACTTAGACAATGTGCCACAGAGCTCAATAAATCTATACAGTTTCTTTATGCCCTGCAAGGTCATAGATGATGCTGACACTGGTCTCCTAGCAACCCACTCTACTAACCTACTTTTGTCCCAATCACTGGAGAATGGGTTTAATGCTCTGAGCTGTGTTTCAACATGTAGAGGAAAGAATCAAATTGATGCTGGGTAACTGCTGATGTGCAAAATGCTAAAAAGCATTTTTCTGGTCTGTCTCCCCTCTATACTTGTTGTACACAGAAAGCTTCTTTAATAAAGAGTAACAGTATAACAGTGTTTCATAAGTTCCACAAAAATACTAATTTCATTAGAGAACATAAGAACATAATGAACTAAGTGAGCAAGTCATACATGTGTGTATTTAGAGAGAAGTCTAATAAAAACTTCCAATTAGGCAGGATCTACTTGGAACAGGAGATGCTTTTGATACAGTCTTTTTTAATTTGGAATTTAAGAATTACAAAATTAAAAATGACCCAAATTTAAAATGTTTAAATAAGTCTTAAATAATGTAGCTAATTAGTTAAAAGCTCTTAGACAGTGATAATGATTTAAAAAAAATCCATACACAGCATACCTACGATACAGATCTTTATCTAACATGCAGAAAACAGTCTTTATACAGCCGTAACTCACAACTCTAACCATATTGAATGAATTCTTCTTCTGTAGCTTGTTAAGTAATACACACATAGTACATTGTAGGACACAGCTACAACTCTCATGGCAATGATGTATTTTCATTTTCTTCTTCAGAATTTGTTTGGAGTTCCATTCTAGAACATGCCAAATGATACAGTAGAGAAAATCCTACAAAGCAAATAATTCACTCAATGAATTTTTCTCTGCTTTTTCTCTGCTTGAGGAATACTTCAGATTCTAACTAACCTAAATTTAGACATATTTGGTCATTTTTTAATTGTTTTATTTCATCTTTTTTGTGCATCTTTTTCTGGTTAAATGCAGATATTTGTAAGAAACTGCTTTTCAGTGCCATGATAGTAGGTATTCTCAATGAGCCTTAAGACAGATTTGAAAAAAGGCCAAATATCTTCATTCTACATGAAATAAATATATATTTCAAATCAATATTTGAAATCAAGTTGTATGAGCTTCAGCTCGGCTGCATTCAGCAGGATTTTTTTTTCAGGAAGATTTATCAATAGGCAAGGGGAACTTGCCATGCTAACATGCTACCCACTATCATCATTATCCTGTTGACTGTGTCACTGGATAAGAAACTACTGAATGTTATAGAAATATTGGACACTACAGTGCTGAATTCAAAGTTTCTGTATAAGGCATTATTGTTACCATGAGGAAAACAGCACCTTACTGTTAAATACAGTAATTGCCTAAGCCATAGATATCACCCATCAGCACACACAGCAAATGGAGAATTTGAAGGGCAGGCATTAAAAGATTTTCGGATCGTAAGCCATATATGTGCTGCCCTGGTCCCTGAGAGAAGTGAATCGGGAGGATTTTCCTAAACTGTTCCTAAACTGTCTGTGACATTGATAGGCCACAACAAAAGGCAAGGCTCATGAGCCTAGTATTAAAATCCATTAATCATTGCTTCTCATATGGAATTCAAAGAGCGAGGAACTACGTATATTACTGGTACTGTAGCCCTTTCACAGTGGGATGTCACCTGCCTTGATTACTTCACCTCAGCAACACAAAACACTCCTTATGTGGGAAGAGTTTGAGACAACTAAAAAAAAAATCACTCTCATTTTCACTCTGGAGAACATTTATCTTTGTGGTTGCTGATGTTATCTGAGACCTTTTGTTATGGTTTGTCTAGCTGTCTTTTGTAATCCCAGAATGACAGCTTTGAATTGATTGGCAGGGAGGTCTGGAGGACTGTATCTCAGTCTCCTAAGTTTTTCAGGGTCGTCAGGCAAGTTTTGAGTATCCTAAATGGCAGATGTTTCACAGCTTCTCTGGGAGCCTGCTCCAGTGTTTGAAAATGGTATTTTTTTTCCCCTTGCAATTAATAGAAATTTACCACTTTCAACCTAATGGAAAAGTCTCAGTTCATGCTGCAGACTGAAGAGTCCCACTACTTCATGAAATCTAGGAGTGACAGCCACCGACATGCAGGATATGTGTGGCCACTCTTGTTTAGTGATAGTGAAAATTGAGCCTGAAAACTGAGCCTGAATAATGTCTGATTGTTTTTGACTAAGGAGTTTTCCAAATAGTAAGTGGAGATTTGAGAGTGTTTTAAGTATTCATACATTGAAGCAAAATAAAACAAAACAAAATAAAAAGTAAATATTCTACAGAAATGTGAAAGAAAAAAAGAAGAAAAAGAAGAAAAAGAAAAAGAAAAACGGAGCCCTACAGAAATATAGGAATGAAGTTCACAGCACAACCCTGAAAAAAGCATGAGTCCTTCATAGATCTGAGGTTCAAAACAACCTTGCAGCAATCTCTTCTCACTTAATTCTAGAGAATAAGATATTTTAGACATTTACTGTTAAGAAAATAGAATGGAAGCAAAAAATGTATCAACTTACATCCCAGCTTTTCCCACATACTGGTAGTTGGCCAGTTCCTTGGGCCTCAGGGGGCTGCACTACATAACCCTTGCTTTAAGACAGCTTGGTAGTGTTAAAATACTTACCTAGCTACTTTAGTATCTTGCTCTCTGTATTATTTTAGCATCCAGAAATCAGACTTTTGATCCTAAAGAACTATGACTTGGCTTCTTTAGATTTATTTTCAAATAATATAATTATTTGAACTTATAGTATTTGCATAGTAATTCACTAGATATCACTGAATACATGGAGGAAAACTGATGCTTTTTGAAACCAAAAGCCTGAAAGTACTTTCAGTTTAGTTGCTGTGCGGTTTTGAGTCAGTAAGGTCCAGCTGAGCTCTGTGGTAACAGAGATACAAAGATCTTGGCTATTCTACACAGTAGCCACTTTCTAAGCTGCTGTGGGTGCTAACTAGGCACAACAGTAAATACATGAGTAGAAAAAGGGAGGCATTCTGAAAAGGACCTGTAAAAACGTCTATTTTTTCCACTGGTTCTTCTGTTTGCAGACAGAAGCAACACTTTACATAGCCTATAGAATTTGTTGCCTAAACTCCAGTTCTACCTGCAGATTTTTCAATGTTCATTATGTTCATTTGTGTACATTGGTTTAATACAAATTGATTATGACACTATGAGTAGAATTTTGATTTCTTAAACTGAAGCACATGCAGAGTAACTAACTCATTAGTCCTCGCTGGTGTAATTGAGATCGTAATCTATGTGCGTGTGTGCTAAAATATATTAATGCTCTCAGTTTGTGCAGTCAATCCTTACATAGGTAATAAGCAATATACTAGAGATGGAAAAATCTTGCCAAGTGCAAGAAGGAAAGGAAAAGTTTTTAACAGTGTGCCTGCTGTACTTTTTCTTCCAGTATGTATATGCTTTTGTGTTCATATCTGTGTATACATCTAAATATGTTGAAAAACATATATATAGGCCACTCAAAGAGTAATGTCTCCTGGAAACTACAACGGATACAAAGAACACAATAACATTATTTGATCAGCAAATTCTTGGCTACAAAACACTATTTTTCAATATAGTCTCCACTATTAGCTATGCCTTTCTGTCAGCAATGAATAAGAGCCTGCATGCTGCACTCGTAAATATCTGCACGTCCATCTGGAATATGGCCTGTCCTTCAAGTTGCTGTCGCCACTGCTGATATGCATCACCTACTACTTCATTGTGCTCACATCCACTGTTCAGTCTCCACAAACATTCAGCAAGTGTCAACGCGTGCAACTTTTTCCACATGGAGGAATTCAATGACACACCTTTGCTTCATCTGCACTTCCATGTCAGAAGCCATTTTGTCAGATGGCCCCTCTGCTGCCATTCATCACACGGCAACAAAATGGAACAGAATATTGGTGGGAAGGTTCAGCCTCTGCTGCCGTACCACCAACATCTGCCCCTGAAGTTTTGGGCCAACATAACAAAATAGGAGGCATTACTTTTGGAGCAACCCTCATATATAGGTGTGTATCCTACTTTTCTGTAGAGAGCAAGTGTCAGAAAGGCAACTATGTTTCACCGTGGTAAGATAAACTAGCTTCATTTACACCCACTCTCACTTTACATTTGTAATAAACAAAGAATGCAATCCTAAACAGTTACAGATCAGGTGGCATTTAATAACTTCTTAACCTATGATAATTTGTTCAACTCTAAGCCCTGATACAAATAGAAGGGTACTTACAATAAAAGACTGAATAAACTTAGTTTGTATATATTCTACATAGCAGTGGTATATAAAACATTAGCTGTCTGCCATGCCTTGCTTTAAAATACACATATTGTAGATGCTAAAACGAGACAAAGCTGCTACCATCACTTATAGAAGTCTGATTCCTATTTTGACCCTCAGGGAAGACAGTAGGTTAATAGATTTTGCCTCTTCCCAGTCTGAGAAGAGGAAGCTCGTTCTCCAGTATTTAGAGGAATTAAGTGGCTGGTGCAAGAGATCAGCAATTCTTACAGAAGCACTGCCAGTTATTTATTGTTCTTTCTGTAGCTGTGAAAGGGATCCTCCTAGAAGCTTAGAATAAGGATCCTTTAGGTAGTCTTGGCAACAGTTTGAATGTCTTTCTTTCACCTGTTACTTGTTCCTTTTCTTTTTTTATCACCTGAGCTCTAGTACTTTAGGAAGGCAACAATATCCATACATCCATTTGTCCATGAGAGGAGGCATAGTGCAGACAAAATAAGAATCCAACCACACCTGCCACTGCTTTTAGAAACCAAACTTTTTGTGTAGAGCTGAGCATCTCTGGAAACAGTTGACAAAAATTAAAGCAAATATTCAACTATATTTGCATCCTCTTCTTGGTTGTTGCAAATGTTAGAAAAAAGTAATTTCTCTGCAAATAACATCCACAAAGAAAAACAAATTAAATATTAGCTTTTTGTAACAAAAAAAAACAGATCTTTTATTTTAATTGCTGTACATATAATTAATAACATACCTAAAATTCCTATTCCTTTTTGAACTGATGTATTGTATTAGCAGTGAAGAAGAATTTCAGGCAAGTATCTCAAACATTAAGGCAAACATTAATTTAACCCTGACATATAATTAATAGTTCTTGATATATAGTTCAACTATGAGTGAATTCAGAGCATTAATTTTGTTAAACTCTTTAAGAACTTTCTGTAAAACAGACCACGTTCCTCCACCTCTAAGAAAAGAGGAAGTTCAAGACCACTTGATGAAACTGAGTATGTGCAAATCTATGGGGCCTGATGATTTGCGTTTCATGATTCTGCAGGAACAGGCTGATCTAGCTGCCAAGCTACTCTCTCCTTGAGAGGTCATATCCATCAGGTCAAGTCCCCAGTGACTGCAAAAAGTGACATCACTCACATTTTTAAGAGGGGTAAAAAGGAAGACCCAGGGAACTACAGACCGGTGACCCTCACCTCTGTGCCTGGGAAGATCATGGAACAGATCCTCCAGCTATGTTACGGATAATGCAAGACAAGGAGGTGATCTGAGACAGCCAGCACAGTTTCACCAACGACAGACAGTGCCTGACCAGTGTGGTGGAGGCCTTCTACAATGGAGTTGCACCATCAGTGGACAAAGGAAGAGCAACTGATGTCATCAATCTGGACTTGTGCAAGGCCTTTGACAGGGTCTCACACACATCCTTGTTTTTAAACTGGAAAGGTATGGGTTTGAAAGCTAGACTGTTCAGTAGATAAGGAATTGGTTGGATGGTTGCTGTCAACATCTCTATGTCCAGGTGGAGGTCAGTGATGAGTAGTGCCTGGGATCTGTCTTGGGACCGGTGCTCTTTAAGTTCTTCATCAATCACCTACAGTGTAATCAAGTGAACCCTCAGCAAGTTTGCAGATGACAACAAGCTTACTGGTGCAGCTGATATGATGGAAAGGATGCCATCCAGAGGGACCTGGAAAAGCTTGAGAACTGGACACCCATGAATCGAATTATGTTCAACAAGTTTAAGTGCAGATGCTGTTCCTCAGTTAGGGCAACCCGAAACATGAGTACAGATTGGCAGAACTCATTTAGAGCAGCCCTGCCGAGAAGGACTTACGAGTCCTGGTGTACAAAAACCTTGACATGAGCCTGAAATGTGTGCCTGCAGCCTGGAAAGCCACCTGTATTCTAGGCTGGATCAAAAGAGGGGTGGCCAACAGGGAGAGGGAGGTGATTTTTCCCCTCTGTTCTGCCTGCTTGAGGTCTCATCTGGAGTACTGCATCCAGACCTGGGCTACCCAACAAAAGAAAGAAGTAGAGCTGTTAGAGTGAGTCCAGAGCAGGGCCACAAAGCTGATCAGGGGGCTGGACAACCCCTCTTACGAAGAAAGCTTGCGGGAGATTGTCTTGTTTAGCTTGCAGAAGGCTCTAGGTAGACCTCATTACGGCCTTCCAGTACTTGAAGGGACCTTATAAATAACAATAGCAACTTTTTACACAGGCAGATAATGATAAGACAAGGGGAAGGTTTTAAACTAAACAAAGGGAGAAAGCCTGAGGGAACTGGACTTGTTCAGCCTGGTGAAGAGAAGGCATATTGTCACCTTTGAGTACTTGAAGGGAGCTTACAAACAGGAGGGAGACTGACTTTTAACACAGTCTGATAGAAATAGGACTGGATGGTCTTAAACTAAATGAGTGGAGATTTAGATTAGATACTAGGAGGAATTTTTTTACTCAGAGTGTGGTGAGGCACTGGAACAGGTTGCGCAGAGAAGCTGTGGATACTCCATCCCCAGCAGTGTTTAAGGCCAGGCTCGATGGTGCCCTGGGCAACCTTATATGGTGAATGGCAGTCCTGCCCATGGCAAGAGGATTGGAATTAGATGATCTTTAAGGTCTCTTCTAACCCAAGCCATCTATGATTCTATGTGAGCCAAGACCTGAAGTCCATCCTTACAATAACTGGTGATGAATTTCACTTGACAGACTCAGACAATACCCTTTTATTTAGTAATCAAGTACTACTAAAATATTATCCAATCTTCAGACGAAGCCTAAAGATAACCCTTTTCCCAATAATTCCAACTAGCAATTGAATATGCATCAATATTCCTTTTGCCTAGGTATTCATTTTATATCCAACCAAGAACAGCACACATCTGTGAACATATGCACAGCTAACCTACAAATACACAAATAATAAACATACACACTGTATACAATATCTACATAGAAAGTGTATCTATGTACACAACTATCCACGTAGCTCAGTAAGAATGTTTACTCAGTAAGAATTTCACACATATGGAAAATTACTTCTGTGTTATCAGATATATATTGCCAATTTCATATTTTACGTAATATATAGCTAAGCCATTGTCTTAGTTTCTAACTGAAACTTTCTCTCTCAGTGTCTGCTGCAAAGCTGTGTTTTGGTTCTAGAAAGAAAACAAGGCTGATAACACCTGGCAGTGCTGAGCAGAACCAAGGACATTTATATGTCTCTNCCATTCAGGAATTCTGTGGTATCATTTATTTTTTACACTCTACCTGACTGAAAACAGAATGTACTGGCATTCAGTTAAGCGTAAATATACTTAGAACAGCACAAACATTTGAAACATAATGAGAACCAGAATTGGAGGGGCGTGAAGGGAAGAATGGTGAAGGAGTAGGGTGGGCTTGTCTGTTTGAGAGCACAATTAAATTAAGGGACAACACACATAATGTGCATTCATATGTGTTGTTTATTACAAGAAGATAGTAACCCAACATAACATTTTGTATAATATAATTGCTTGAAAAGGATTACCACAATCCCAGTGGCTACTCTGGCTCTATATCCTTGACACGTATACAGTTTTAGCTAACTCACTCAAAAAAGAAAAGAAAAGCTGTGTTTAGCAAGTTATATTTCATTTTGATCTATAACCCAAATTATTTTTGGATTATGTTGATTTTTTTCTAATCTTCATAGGAGTGTTGAGAAGAAATGAAGTGCAAGTCCAACATAACTGAGCACAAACCTTGAATTTTGCTCAGCTGCCCAAGTACTATCTGCTGCCAGATGACAGAATGTTTAGGTAACTGCCCCACTCTAGATGAACAATATACAGCAAAACCAGAAATTCTCAACTCCTTAGCTACTGAGATGATTAAGATGTTTTCAATTCTACAAGACTCTAACTACTTTTTTTTTAATTCCTTGTTTTTATTGCAAGCGTGCTTGTTAATTTAGATGCGTATGATTTTGTCTCGAACCAAGGCTTTACTTAATTGAACTATATACGTGTAAACCAGGGTGAACAGTGAATTATGGATGAATCTTGTTTCTTTGAGTTGGTTTAACAAAGCCAATTTAAAAACATATTCTTTGTACTAAAGCCTGAGCCCATAATGTGTCGACTATATACTTTCTTTGTCATTATTTATAATATTTCTTGCTTTTAATGTGTTGCTAAGTCATCAGAAACATACCTTTTTTGAGGAAAGAATAAACAAGCAATAAAAACAGAATAATAATAAATAAATTTGACTTTAGGATGACCCTGTGCTATCATGAATATTACATCTGGATATCCATCTTAAATATTCAGAGAAGTTTAGACAGCATGCTACACATAATGTCTCATGTCTGAACTACCTATAGATGATGCTTTGACAGCTGAGTGAAATCTAAGATTTGTGCTTAGTAATGTTGAACTTGCACTTCACTTCTATCCATTTGTATGAAAACAAAAAAAATAACCTGTGGACGTATCATGTCTACAGACACTTAGTACTGTATTAATGCTCCAGTACTCTTTCCATTCTAAAAAATATTCTGTACCAGTCTTCAAAATATTTCAAACTAAATAAAAACCCTTTTAAAGAGTGAAAAATCTGACTGTCAACATTTGCTTTTGAGTGAAGATCTTGTCAACTTTCCTGCCACAGAAGTCTTCTTGTCCTCAAGTGACCATGCAGCATTGTATGAAGGTATGACAGCAGAGTCCAGACAAGCAGAACAGTTCAGCATGGCCATCCATGTTGTCGTCAGCCTACTCAGCTCCCCATGCTGATGCATCAGTGTAGCTTCTGGCCCCTGAGCAAGAACACAACCCCATCATTCTAGGATGGGCTTTGAAGATCTGTGTGTTTCTTCAGAGATGACTCTGATCTTTCTGACACATCACACATTGCAGGCATATGTTATGTGACTAGCTGATCTCCATTCCGAAAGAACAAAACACAAAATTATAATGTGAGTTGTAGCCATTTTTCTGCTGAATTCAAGAGGGCATAGCTGATGGCACCCTGTAAAGCTAAGTATCTGGCAATTCATGTTTGATTGATTTCTGTAACAGGAGCCTTTGCTGAATACCACGCTATCTAACTAATTCCTAAATCAGCCTTTTCTTGATGATATTGAGGCTGCTGTACTGATAATGCACAGGAATGAAAATACACAATTTAACAATGCATGCAGTACAAAATGTCACATCTTAATGTGATTTGGAACAGATTCTCAAAATGTCCTTGGCAACTAAATGCATGAAAAAGCTTGGTATTTTTGGTGCCAAGGCAGTCACAATTTTGGCTTTGGATTCTATTTTCAATCATTCACTCACGTTGGTCTGCTCAGACATTTCAAAGCAATCATGAATTATATGTCAAACTACATTATATATGAGATGAATGCATAGAAACTATTTTTAGATGTGAAAAACAAAAATGGTCAAATAAGTTGCTGGAAGTTTTTAACTGCCGTATTTGTTACTTTTTTTTCTTAAATTGTTTGCAAATTCAAATTAATTTTGTTATTATATTTGGCTTCACTATGAAAGAAAATGTAGAAAACAACCAAAATATTTGGCACTCTGGCTCAAACCAGAAAATCAAATACTTGCATGATTATTTCTGGCTGATATCTTCCTTAGAACTTTTATATTTATCTGTATATAAGTGGAAAAAAAAAAGTTCTTAGTTGTCATTTTTTGTTGTTGTTGTTGTTTTGTGGTTTAGATTTGGGTCTAGAAGAAGACAGAGATGACATAAAAAACAATTAGAAACTGAACTTCTAAACAACAGAAGCTTCAAAACAGTTATCACATCCTCACTTGCATATTCAAAACATGAATCCTTTACGTTTCCATAGCCCATCTTCTCACTGTGACCATTCTCTTCACTGAGCAACTGAGGAAGTCACAGTAGGTCATTTTTACTTTGTTCAGATTTATTTAATGTGAATCTGAAGCATTGCATGCGTGAATAAGTATTGTGTCACCAAATGTATGTATTTTGCTCTAGCCTTTCACAGACCTTTTAGGATTAATGTGTGAGTCTTTGTAAGTTCATCAGAAAGTGCTAGGGTGATTCTGGATGTAATCTATATTGTCAGATTTCCAACCCTTTTCCCAAGTGGAAGATCTCATTATTTTGGAGGATAGGAGAAAGATGTTTGCCTGGTGACTGTTTTCCTCTCACTTTGATACTTCTTGCAACTGAGAGCACTAGGAGACAGATCTATTCTAATATTTGTTCCTGAAAGTGAGAATTGACAAGCAGCTTTACAGTAGCTAAATGTTTGCAAACACAAAACTGGACAATTCTCAGGAATGACTTTGTATTCCTGGGGAACTTGTGGCCAATTACAATTATTACTTTCTTCTTCTCTTTAAAATTCTGTTTAGTACAAACAGTTTCTTGCGTATAGAATCATAGAACCATAGAAACGCTAGGTTGGAAAGGACCTACAAGATCATCTAGTCCAACCGTCCTCCTATCACCATCCCTACCCACTAAGCTACTAAATCATATCCTTTAGCACCTCATTCAGACGCTTCTTGAACAGCGCCAGGGATGGTAACTCCATCACCTCCCTAGGCAGGCCATTCTGGTGCCTGACCACTCTTTCAGAGAAAAATTTTTCCTCATATCCAGTCTAAACCTTCCCTGGCACAACTTGTGGCCATTCCCTCTCATCCTGTCAGTAGTTATCCGGGAGAAGAGGCCGACCCCCTCCTCACCACAACCTCCCTTCAGGAAGTGGTAGAGTGCGATGAGGTCTCCCCTGAGCCTCCTCTTCTCCAGACTAAACAATCCCAGCTCCCTCAGCCNAGATTGACACTTCCTCCCAACTTGGTGTCATCTGCAAACGTATTGAGGGTACACTTAATCCCCTCATCTAGGTCATCAATAAAGGTATTAAACAAGATGGGCCCCATTACCAACTGCTGGGGACACCACTCGTAACAGGACGCCAGCTGGACTTAACTCCATTAACCACTACCTGCTGGGCACAGCCCTATAGCCAGTTGCCTTAGATAGGTCTTAGACCTTAGATAGGTCTTACTCCAGTGAAAGCAATAGGGACAGAATTATGACTTTTTATCTGTGATTGTCTTAGTCTGCAGCATGCCCATAAAATCCATAAAATTCTCAAGAAGACATGAACTTTTTTTTTTTTGATTGTTTGTTTCATTTAGGTTTTTATTATTATTATTATTGTTTTTTGTTTTTTTTCTTCTCTAATTTCAGAGATTTTTCAGGACGACAGCAAAAATCAGAGAAATTTGTAGGAGAATGAACAGACAGCAAGTTCATAAACAGAACATGGCAGTTCTCAGCCTGTACTTCTCACAGTAAAACATTAGTAATAACTTCAGGGTTGATCCAAGCCCCTGGGAAAAATATAAAGCATCAAAGCAGGTGGCTGTTCAGTCTTTACAGAATTGTCTGCTTTTGGTGGTTTTGAAGAATTCTTTGACAATGATAAATATCCAGTGCACATGAAAACTCATCAAATGTTAAATACAGTTTAACGTATTAAAAAAAAAATATCTTTCAGGATATCTTACAGAAAACACTTTTTATTTAAAAGAAAACCATTGTTACTAAATGCTTTAAACTTTGCACAGAGAACCAATAGATAACATAATTGAGAATTAAAAATAAAAATAGAGTCTTTAAGAACAAATATCTCTTAGCATTATATGGGGACAAGAAGTAATTTGCTATTAAGCCTTGTCTGTGCAGGCTTAATTTAACTGATTTTACATGAATTAGCGCCCATGTCAATACCTTAGAGGTCAATTTAAAAGTGCTTTTTCAAGATTAAAATGATTAGGAGTTTATCTTGATTAGGCATAGGACTGAGTTTAATCAAATTAAGGTATTCTGGAGGCAAAATAAAAAGTTCAGATAAGAGTTTGATTAAGTATAAGTATAAACAGTATAAGAACTGCATTCAATATAGACATAGGGGTGGAATAACAGCTTAAAATTTCAATTTGAACAGAAATATGTTGCCAAATTGTTAAAGGAGTATAAATTCATTCTTGATGAATTTCAAAGAACATTGTTCTTGACTGAAGAAGCTGCTTGTGCTTATACACAAATTTCAAATTTATGTACTATATTTTGTTTGCATAATACAATTAATTATGCTCTACCCACTTAAGAGTTCCATCTAAAATTTATCATCAATGTCAAGCCTTTTCCCAATCTGCCACAGACTTGTGGGTCAGGTTTTCAAATGCAGACTAAAACAAAAATATTGTTCTTCTGTGGGAGTGATGAGATATAAAATGTTTGGCCAGTTTTTTGTACCAAATCCTAAAATAAATAAATGAATGAATTTAAAAAAATAATCTTCATAAGCATTTGGGAAGCTTTTATCTAAAAGAAAATGAGTTTTGATAGATCAGTGGGAATAAAATTGTGTTGGTTGCTCTGAAAGTAATGTTTCCTATTTATTTCCATGGAAACTCCAACAGATAGAATGAGCACAATAACACTATTCAACAGTGTGGGAGAATTTCTGCACAACAACGGACATGTGAGCAACTGTGGACAATGTACAAGTCTAAACAGAGATGATTGGTATGAAAACAACGCTGGGGTCCGTGTGAAGATCAAGCTTAGTTCCGAGGCACGTGTCGAAGACAAGGACAGAAGACAGCCAAACAACAAGAACATCCTGAGAAAAGAACGGCTCCCGTGTGAACACAAGAACTGTTTTCTTAATAACATTTCATTTCCCAACAGCTGTCAATAACCAATTAGAATTAGACTGCTAACGTGTGTTTTACTGTCTTTAACCAATCACTAATAGCCGTGTGTCTCTAGCAAGATAGCAAATAGTTATAAAAGAATCTGTGTGAGCTCAATAAATTGGCATTCACTTGATCATATTGGTCGTATAGTGTTTGTCCGAGCCTTCGCGTCGCAACACAACAGAGCATTACTTTCAGAGCATCCCTTGTATAATGAGAAAAAATGTTTTCTGTATACTTTTGTTTCTTCTCTCCTGTCGCAAACATTTTCATGGAGTTTTGTTTCATGAAATGAATCTTTTGTGTAGAAAATAATTTCTTGCAGTCTGTATTATCTCCAGTTGTCACATCTAAAAGTAGACACAGAGAGACCATGAGAATTTTTTGAATCAGCTGAACACAGAGGCAGATTTTGAGTTAAAATACACTCCCTTACAGGACTGAATATCCTTCCAAGCAAGTTGCTTGTTTTAACCCTAATACATGGCAGTTTATTTGCCCTTATGTTAGTTGCGTTAACAACTGGGAAGCACAAATTTCAATCTAATATGAAATTTTTGACTTAAATGCAAAGTGAGGATCCAAAGGACTGCATCTGCAAGTGTGAACAGTGACAAAGAAAATAATTAATAGAAGTCATTGTCAATACATATAGTACACATACATACAACACATGTATAGTATAACACATACACTATGTGTATTACAATACAGATGACTTGTCTGTAAATGCGGCCTTCTGGCCCTAGGATTACATGTAGGTACCTCAGGAGAAAATTCCCCAGAAAGTTTGATCCAGTGATGAGTATGCAAATCACAAATTCCCATTACAAAGCACTCTCTGTGAGACATTTATTGAGAAGCAATATTTCTACCTTGAGGGGCTTAGTTCACCCTATAGCAACCTGTTTATCTCCAGAGCCTTCTGACTTCTGATACAATTTGTTACATTTGCAGTAACTTATTGTATTGGAAATTTGATGGTACTTACTCTTACTTCTTCAGTGTCTACCTTGAATTCACTCTGCCATCAACATTCAACCTAAGCTAAATTCCACCAGCAGTAGATTCATGGGATGAAGCACCAGTTCCGTATCATTAATGTCAGCAGCGCGAAGAGAGACTTTTATATTAGTTACAAATTAACATTAAGTAGAAAGCAATATGTGGAAACTGGAGATCAGAAAGCAATGAGAAAATTGCAGAATACTACTGTTATATGATTATATGATTCTAGCATTTAACAGGTCAAAATGGTTAAAACATTTAGCTTATGTATTTGCAGGTACCACGTAAGCTTACAGTTACATTCTGAAGAACTGGAAATCTCTTTTCAAGGCACTAGTTGTCTCTTTGACTGCTAATTTACCAGTTAAATTAAGCCTCTCATTAATCACTTTGGGAGGCTTTGTGAATGAGCAGTTGATTGAGATATCCAAACATGGTCTTGGATTTGTAGTTAGATTAGGTTCCTCTCAGAATCACAACATATAAAAATAAGAAGAAAAAGAAAAAAAAGACCAATTATCTAGAATTTGAAGCAGAGTTAAAAGACATGAATGTACATTTTTTAGTATAGATAAATATATTGCCAAACTTTCCTCAGCCTAACCTTGCAATGTTCTTCGTAAATACCTCTGTGCATTGGGACCTCTGAACACCCAACTAAATCTCTCATAACGGTACAGCTCATTCAGCAAACAACAAATTCCAGAACTTTAGGAGACAATGGTACATTTAGGAGCCTAATTGCCTTTTTCTCTAAGATACCTGTAGAAAGTGCAGGGTCTCTTAGCTCTTGTCATTTATCCTAACTCTTTTGTCTTTTCCCCCCTGAAATTTGTTTCACAGTAATTTGTTGCTAAAGCCAGATACCTTAGTGACTGTTCGAAGTGTTGTTAAGAAATAATTTCTAACTGGATCATCAGACATTCCCTACTTTCCCAAATAAGATTGAAGATAAACTCTTCTAAATAGTCTTTGGTGAATATGGAAATAATTCAAAATAAAGCATGTTCAGTTTGAGATTTAGCTCATTATCAGGGGAAATAAGTTTTCAGAGGGTTCATGAATCTATAACAAACAGAAACTATGTCACTTAACTTACCACATTCTGAATTACAGGTTACATTGACATAATTACAATGTACTACAGAGCATTCAGGTACTGTCTTCAGTAGCATTACAGGATAAACCTAGGCTGATTGTCATTTCATTTAAATAAATACAGATTGCTAGAAAAAACGATAGCATTTCTAATAAGTTTTAAGGCTGGTTTTGCTTTAGGAATGTACATTCCGTATTAAAAAAATCTTTGTTTTTTGATTGTTTTGTTTCTAACGTAGCAATTGAAGCAGAGATACAATGTGTTTAGAGCTCATAATTCTTTAAGATCTGGCTAGTAAGACAAAATAAAAGTCTTAGATTTGAAATATTTTATCATTTCTACAGCTATGAAAAGTATATAATTAGAAAAATTATTTGAATATTAAACTCTGCTAGCATAAGACATTCAATTTATACAGCTCAATCAGACTATATATTTTTAGGAAAATTGTGGACCTCAGAAGGGTTAGTTTAAAGCACATGTGAAGGTAAAAGAACAATCACTCTCATCTCAGTTACCTATAGTTAGTGCAATGTGCATGCGTACTCCCTTTCACAAATCTTATGTAGCAAAAACACAAGTTGACATCCAGCATGTTAGTGTTCAGTATATAACCTCAGTGATTATTTTCCTGGTATAATAACATATCAATGAGACCAAAGGCAACCTTAATATACAAATTGGAATGCTCTTCAAAAACATTTTTGATATACAATGAGACTATGAAGATAGAAAAATCAAAAGGATTTGCATCTGGTTTAGCATAGAATTGGAAGGAATCCATGAGGATCATCAAGTCTAACTCCTTGAACATACAGAGGACAACCTAAGAGCAACACATATCTAAGAGCATTGTCTAATCACTTCTTAAGCATCAACAGGCTGGACACCATGACCTCTTCCCTGTTCCAGTTCCCAACCACCCTCTCACTGAAGAATTGTTTTCCTAATATCCAACCCAAAGCATTCTTGACGCAGCTTTAAGCAGTTCGCTAGGGCCCTATCACTAGTCACTGGAGTGCAAAGATCAGCACTTTCCTCTATACTCCCCTTCAGGAGGAAGTGGTAGACTGTAATGAGGTCACCCCTCCATAGCAGTTCTATGTCCTTATATCGTGGCACCCAAAACTGTGCACAGCACTTGATGTTGAACTACACCAATGCTGTGTTTAGCAGGACAATTACTCCTTTCAACCAGGATGCTATACTGTGCTTCATGCATCCAAGGATACAGTTGGACCTTTTGGCTGATAGGGCATATTGTAACATAGTTTTCTTCTGAGTTGTGTATACTTCAGTGAAGAAAAGATGTTGTTGCAAATGGTAGGTTTGTAAGTATCACTGCCTGTTTTGGTTATTTTTGTTTCTGATTTTTTTTTTTTGTTATTTTGAAGGCAAGATTTAAACATGCCTTTTTATCAACCCACAGCTATTTTTACAGGTCATCTTAATGAACTTAGACTCATGACAAATCAACACTCCTAGCTGACAAAGGGAAGCAGAAAAGATTTCAGAACTGTTTCTCACAGTATTGTACTGGACAAAATGTTCAGCATTCAGCTAGACAAATACATAATGTGATTGGTGAAAAATTGGCTAACAGGCTGAGCTGAAAGGGTTATAGCAAATGGGGTTACATCAGGCTGGAGCCAGTCAGTAGTGGGGCTTCATTCTGAGGCCAGTTCTCTTTAATGTTTTTATAAATGACTTGGATACGGGACTTGAAAGCATATTTAATTAACTTTGTGGACAGCACTAATTTGGGAGAAGCTGTTGACTGCCTCTAGAGTACAGAGGCCTTGCAGAGAGATAACATCAAACACAGGGGGCAGGGCAATCACCAATTGCATGAAACTTAAAAAGCACAAGTGCTGGATTCTGCACCTGGAGTGGGGCAACCCAGAACCTATGTACAGACTGGAGCCAAGTGGATGGAGAGTAGACACACAGAAAGGGAGCTGGGAGTTCACATTGATGGCAAGTTGAGTGTGAGTAAACAGCACACCCTGGCAGCCAAAAGGGCCAATCATACCCTGTGGTGCACCAGGTCCAGCACTGCCAGCTGGGTGAAGCGAGGCATTGTCCTGCTCTGCTCTGCCCTGCACTGTTTGGGCCTCACCTTGTGCAGGTTTGGGTGTCACAATATAAGAAAGACACCAAGTTCTTAGAGAAAGTCCAAAGGAGGGCTACAAAGGGTCTAGAGGGCTAGAAGTATGAGGAGCAGATGAGGTGCCTTGATTTGTTAAGCCTAGAGAAGAAGAGACTGAGGGAAGGCCTCATGGCGGCCTAAAGCTTCCTCACAAGTGGAGCAGATGGGCAGACACCGATCTCTTCTCTATGCTGGCAGCAATAGGGCCCAGGGGAACATTGCATCAGGGGAGGGTCGGATTGGGTGTTAGGAAAATGTTCTACACGAGAGTGGTCAGGCACTGCAACAAGCTTCCCAGGGCAGTAGTCATGGTACCATGCCTGCCAGAGTTCAGGAAGCACTTGGACAACTCTTTCAAACATACGGTTTGAATTTTGCATCGTTATGTGTGGAGGCATGAGTTGAATTCAATGATCCCTTCCAACTCAGGATATTCTACGATTCTATCATTCTATGATTCATACGTAATTTTCCAAATGCAACTATCTTGACCGAGGTCAGAAAAACTGTGCAGATCGATCTGAGAACAGAATTTGAAGATTTTTCTCACATTTCTTCCCGTACATGTACCTCTGTTGTACAAAATGAAGAATTATTTTATTAGATAACAAATGCTACTAGATTTCAATACAACTGAAAACAATTACATGCTAAATTCATCAATATTATTTAAAGGATTAATTAATTAACTTACCTTAAAGCATTAAATCTACTTGGAAATGGCAGTTCTGTGCAAAATAGAAAGGGTTTCAGTTAACTGTAGGGTAACAAGAACATGGAATTGTGACGCAAAAATAGAGTTGTTCTTTCTCTGCTACTGTCTGAACTTGATTAGCAGTAATAGTAAATACTCTTAGTTGTAACTCGGAGATGATAATTCTGCCTGTAATGCTGTTACTGCTGGGGTTTTCCTTCATTCTCACTAAACCTTTCTGTAGTATTTTCTCATTTCCAGATTGTCTTAATTATCCTAATCTGGCAGTGTTCAAAATCCCTAATTGCTTATGATCGTATAGGACCTAATTATTTTATTTCTTGTGGAGCTTGTATGTACTGCTATTTTCAAGCTACAGGATCACAGAATTGTATGGGTTGGAAAGGACCTCTGGAGATCATCTAGCCCAACCCCCTTGCTAAAGTTGCCTAGTTTCAACTATTATTAAAGCAAAACTTCAGCTTTCACTGTTCAGAGCATGCTTTAGGAATTAGAGGTAAGGCTTTCTTCCTATCAAAACTCTCTCATCCCATGTAACTTCATTCCATTTCAGTAAAAGCAAGAATGTCAAAAAGAAATACAACCTCTTGCTTTTGTTAACAAAAAACAGCGGAAGGACACCAAAATGACTTAAATGACTCTCTGTATTTAGAGCTGTCTGAAACACTATTAAAGCAAAGTAAGTAGTACTTTAGGGAGCATCTGCAAGCTTGCATTTTTAGCTCTCTTCTATAACTATTATTAGTCTTTCTGTGGAAAAACACAGAATTGTGGCTGTTTCTTAGAGACCTACAACCAGAAAATAATCCTTTTCCGAATTTAATGTGCCTGAAGAGAGTTACTGTTTATCTCTTATCCTGTGGAGAATGGAAATAAAAAGACAAAGCTGCTACTATTCCCTGGCTTTTTAAACTTCCTACAAATCTTTAATTCCTCTGTCTCCGAGAAATGCAAGTCTTGGCCTAAGTAAAGCAGTTAATCTATCAGGAGAAATAGCAGGTTTTCTCCTTCATCTATACTACAGACTATCACAGATAGCAATATGAGAGAGAGAGGGTAGAAAAAGTGTTATGAGTTTAGGTCAGCAGAATTCTATTTTCATTATAAATGTGATTTAACAGAGGCAAAAATACAGAACTGTATTTGCAGGAGCTTTTTGTCTGACTTGGAGTAATTTTATTTATTTATCTATATATTTATTTATTTTTTCTGTTTATTTCTCTATTTTGTCTTTTAAAATGCTTCAGATCATTTCAGAGAGGTCTGCATAACTTTCGAAACAGATGATTATAGCTCTTGTAAGTTTGGACTCCAGCACAGTAAGTTGCTATTTGATGTTGATGTCGATTTTTCCCAGATAAAAAAAAAGATGGAAGGAAAGAATGAAAGAAGGAAGGAATTAAATAAAACACCAGGCTAGAAACATTTTACTAAATTTGACAGAATTTGAGGAATTTAATTTTACTAGTTCTATGCTATTTTTTCTTAAATGCCATCAATAAAAAGAACAAAAATTCCTTCCATTTTTTTGTTTTTTCTGGGCAGTGGGCCAAGACGATGAAGTTGCCAAACAAAGAACGATAAAAAATAGCTTTAATGAATCATTTTTTTTTCTTTGTGATTTATACAAGATACGGAAATTATACCTTTCTTTGTATATTTAAATCTTCAAGTTTCCCCAGGAGAATGCTGTGGGAGACTGTGTCAAAGGCTTTGCTGAAGTCTAGGTAGACTACATCAACAGCCTTTCCCTCATCTACCAGTTTGGTCACCCAGTCATAGAAGGAGATGAGGTTGGACAAGCACGACCTGCCTTTCACGAACCTGTGCTGGCTGGGCCTGATCCCCTGGTTGCCATGCACGTGCTGCGTGATCTCCCTTAAGATGACCTGCTCCATAACTTTCCCTGGTACCGAGATCAGGCTGACAGGCCTGTAGTTCCCCAGATCTTCCTCATGGCCTTTCTTGTAGATGAGAGTCACATAGAACTTCTATAATTCTATCACATTCTATGATTCTCTGATTCTATGATTCTGTGATAAGCAGTCTGCCATTTTATTTAACCTGTATTCATCTCCTTATAGTACTTTAGACATAGCTTTGGAACTTGGTGTAGAGGATTGGACTATTCTACAAAACCACATTTTTCCATCCCTTCATTCCCTAATATATTATCTACTTCTATATAGCATTGCTTAAGTTGTGATTTCTGAAATGTAAGTACACAGGTTCCTTAAAGTACAATTTAAATTAATTTGTTTTCTATTAAAAGGTTAATTTTCACATCATTCACTCCCAAAATCAGATCTTAAGATGCTATTTCTATTAAACTTTGGTCATTGAAATATGATGAAAGGAATTGTTTGTTTAGGAGGACGGGACTTTCAAAGGTATACTTTGGACACCTCTGTGACTGAAAAAGCAGGTATTTAATTAATAACATTAAAAAGTTTCCTAGAACTTTACATTATTCAAGATTTGTGGGTTTGTTCTCTTTTTTTTTTTTTTCTTTCCTATTAACCATGTAACTGAAGATAGGAAAAAGATTGTCCTTAAGAAGCATTTATGAATATGAAAAATATTCATAGTTTTTAAAAATATTTTCAACAGTACAGGAAAACATTCAAATGGTAAGAAAGGATGGGAAATAGGAAACACATCTGCTATTCTGTGTGCATTTTAGAAATTAAGATTTTGGGATCTGTCCCTAGTACAAAATTTACATGACATTCTTTCTGTGTTTCAAATGATCTTCAAATTAACAACAAAAGACAGCAGTTAGTATTTTGCTAGTTTAGAGCATTCAGGTTCTCAACCTACAAAGATTATGTTAAAAAAAAGCTTCTATAAAGGGCAGGAAGAGAGAAATTCTGTCTACTAGCAGTCTGTCTCCAAAGTATACTTCAGTAGTTGCGTAGACAAGCAACTTAGCAGGTTAGTGTTTGGTTGGATTACTTTGCTTGTTTGTTAAGTAAGACAGAATTTTCTGAACCACTGTATATGGCAATGACAGAGATAAGAACTATGCATTTTAATCCGTCACTACTTTTAGACAGCAATAAACTATGAGGACTGCTCTGAAAGTAATGCCTCCTAGTTTAGTATTTTGGCCCATGACATGAGAGGCGGATGTTGGTGGGATGGGAGTAGAGGTTGAACCTTCCCACCAATATTCCATTACATTTTCTTGCTATGCGACAGATGTCAGCAGAGGGGCGCTCTGATACAATGGCATCTGACATGGAAGTGCAAATAAAGCAAAGGTGTGAAAATGAATTCCTCCATGTAGAAGAAACTGCACCCACTGACATTCATTGACATTTACTGAACATTTCTGGAGACCAAACAGTGGATGTGAGCATAGTGGTGGGTGAATGGTGCATTTCAGCAGTGGTGACAGCAGTCACCTGTGCTGGTGCAGATTGTTACAAGCACAGCATGCAGGCTCTTGTTCGTCACTGGTGAAAATGCATAGCTAGTGGTGGTGATTATGTAGAAAAACAGTGCTTTGTGGGTGAGAATTTTCTCTATCAAATAGTGTTATTGTGTTATTTATATCTGTTGCAGTTTCCATGGTGTAAGAGACTGAGGGAAAATGTAAATATGTCTTAACATTTTCAGCATAAAACCACCATGATAACTGAACTAAGTTCTACTCATCAGAAGTCTACCCCTGTTCCACATATTAGGATCCAGATGCATAACCCTAGTTCTCTGCATATATGCTCAGGCCTGGGGTGAAGTGAAGGATAACATCTTGTGGGGGCTCAAACCCTTCTGGAACCTTCAAGACCCCCCTAGTGACAGTACTGGGCATGTGCCCCACCACTGAGTGGGAGGCAGGGTTATGCAAAGCAGTACCAAGAACTCACTGAGTATGCAATAGCACGAGACTATAAAAAGCACAACCAGTGGGGGGTGTGCAGCAAGTGAGAGCGTGCAAAGTTGCTGTGAGGGAGAGGAACACTTCCCCTCCCCCGTCCCCACCAGACTTCAGGATGGGACACCACCAGTCCACGGTGGTGACTTTCCCCATTGTTTTCTATAAAGAACTCTTGCTTTTATTTCCTATCTTTTTACTACCACCCACCTTTCCTTCCCCATGACCCTAACTGACTAGAATTTGTAATAAACTGGTTGGACAACGTTTGACCTCGTTTATGTCTTAATCTCACTCAGAATGTATCAATGAATCATCTCACCTCTGATAATTAGAGCTAGACACGTGGAAATAAATAAGA
>WBMW01000593.1:44271-68146 GCA_013396635.1 Penelope pileata
CATGCAGGCTCTTGTTCGTCACTGGTGAAAATGCATAGCTAGTGGTGGTGATTATGTAGAAAAACAGTGCTTTGTGGGTGAGAATTTTCTCTATCAAATAGTGTTATTGTGTTATTTATATCTGTTGCAGTTTCCATGGTGTAAGAGACTGAGGGAAAATGTAAATATGTCTTAACATTTTCAGCATAAAACCACCATGATAACTGAACTAAGTTCTACTCATCAGAAGTCTACCCCTGTTCCACATATTAGGATCCAGATGCATAACCCTAGTTCTCTGCATATATGCTCAGGCCTGGGGTGAAGTGAAGGATAACATCTTGTGGGGGCTCAAACCCTTCTGGAACCTTCAAGACCCCCCTAGTGACAGTACTGGGCATGTGCCCCACCACTGAGTGGGAGGCAGGGTTATGCAAAGCAGTACCAAGAACTCACTGAGTATGCAATAGCACGAGACTATAAAAAGCACAACCAGTGGGGGGTGTGCAGCAAGTGAGAGCGTGCAAAGTTGCTGTGAGGGAGAGGAACACTTCCCCTCCCCCGTCCCCACCAGACTTCAGGATGGGACACCACCAGTCCACGGTGGTGACTTTCCCCATTGTTTTCTATAAAGAACTCTTGCTTTTATTTCCTATCTTTTTACTACCACCCACCTTTCCTTCCCCATGACCCTAACTGACTAGAATTTGTAATAAACTGGTTGGACAACGTTTGACCTCGTTTATGTCTTAATCTCACTCAGAATGTATCAATGAATCATCTCACCTCTGATAATTAGAGCTAGACACGTGGAAATAAATAAGAGACATTACTTTCAGAACTGCCAACGTAGTTGTCTTTTTTGCCCTGGGATTACCACCCCAAGTGGTAAGTGATAAGAAATCTGCCTCTAACTCAGTCCGTGAGCTTTTCATCTTGTTTCTCTCCCTGCCATTTTCAGGAGAGTGAGTGAGAGAGCAACTGGATTGTAGTCTGGCAGCCAACAGTATCCTTTGCTTCCTAAAAGCACAAAGGCTTTTCCAAGGTCCTGGAGATTCCTACAAGCATTGATATATAGACCCTCAACACCCTAAAGGTTCTCTTCCTGTCCTTTCATCTGATTTTATTCAATAAGATTACCATTAATGAGAAAAAGGTTTTGGTACTTTTTCAAGTATTTTTTTTATAATATTTGCTATTCTTTATAACAAGATCACCTTGTAGTTTTACTAAGAAGTCACAATCTTGATATTGTGTCGTTAACTTCCTTTAATTTAATCATAATACATAAATGGTTTTGGCAGTTATAGATAAGTTCTGTTGGAAGTACTTTGCAAAGCATTTCTTCATAGGTCCAAAACATATGGAAAAAAAAATTACATAAGCAGAACACACAAATGACAAGATAATTTTACCAGTTATCTACCAGCCCCATCAAGTATTCTAGCTCTGGCAGAAGATCATAGCCATAACAAAAACCTTTGTTCCTCACCACACAAGTGAATTCCTAAGCTTGGAAGGTGTTGTGAATTTTTTATGTAGGTTCCTCCAAAAGTAATGCCTCCTATTTATTTCTGTGGAAACTATAATAAAGAACACATTAATGCTATTTCATGGGAAAAAATCTCACGTACAAAGCACTATTTTTCAACCTAACCATCACCACTAGCTATGCATTTTCACCAGCGATGAACAAGAGCTTGAATGATGAGCTTGTGACAATCTGCACAAGCGGAGGTGACCACTGTTGCTGTTGCCACTGCTGAAATGCACCATTCAGCAAGCGTCAATGAACGCCAATGGGTGCAATTTTTTCCACATGGAGGAATTCAATTCCACACCTTTGCTTTATCTGCACTTCTATGTCAGACTCCATCTTGTCAGACTGCCCCTCTGCTGCCATCTGTCGCACAGCAAGAAAATGTAATGGAATATTGGTGGGAAGGTTCAACCTCTACTGCCATCCCACCAACATCCACCTCTGATGTTGTGGGCCAACATACTATGTAGTGATAAGACAGATAGGGAGGAACAAATGAAAAACTAAATCACCTGTGTCTTCTTCTTTTCCAGCTCAATTTCATTCGTGATTCCTTAACATCCTTCCCCTTTTCAAGCAGCGTAGAGTGCTTGGGAATGGGAGTTGTGTTCTATTCATAACTACTCCTCTCTGTCATTTCTTCCTTCTCAGTCTTTTCCCCTGCTGTGATGTGGGTCTTTTTATGGGCTAAAATATTTCACAAACTGCCCCAACACGAGTCCTTCCCTCTGGCTGTTGTTCTTTAAGAACTGTTCCAGCATGGAGGTACAGTCCTTTGGACTACTCCAGTGTGAATACCTCATGGGATGAAGTTCCTGGCAGAAAATCTACTCCTCTGTGAGGTTGTCCGTGGGTCCCAGTGTGGATATCTGCTCTGGTGCAGTCTTCCACTGGCTGTGGAAGGACAACCTACTTCATCATCTTTTGCTTCACAGGATGCAGTAGAATCTCTGCTCTAGTACCTGGAATACTTCCTTGATTATCTTTGTCTTTACAGATCTTTTTTAACATTTTTTTTTCTCATTCCTCTCTCTCACAGTTGCTGTATGGCACAGTATACCCTCTCTTAAATACGCTTTGCAGAGGCACCACCATCTTGGCTGCTGAGCTCAGCCTTGCCGTGGATGGAAGCATTGGAAACAGACAGAGGAGCGCTGCAAAACTCCACTGCCAGAACCTCAACATCTATTCCCATACAGATATGTGACAATATGTGACATTTGGTGCAATGGAACAAGAAGTATTTGTCAGCATGCTGGAAAATAATCTGAATAAATGGAAGATGTGAGAGCTGTGGTTAGCCCATGAACTTCTTGCCTTTATGGTTTTGCATACAATTTGCTGATTATGAGAGTAAAAGCATGGTTTACTGGATATCCCAGAGAACATAGCATCATTACATTTCACCCTAAATATTTAGTTATGTATTTTTAAAGCAAACATAAATTAATTTCAGGATTTCATGAGCCTGAAAATGTGTGTCAAATATTTATCATTTCTAGGGTAGTTTATTGTAGGAACTGTTACACTAGTTATTAAACTGTGAATATGTAGCAATTATGGTCGTGCTTCATACGAGCAAGGTGGTGCTTCTCACAAACAGCTTGCAGCGGTGAGGTTTTGTCATTAATACTTTTTTCTCAAAAGGACAAGGTGACGCACTGACCAGGGTCAACTTAAGATTCATCATTTCTTTAGCACTTAAGGCTAGCCCAGACCAATGATGATTGCAAATGAATCTGAATGTCCAACAACAGAAGATCCTTTAGGCAATGAATTTTGATTGTTCTGCTCATAAGAGACTGCAAACTATATGAAAGGAGAAACTTTAAATGTCCCCTGATCCTATTAGAGGGTCATTATTCCCAGTCATGAATGCATTGCACTGGTGATGTACTATAATAAATGCTGACAACTATGAAGTACCAATTATGGACAGAGGCAGGCAACAATCAGGGTTATACACTAAATGATTCGTTTACAAAGTAGTACAGAAAAAAAATGAAGGTAAGTGAAATTTGAGACATAAACAAAAAATGCATTCTTTTGTTCACATCTTGTATGTACGTTTAATCCTTCATTTAAAGGAAGATTTTTTTTTTTTTTTGCATAATTTTGGGAAATCATTTATTTGTTTCTGCAGTCCCTTTAGAGAAGAAGCTGCTATACACTTCCACAGGGACCAACAACTGTTAGCTGTTTTGAGGTAATATCTGTGTCTCTCCTTCCAAAGCTATTACTTCAGAAATATAAGCATTTTTCCTTCGGTTATGCTAATGTCCCAGAGTGATTTGTGTTTGAAAGTGTCTTTAGGCAGAGCCCCATTAAAACTGAGTCAAAGTCTTCAGAGATGCTCTGTAAGCACCGCAGCTCTAAACAGTACAGAATGTAAAGCAAGCCATAACCAACAGCAAGGTAGAAATATCATCACCTTCAACATAGGATACCTATAAACACATTCTTCTTAAAGCAGCATAGCTATCCATTCTATTAATTTGTTTCCAAGGACAAGTATTTCAACCTATTCTTCTTCTTGGAACATTTTGTCATTTACCAACAGTAACTTGAATAATAACAACAAAACATCTCTCATTTTCTATTAGAAACCAGAGGAAAAACTGATTAATTAGAGGGGATTAAATTCTGGTCTTTTTTACTACCAAAAGAATTTTTTTCTTCTTAATTGATGAACGGCTTTACTTTTTCTTCTAGATACAGGGAGAGCCAATGTTCTTATAAATATCTTTACCATTTTTAAATGAACAGTAGTTATCTCAAACTTTTCCATTATTGACTGGATGACGTCAGAACACAGCTTACCTTCCTGTCAGGCCCTAAAGTAGGACTCAGGTGTGATACCACTGCTGCCTGTACTTTTAGCTAACATTTGGTCTAAGAAGCTATATATACATTAAAAAAAAAAAAATTTCTAAAGGGGTTTATTATGAATTAATATTTGTTTTTACTTGTTTATTTTTCTAGATCAGCACCAACAACATAACCCATGTGCAAGGTTCTCAGCTGAGTTTTGCAAAGAACTCAGATTTTTCCCCTCCTTTATCTTGCTCCATCAGACTGGGATAACAAGCGGTGTCCCCCAGCAGTCTGTCTTGGGACCAGTTCTCTTCAATATCTTCATCAATGACATCAATGACGGGATTGAGTGCACCCTCAGCGAGTTTGCCAACAACACCAAACTGAGTGGTGCAGTTGACACATTAGAAGGAAGGGATGCCATCCAGAGGGACCTTGATAAACTCGAAAGGTGGGCCCGTGTGAACCTAATGAGGTTCAACACAGTGAAGTGGGAGGTCTTGCGCTTGGGTCGAAGTAATCGCAGATATGTATACAGACTGGGAGAAGAGATCCTTGAGAGTAGCCCATCTGAGAAAGACCTGGGGGTCCTGGTGGACTAAAATCTTAACATGAGCCAGTGGTGTGCTCTTGCAGCTCGGAAGGCCAATGGTATCCTGGGCTCTACCAGGAGAGGGGTGACCAGCAGGGAGAGGGAAGTGATGATTGTCCCTCTCTACTCTGACTTCGTGAGGCCCCATCTGGAGTACTGTGTCCAGGTACGGGGCCCCCAGCACAGGGCAGATGTGGAACTGTTGGAGAGGGTTCAGAGGAGGGCCACAAAGATGCTCAGAGGGCTGGAGCACCTCCCCTGTGAGGACAGATTGAGGGAGCTGGGCTTGTTCAGTGTGGAGAAGAGAAGGCTGCGTGGAGACCTCACTGTAGCCTTCCAGTATTTAAAAGGTGATTATAAACAGGAGGCAAACCAACTTTTCACAAGGATGGACAGTGATAGGACAAGGGGGAATGGTTTTAAGCTGGAGGAAGGAAGGTTTAGATTAGAAGTCAGAGGAAAGCTCTTTACTGAGAGAGTGGTGAGGTGCTGGCACAGGCTGCCCAGAGAGGTTGTGGATGCCCCAACCCTGGACGTGTTCAAGGCTGGGTTGGATGGGATCCTGGGCAACCTGATCTAGTACCGGATCTGGAAGTTGGTGGCCCTGCCTGTGGCAGGGGGGTTGGAACCTGGTGATCCCTGGGGTCCCTTCCAACCCAGGCCATTCTGTGATTCTATGACGCTGTCTAGTTCATTGAGAAAGGACCTCAAATTAGAATCTCAGATACCATACACACTTGTTTGAAGCCTTTCTTGAGACAGCATAATAGAGGTGTTTCTAAAATGTTGGTTTGAACAATAATAAGCAGCATCATGATTGTCATGTTGCATAAAACTATCCAGAAAATGGACTTTCAGCATTAAGTGCAATAAATGAGGCTGTAGAGATAGCAAGTGCACTTTTAAAGCTCATAGGAACTTACTTTAAATGGAAGGTAAGGATTTGAAAAGCATTTTTTTCTCTTTCTCCCTTCCGATTGTATGGGAAAGAAGCAGTTGAAAAGTTCATTTCAATTTCTTACTCAAATGTACAGAAACCAAAGGGGAATCAGAAATCAGAGAAGGGAAAGAAGTGTATAGGTAGCATATGCTCTTTCCCCCATCTACCTCATTCTCTTCTTTTTCGCCACAGATGTTTTATTTTCTTTTCAACTGTCATCTCTGAAAAAATGAACATTACACAGTTGCACATATTCTCCCTCCTCTGAATCAAGCTCTGAGAAAATCTGCAAAATTGCTTTCAAAAAATAAAGTCCTGGACTGGAGTTTAATCACTATTTCTTTCTGATTTACAGTGACCAGAGGCTTGATCATTCAGAATAAAAAAATGCAGATTTGGAAAAATTAGAGTCAGCTAGTGAAGAGGCATGTGGTTATATTGTTAAGCACTTGTTGTTTGCATGTTTACTCCTCAGTTCTTTGATAGAATTCAGACTCTGGTATTAGGCATTTGTCCAGCACTAGTGATTTGACACTGGAAGAACTTTATCAAGAACACTGAAAAGCATCACCTGCATAGTTTCTTTAGCTTTCATAAAAAGTAATATCCATGTTGCACTAACCTCTCCCCTCCTATAACCCTCTACCCACTCATTTTTATTCCACAAATTCTGGACTGGAACATGCAGTGAAAGCACACTAAGTTCAGTGCACCCGTATTATATCAGTCTTAGTGTTTTTGTGATAAATTGTTGAGTTGTGCATGCACAGTAAGTCCAGCAGATCCAGCATGTGTGATGTTTAATGCAAACTTGCTGGCATCTGTGCCTTTCCAGAAAGTTTGTAAGGGATTGCTGATTCAGTAGCTGAATCTGTGCTTCCAACAGGAAAGAGAATGTGGTCAGTTTCTCCACAGTGAACAACCAGAACTTTAAGACAGAGAATCTCACTTGTGCTGTAGATCAAAAGTCCACAAAGAGGTGCTCTCTACAAAGTAGTAATCAACAAGAAAGAGGACCTTTTAAATTAAGCTTCTGTCCCATCTTCTGTCAAACTAGAAGTCATAGAATCATAGAATCATTAAGTTTGGAAAAGACCTCTAAGATCATCAAGTCCAACTGTCAATCCATCACCACCTTGCCCACTAAACTTTGTCCCTCAGTGCCACATCTACACATTTCTTGAAGACCTCCAGGGACAGTGACTTCTACAACTTCTACGCAGCCTGTCCCAGTGCCTGTCCATTCGTTCTGAGAAAAAAAAATTTCTAATCAAGTTAGTCAATTTTTCCTAGTCAAGATAGTGCAATTGGCTATTGAGTTATGTGGAAAACCGCATAAAAGTTAAGATCATTTCACTTCAATTCTGTATTCACTTTGAATTTTTCTTTAGTAATTTGTTGTTCCAGACCATACATATCTCTGCATGCTCTCTGTTGACAGTAACTCATACTGATCCTGAACTACAGTGAGAGTGAGGCTACATCCTACAGTCTAACATAATTTCATTTGGAGTTTTAATCTTAGAAGGATTATTAGCAGGAAAAAGGTAGCAGTCACAAGTAACAGTAAGGAAGGAGTGTAACAGAGAATCCTGTACCTAGTCCCATAAACCACACACTCTTTTTCCTGGCACGGTATTTTTTTGTTGTTCAATCACAATAAATAGTGACCTGTAATCTCATGCAACCATTATCATCCTTGTTATATTATTCTCAGTTTCTGATTACCATTTTTACAGAGCACGTTGTCTTGGGAAACAGTGTAGAAAGTGGACATCAAAACAGATAGCTTTTAGTGTGTACGTCCCTCACCTTGACTGCCACTATTCAAACACAGACACAGCAGCCAACACAAATGCTCGCCAGCTACTGAACACAAAGCTCTGACTTCCTGTTGGCCTTCTTTCTCTACACCATTCACAAATTCCTAACAACATAAATGTATCAGTACAATTCATCACTCATCCTTGTTGTCCTATCTTGGTGAAGCTTGCTCTCTCCAGGCCACTACTGCAGGCTATTTGTTTCAGCCTTGAAGAAGATAAAAAAAAAAAAAAAAGAAAGCCTTTTTCAAACATAATGAAAGAAGTACAAACAAAAGAGCTAACTAATGGTCAAATCTTTCTGTCAGTCCACTTCCCACAGGCTATTCTGCTGGGTTTGAAATGGAACGAAGGCTAACAGACATGGGCAAGGCAATGCGGTGCTACATTTATTGCTCTGCCTGGTACCCGAAGAACTGTCCTACAGAATGACTGCCTAAAGGTAAGCTAAAGGCAAGTGATTAGCAAATTACAATCCCAGAATTGGGTAAGGCACTCCGCTTCCTTCCTCTGTCTTCATTGACCGATAAAGAACATAGCACAGGTTTAAAAACGTATATGTGTTTACCATTCTGACAATCCCCAGACATTCTAAGTCCCTTCTTGTTCTCGGGAGTCAATGTAGTAGTCACTTGAAGAAAGATTAAGAGCACAAAACTTTGACTATCCAGTGGTGTAGTCAATGATGCTGCTGAAAAGAAGGAATAAATTTATTCCTGGGCATCAGAGTTATGTTTCCACACTGAAAAAATGTTCTCTATGTGAATAGAAAGTAATCTTTCATTTAAAATCTAGCACCTTTGCACCAGACATTTAGGTGCATATGCCACAGCTGATCCATCTCTAGTTCAGAGCACCACCACAGGGCATTTGTACTATGAAGAATTAATTTGTGGCAGTATCCATTAGAGTCTAAAGCAATACTTCAAATAAGTTACATTATTATTTCTTCTCTCTCCTGCTTTTATATTCTCTCTAACCAAACCTCATGCTTCAGGGCATATGCTGATTGTCAGCTGGGCAAGGGGGAAAAATGGTTCCCAGTTGTGCAGATTTATACGATTAGATGAATTGTGAAATTGTGCTGCTCCTCTGAAATTTCCAGCAGAACTAGAAAGAGGATGCTGGATTAGACGAACAGCTGATCTGGTTTTGCAAATCCTCTGGAACAGGTTCTAATACTGAGAATAATTTTCACTTGATAATAACAGTAACTTGTCTGGATCTATCTGATAAAAATAAATGGCAGTTTTCTTCTTTATTTTTCTTTTAGTAATATGTCTTGTTTTGTTTCTTTGTTTGTCTAAATTTCATATTTGCCAGTTGGCTCTCTGCAAGTTATTCAGATGGGATAGTGAGTCTGGTGATTGCCAACATAACTCTTTATCCTGTGCTCTTTCCTCTGTACAGCATAGCTGGCAGGAGATAGTAGTGGTGGCCTGAATCTGTTCATTGATTTTAAAGGAATTTGTGTCTGGCCAGTGGGCATGGATATATTAGGATCTTAATTGAACTAATGTGTACCATTTCAAAAAGCTTCATCACTGGGTGGCAGTGGAAGAGCCACTGGAGAGTGGATAAGATGCAAATTTGACATTCTTCTGTGCAAGCAGATGTTACAAGCCTTTCGCATAAGCATCAGATCTTCCTTAAGGTTCAGCATAAAGTAGGGCAGAATTATCTCTGTCTTATTACTCTTTTCATATGTTTATGAAAAAGCAGAAACATTAATATGAAAGATAAAAAGACGGCATTTAAAATAGAAGGAAATGTGTCTGTCAGTGCATTCCTTTTCCATGCACCTTCACAGCCTCAATGGCAAATCTGCCCATGGCAAATGCTTGTCTCCAAAACCTGTTTCACATGGGAGATGTTTAGAGAATGGAGAGCTTGCCTCTACACTGCTTTTCCGTCGGTGCTTTATATGCCCTTGCTAGTTAGATTATTCCCCAGTGAGACATACTAATGGTGGTACAGTTCCAAATAAACATTCAAATTGAATTTTTGTGGGTAAACCTGCCAACAGTAAATCAGTCTTTGGTACCTTCAGGTGCAAACAAGCTGTAATATTTCAGCTCTAGAACATTTTTTTTTAGTGTGTGTGGGCCTGAGTGAGATGCCTGCTGAGTAATGCTGTTTTTTTTTTCAATGAAGTACAAGCTGTTCCTTCACATATAAACTCTTCTGACAACGCAACAATAGAAGTTCTTTAAGCTATCAACAGTGATGCAGGCCATTTTTCTGGAAATAGTGAAACCTTGTTAGAGTCTATATACAATGTGCACAGTGAAAAACATAGATGACTGAACTAGGCCATTAAACTAGCCAAACATATTTATTTGGCCTTTTTCCGTTAGTTCATCAAAGTAGAACTCTCTCCCCCATCTCCTTTAAGTCAGCAGGATAATTTGATTAATCTGAAAACAAGAAGATCTAATGGAAATACTCTGCTGAACCTTATCCTGGTGTGCTCTGGACAAAATCATTAGAGAAAAGAAAGGTTGCTGCAGAGAGAAAGGAAGCTTTAATCTTTGCCAAATACTCCAAGGGAATTCTGGTGGCTGAAACCACCTTTGGGATGCTCTGATTCAGCTCCATGAGTACATCTTGCTAAGTTCCATCCACTTGTAATGCTGTTTGACCCTAGATAGATACCAGCAGCATAAAAGACCATTGCAGTTCTCTCTCTCAGATCATGACAATACTCTCCAGAGATGGTAGTACAGTTGGTTAATACCCTACAACAAATACTTTTAGAGAGTAAACATATCTTTTCTACAGAGGCATTTCCCTATGGCAACACCGGCCCAGAAATGTCGAAAATGCCTGTTCAGAAAGCAGTGGATCAGGTAAAGTTGTAGGTAGAACAGCAGTAGAACAGTACTTCTACAGTAGTAGAACAAGTAAAGTTGTCTTAAGTGTTAATGGACGTAGCTCAAGTTTTGGTGTGTTTCGAGGAAGCCTGTATTTAAGGTTTTATTGGATAACTTACAATCCCAGCCAGGAAGCACCAATGCCTGTGTACAGAAGTAACAGAGTTATCAAAGCTGTTTGGCATTTCTGTAACAGCAGGAATTTCATTATGAGTTACAGCAAAGCTGCTGAGGGACAAATTCAAGTCCTCTTTCTGAAGATATAAAATACTCCCATGCTACTGAATCAAAGATTTCCTGCTATGTTATCTTATTTTGTCAACACTTAGAGAATTTGCAGGATAAATGAGGCAAAGTGGCTATACACTTTATGTTTCTGTAACGTATTCTGGTGATCTCTTTCCCTGAAATAAGAAAACATGCTTAAAAGGCCCACCAATAATCTTTTTTGTCTTCTCCCATCGATCTGTGATTCTATTTATGACAGATTTTTTTTCAAGAATTTATTTCACCAAGTTCCTCAGGTTCCTATGTGTAAAAATACCTACAGCAATATAAGCATTCTTATTAGAAGAAGTATTTGTTGGGGTGCTTTAGAGGTTTGACTAGCTAAGAGACAGCAAGAAATTTTGGGGAGACATTATCAAAACTACTGATTCTTAAGTTAGTCACAAAAAAGTACAATGAAATTTATCGTAAAAACAAAATTTTATTTAAAAAAATGGAAATTATTTTTATATTCCTTAATAATGGATAAATAATTCTCTAAAATATACTGAATGTAGGTAATTAACTTTGCTTGTATTCTCTATGTTTCTTCCACATTCACTTTCTAAGTATGTTCTAGTTGAAATGTTCTGAGAGTTATTTGCATTTTTAAGTATTTTTAAGTATTCAAGTATGAACTATTCAACAGTTCATACTTTTCAACTGTTTTTGTGCCTCCACCTTTAAAAAGTATATGTAAAAGACATACTTTTACTTTATGTATTAATGCTGATCTTGCCTATTTATGTAGCTCTTCTGGTTAATAGAAAATGCGACTGTACACAAAATCTGATGTAGTTTCACTATGAACTTATGTTTGATGAAGTGTTATCACTGATTTTTCTCTCTGGTAATACCTGAGGACTTACTCATGTCTTAGAATAGATCGTTGTTTTTCGTGCCTTAATCCAGTAAGTTTTCAGTAGAGCTGAAACACAAATACTAACTCTTTTCCTCAAAAAATGTTAATTAATCATTGAGGTTTCGTTGGTGTTCAAGAAAGCGTATTGAAGAATGAATAATAAAGAAAAATCTTTCACTGAATACTTATTCTGCCTATTCAGTTTTTACTTTCTTGGAATATTATTTTACTAATGTTCTAGTAATCACAGGGCTACACAGCCTAAGCATGTTTTGAACTATTAATTTGTTTAAAATGTAAACAAAAATGTCAAAAAGGAGGCAAAACAAAAAAAAACATTGATTTTGGAGGTATATTCTAGCTACATTAATAAAAGCCTATTTTTCTGTATTTTAAGGTTACCTACATGCAAATTCTGTCAAGTGAAAACGGAAAGCAATATTAAACTCATGTTTGACTTAAAAATCTGACCACTTTCACCAATCTTCTCTCAGAACATAAATGCCTCCTACCCACAGAAGAGCAACAAACACAGCTTCAGAACTATATAAATTGGAAGTGCTCACAAATCACCTACAGAGAATATCTGTTGTAAAACTTTCACTCTCTTTTTATTTCTCTTTTGTTACAAAACATATTGAAGTTTCAAGAAATACTCAAACGGAGAGTGGCAGAATCATCAGAAATTTGCCAAGCTCCACTACAAAGTGAGGTTGTGAAATTGCTATAATTGAAGCTGAACAAGGCCAGACTTGACATCCATCTATTAAGGATCAATTAGGAATAATTAAATCATGATGCATGGCAGAGTAGATTAACTCTTCCAACTAGGTGATAATAACATCATTTCCCCTTTAGCTTACACAGCCAATATTGGGCTCTGTTTCCACTAGGATTGCAAATTGATTACATGAGGCTGGAATATTCTTTGGTGTAGCAGATTTTGTTTACAGAGTGCACCCACTCATTTTGGTCTGAATGAAGTAGAAATAAATAACAGCAGGTAGTTTTCTTGCAAGAAAATCACCCACCCTTTGTTTTTAGTGTTTGTTTCCCGCAAAGCAAGAGTGTACTCTTTCTTCCTGTTTATTGTCTTGGGCAAACGTGGTTATTTTCTGGTTTCAGATGGCTTTCTGAATATGCTGTCTCTCCCACATACAGAGTTTTACAACTATTCCCCCAAAACACAGCTCTAGACAGTGGACCACCCCTGTGCCATGTAGCAGACTACCATGCAGGGACATACAAGCTGGTGAATCATCATGATGCAGCCCTAAGTGACCATGCAAGGTCCTGCTGCACCAAACCTTACAGCAGTACCAGGCTAGCTGTCTGCATTCATAGAGCTATAGAATCATCAAGGTTGGAAAAGACCTCCAAGGTCATCTATTTCACCTGTCCACCTACCACCAAGATTACCCACTAAACCATGTCCTGCATCCCGATGTACCTTGAACATCTCCAGGGATGGTGATTCAACCACCTCCCTGGGAAGCCTGTTCCTAAGCACTATCTCGGAGATTTTTTTCCTAATATCTAACCTGAACCTCCCCTGGCACAACGTGAGGCCATTCCCTCTAGTCCTATTGCTAGCTGTGCGGGAGAAGAGGCTGACTCCACCTCACCACAGCCTCCCTTCAGGCAGTTGTAGTGTGCCATAAGGTCTCCCCTGAGCCTCCTCTTCTCCAAACCAAACAGCCCCAGCTCCCTCAGCCGCTCCTCATAAGACTTGTGCTCCAGACCCCTCACCAGCTTCGTTGCCCTCCTATGTATACACTCCAGGGCCTTAATGTCTTTCTTGTAGTGAGGGGCTCAAAACCAATCACAGTCCTCAAGGCATGGCCTCTCCGGAGCTGAGTACAGGCTGATGACCACCCCCCTGCTCCTGCTGGCCACACTATTTCTGATGCAGGCCAGGATACTGCTGGCCTTCTTGGCCAGCTGGCCACACTGCTGGCTCATGCTCAGCTGAGCATCAACCAATACTCCCAGGTGTTTCTCCTTGACACAGTCTCCCAGCCACTCTGTCCCAAGCCTGTAGTGATGCATGGGGTTGTTGTGACCAAAGCGTAGGACCCAGCACTTGGTCTTATTGAACCTCAGCCCATTGGCCTCAGCCCAGTGATCCAGCCTGTCCAGATCTCTCTGTAGAGCCTTCCTACCCTCAGGCAGATTGACACTTCCTTCCAACTTGGTGTCATATGCAAACTTACTCAATCCCCTCGTCCACATCATCAATAGAGACATTAAACAGGATGGGCCCCAATACCAGCCCTTGCGGAACACCACCTGGGGATGGAGATGGGGATTGTGCTTTCTGCACAAAAGACCTGTGGGTGGGGAAATGCCATCAAATACTGTTAACTAGAAAACTTGTCCTTTATAATCTGGCAAGTTTTCCAAATCTTCATGTGACTGAGAGTACTGGCAGGAGAACTGATGTAATAAAGGTTAACAGCCAGTATATTGTTTGGGAAGACTGGAGCAATGAATAGATAAACTTCAGGCAGAAAGCATCCTTTCTTTCTCTCCTGCTTATCCACCCTCTACTGTTTCCTCCATCTCCTTTCCATTTACAGTACAAAGCATGACAGGGCTCTGTTTTGTACACTTCAAAATGCATGATAATTTCTGTGTAGATGCGTATAATGAATGAAGGAATCTTCACATGAGACACAGATGGGTCATGTGAATGGTACACAAATTACAAAGAGAATGCACTATAAAAATCCTAAACCATATTATTGTAATTTTTGTTATGGAAGTGATCATGTATTTTCTAGTCAAAATAAGATTCAAAGATGCTTATCCAGATGCTTATCTAAACATTTTTCAGTGTATCAAGTCTATGAAAACTGAGGTAAGTCTGGTTGAAATACCTCTGAAAAGGAATTCTATAGAATAAGATTACACTTGAATGAACTTTCGCACTCAAATGTTTTCCAAATCAGAGTAAGAGAGAAAAATACAGTGACCCCTCACCCACAAAACGTAAGCTAATTACTTGGTTGCACACCTCCTGAACATCAGCAACCCTTAAAAACCTTGAAGTGTTCCTTCATGCCTTAAGAGATATACATTATATACTGAGCTTCAGTTTAATATGCTTTCTGTTCCATAAAACAAACAAATGAAGAGAGCGTAGAAAAATTGTGCAGGCAAGTGAAAGTTGCAATGAAAAAATATCATGCACATACAGAAAGACTGAATATTGAGCGTAACACTGATGCAGACACTTTTCTTTTGTATCAGTTAAGCAATTACCACTTACATACCACGGATTGGGAAGATGAAGCAGGTTTAGATTAATTTCCTTGGAAGAGCAGGTAGATCGCTCCAATACCACCTATTTATTTCCTTGGAAACCGCAACAGATACAAAGAACACAATAACAATGTTTGATAGAGCAAATTCTTAGGTGCAAAACACTGTTTTTCGACATCGTCACCACTATTTGCTGATTTGTGTGGATGAGCTGATTGAGACACTCTTCTTTTCATAGTGTGACAGCTGTGCATGGCCATCTAGAATGTGGCTTCTCTTTTGCGTCACTCTTGCCGCTGTTGAAACGTGCCACCCACTGCCTCATTGTGCTCACATCCACTGTTTGGTCTCCAGAAATGTTCAGCAAGCATTGATGAATTTCATTGGGTGCCATTTTTTCCACATTGAGGAATTCAATTCCACACCTTTTCTCCATCCGCACTTCTATGTCAGATGCCATTTGGTCAGACTGCCCCTCTGCTGCCATCTGTCACACAGCAACACAATGGAACGGAATATCAGTGGGAAGGTTCAACCTCTACTGCCTCAGCACTAACACCTGCCTCTGACGTTGTGGGCCAAGATCATAAAATAGGAGGCATTACGTTTGGAGTAGTCCTCATAAAATCAGTCTGAAGATGAGTAGACTGCCTGTCAGTGCTACAAGACAAAGACTGCTACTAGGAAAAGACAGCCTAACAGAAACAGAATGGCTTCAATTTTCTTATCTTTGGAATAGCAGGGAGTGATAAGGGGATATACAAGCTTTGACTACATTCCCCAGTGATATGCACTTGAGAGTTGTCCCAGTTCAGACTAACGGGAAATATACATACTAAAAGTAAAGGGTAAATGGAATGAACAGCAATTTTTACCTAATTTTTAACTTCTCATAAACTTTGAACTTGCTTCCAAGGTGCAGCAGGTCTATATATTGTTTTATTTTTAAAAAATATACCTGAAAAATCTACCTGATTAAGGTAACCCAGTGGTAAGCAAGCCATTGTTGAAATTGCAGTGTCCTACATTGTGCTAGAAACACTAGATTGGTGAACTTCTATTTTAATGTATGAAGAAGTGAAAGACTGTTAAGGAACTTTTTATAAATGCATAAGTTCTTATTTCTGTCTTAGAGAACAATTTCAGTAGCAATACGGCTCAGGATTATTCTGAAACCTTCCTGCTAGAAAAGTAGAAAGTAAGAATAAACAGACTAGAATTATTTCTGCTGGAGAGAGTTTGTCTTCTTCTGTAGACAAGCAGAAAGAAAGGGATAGTCACACGCAATAAATAAACGTTACACTCAGATACCCTTCTGACAGGGACACAGACACCCTTGTGACAGCTTGTTCTTACTCAAACTAAATTTTAAATAAATGCCACAAAAACATGGAGTTCTGCAAGTCATAATCACTTTGCTCTCATAACCTTGTTGGGTTTGAAATTACTCCAATGCTCATGAATACATGTTCTCATTTCTATAATGACTACAAGAAGTTTAAATCCTTTTAGAACATTGTTGTCTTATCTGTTTCTTTGTCTTCTGGACACCTACCTGTGCGACCTGCACTAGGGAACCTGCTTTGGCAGGGGGGTTGGACTCAGTGATCTCTCAAGGTCCCTTCCAACCCTTACAATTCTGTGATTCTGTGATTCTTTTTTGTTTGCTTGCTTTTAGCTTTGTCTGTTTTGTTGTGTTTTTTTTTTGTTTGTTTGTTTTTTTGGGGGGGTTTTAAGGTTTTTTTGTTTTTTGTTTTTTGTTTTTAATTTAATCTGAGAAATAGACTGGAGGAGAGATCTGCATACACACATTACTTTTTAATTCTGCTGTCTCAGAGACAGGGTGAGTCTAGTGATCATACTCCAAGGAAGGAAAGATTAATATGTGGCTCATTTTGACTATATTGGTGTGATCAATAATAGCTGTGCCTGTCTGCAAAATGTGCGTATATAAGTACTGTATAAACATTGTTAAATAAAAGATTGCTGCATTAAATAATATGACCTTGCTACCTTTTAGTTGCAGTCTTAGAGTGCAAACTTGTTTTAATTAGCAGTCAGCAAGCAGACTGTAACTTCAGTGAAGGAGCATTGAAGAATCACTGCCTATTAACAACCCAGCGGTAAGTAAGCCAGTACAAATACTTATAACCAAATAGTGTGCATTTCAAGAGTGGAGAGGATTAGCTATTGGGCACACAACACAGTGGAGGAAATTGCTTTATTCCCAGTACTGCTGGGTACCAGGAGGCAATCACTGTGCCTCTAGCCCATTAACAGCATTCAGAGTGTTGCTTCCCATAGAAGGGGTTATTGGCTAACCACTGGGTGACCAATTAAATGCTATGAATAAGTCCCAAACCAAACAGCATGGGGCCTGTTTGTGGCACAGTGGTATCATTACTAAAGTGAAAAACTTGATGAGAAAGGAACATATTTAATTATAGAACTATACAAATGGCTAATTAGGACCATAAAGTGAAATAAATGACTTTCTCGTGGAATTTTGAATGTTACTGATAACTGCTCAGCTTCTTTGGAGACCATGAAAGTGATCTACAGCACTAGCCTGCATGTTATGGTAATGGATGGATCTTCATTACCAGGAACGTGTCTGACCTGGTTGCTCAGGTAGCATGGGCAGCCCTTGATTCCTCTCTCGGCAAGGGTTCTCCCACTGCAGCCCCTGGTCTGCTGTGGATTCTGCTTGTTTTCACTCCCCTTCTTGAAGGCTTAGAGGCAAAAGCTTTACTTGCAATAGAAACTCCCTCTCACTTAGAAATTGAGTCTCATTAATTTTGTTGCATTTCAGACCTATGTGTAGTTTTGGCCTTTAAAATCACTAATGGATTTGAAAAAAATCTTTCCCCCTCATATCCCTCCCCAGGATCTTACAATCTCCTGCACATGTACCAGTTATTTCAATCTTCACCACACAAAGTAGAGACTCCTTTAAATTACTGGCTTCAAAAAGAGACCCTAGAGCTCAATGATTTCTTAACGAGTAGCGAACTTTTCATTTCTTCACTACATGTATCCTCAAAATGAGGAGAGGAATGTTTCCACTTCACGAAAATAGAGGGACCTGATTTTTTAACAGAGCTTTTTCTTCCAGCTGTGTAGGCACTCTGAGGCCTAGAGAGAATGATTATCTTTGTAAATGACCCATCCAATTATTTATTGAGTCAATTAGTGGCAACACTAAAAGAAGAGGGTGGATATTGAAAGGTGTAGTGAGCATAGGGAGCAGGGCTATAGCATTATATGTTACAATGTATCAGAGCTAACATAAAGTGGTAAAAACAGAGCAGAGACATACCTGTGAAGATCGGTGTTTATGAAAAAGCCCTAGCAAAAAGAAGACTTCTTCTGGTACCAGGTTGCGCTGAAATTTGGTTTGACAGTGCCCGTAAGCACACAGATGGCAGGGGTCTTGCATGCTCAGTGTATGAGAAGAACCTGGAAGGCTTGTGAGCTGGGAAATCCGCATGCCAGAAACAGAACTAGATACAGCTCTTGTTTTACTTCTGGTGAGCTTTCTTAACATTTCTAAGTCTCCAGAAAAAAAACTGTTCCTCCCCTTTGATTTTCAGACTTTTTCCTTCTAAATGATCAATGCTTAGGTTTTGAAAGATTCAACATTACTCTCAACGTCTTATGTTCTCACCTTTCATGTCATCCATCACCATGTAAATACACACTAACTTTTCTGTCCTAACGTGCAAAACTTAATGTAGTTCCTTGTTGACAAATGGAAAAATTGATTAATGTGTTCCAATAAATAGTGTTGTCAAGGAGATCAACTTGCCTAAGATAATTTTCCTCCATAATTAAGTGATATGACTCTGTGATTCCCATTGTGGATCTCAGCTATGCACCATGGAGACAATAAAATACCCATTTAAACTTAATCTAAAGTTAAGTAACCCATTCTGTGAATCTGTTTCAATCTGATACTAATTACATTTCTCCATAGTGATACTACAAGAAATATAGGCCTACTGCTTAGGCTATAATAATTTTGTGTATGTGTTGGGTTTGTTGTTTTTTTTTCTTTTTTTCCCAAGGGCAGGCTTGCAAATAGGTGTTTGTATGGAAAATCTTTTGGTTTATGACCTTATAAAAGGAAATAATCTCAATAGCAGGAGACTGTCTGACTTTATCACGTCCAAAGCCCATGGTGCAAAAATAAAGAGACTTCTCAAAAGCAGCAGAAAATGATCAACAGAATCCACTTGATTCACATTTCTTTACAGACTGCAGCTTCCAGGATATTTCAGAATCTGAAAGTACCACACTTACCCACTGTAAAATCTACCATGACGCAGTTTGGAAGAAAGTATAGGAAATCATGATTTCCTTGTACAAGATGAGCAACATATTTCTTCATAGTTTTTATATGGAATACATCAGTAAGCTGGCAAGTGATTGGTAAGTATATGATGATATTGGACAGGAGAAAGAACCAGAAAGGAACTAAATCGTCATGAATCATTCAATGGCCTGGCTACAATAATCTTTTGCACATGAAGATTGTCTACAGATGCCCATAATGCATGAAGACAAAACCACTTCTCTTCATTGAACCAAATGATTTTCTCAATATTTTCTTTCTGAAGACCAGATAATGCTGAAAAGTAATTTTGCATAGTAATCACAGCAGTTATTTTTCTTTAAACCATACAGAAACTATCAAGGTGTAAGTTTTTCATCATTGACCTTAAACTGTGTAAAAGAACCATCTTGAGAGAAGAAAACATTGCTTAGAAATGTCTTCTATTGATGCCATTTATTAACTTATATCCTGTGAGAAGAAGACAGTAAAACTGTAAAGTCAAAGAAAATATGGGAATATTTCACCTCACTATTAACATAGAAAACACTATTCTGGTTGCATTATTCTGACCAAAGACAAACATGTACGAAATGATAAGTGAACAGCTATTCAAAAATTAAAATTCCAGCTATTGCATGAAGAATACTTTTGTTTATGTCTACTCTAAGGAGAGATCAAGTTGTTCAGATTCTTCTCATAAACTTTTCATTGCTAATAAGTTATACATGAGGAAAAACACTGTTGAAGTCTGTTGTCATTGACCTTGTTGAAAGTATCCTTCTGCTCATTCACAGAAGTTCAGAATGGTCTTATTCCAAAATGGGCTGTGGAAATGTTCATTTTAGACTTTCAGAAAAGCTCAATTTTTTTATGAGACAAAAAATGAATTCTTTTTATTCCAAAAATTTTTAGTAACAGAGGACACTACACAATTCAAATGCTTAAAAGAAATAATGACAACAAACATAGCAATTTGATCTGGTGTTCTGCATGAATCTGAATGTACAGGCATAATTTATCGAAGTGATACTGTGCACATGATAATGCATTACAAAACTGAGATGTACTACTGCAATCTTCCAAGCTAATGTTGCAGAGTTAATATTGTCATACATCAAGAACACTAATCAGATTTTTTTCATCCATTTAGATCACTAACAACCTTATGATATGTTTTGAAATGCTACTGGAATATGTAATGTTTATAGTTTTATTCGTAATGTATTCCAAAGAAATGCTTTATTCCTAGAGAGTTTCCTGACACTTAAGGCCAGAAGTTCTCATTCTAAAATTACATCATACATTCAGCTTTTGCAATCTATGGATAGAGTGGAAGGAATCATATAAAATATTCAAGCAATGAATACAGCAATTATATTAAAGCCTAAAATAATATTTAGAATTAAAATAATATTTCTGTGAAGTACAGTATGTGCAGCATTAAACCAAATATGCTGAGACCATGTAGCATCTGTACTCTGATTTCATAACAAAGGCTAAATTGGCTTAATATATTGCCTATTCTATGCTGTATTTGATCCAAAGCATCCGAGTAAGAAAATGTTCTAATTTGCATTATCCCTATGTGAAAGTGCCCATGTATATAAAACAGAAGAGGTCATTTTATAAGGAAGAAATTCTTCACTGTGAGGGTGGCGAGACACTAGAACAGATTGCCCAGAGAAGTTGTGGATGCCCTCTCCCTGGAAGTATTCAAAACCAGCCTGGATGGGGCTTTGGGCAACCTGGTCTAGTGAGCGGTGTCCTTGCCCATGGTAGGGGGGTCGGAACAAGATGATCTCTAAGGTCCCTTCCAACCTGAACCATTCTATGATTCTATGATTTTATTCACAGCTGAATTTCTGGTGAGATCCACTGTTCAAATTCAGAAATGAAGCATATCTTTCCCATTATTTTTAAGATGTGGGATCTTTAAAGTGATGTCTTTTTATACTTGTAGCATTCAACCATGCTTCAGTGAATTTTTATCAGTCAATAAGGGAAAAGAAATGTTGCCTTTGAACTGAGAATGAAATGGAAAGACTGTAGAGAAGAGAGGACTTGCTTGACAAATCAGATTGAAGTTTGAAAAGATCAGAGTTGAAAATGATGTTCAATTTTACACAACTGGCCTTCAGAGTAACATTTAATTATTAGACAAGTGAATGAATCTATTAGGTGCCCCTAAAAAAAATGTGAGTTTTGTGGATTTAACTTTGCTATTGAAGATGTTAAAATTTTCTGAGGGGCTAAAGCAGTTGCTATGTCCTCTGCTGCTGGTGCTTTTGCAAACATTCAGCAGATCTTCCATTTACCATGCCAGTATCTATGAGGAGGGAAATCATTAGGCCAGAACTGAAGTTGCATCAGAATTTTACAGGTTTTTTTTTTCCGGTTTGAGCATAGCAACGTACTTTTGCCTTATATTATGATAAGATATTGTCCTAGTTTCTAACAGAAGCTACACGTCTCGTAGTGTCTAGTATGAATTTATCTTGTACCTCCGAGATACTGATAACATCCTGGCAGTGTTGAGCGGAGCCGAGGACATAACTCACTTCCGCATTCCTCTGCCAGTGAAATAGTTAAGGGGGGCATAAGGAACTGGGAACTGGGAGGGGACAGGACCAGGGCAGCTGACCCAAATTGGCCAAGGAGCTATTCCATCCCATATAACATCATGTGATTGGTTGGTGGTTTTTTCCGGGTTCCGTTCGTTACGGAAGGGGCTAGCCGGGAGGAAGGGTCACCAGTGGCTGTGAGCCCTTGCTCTGCGTATCCTCTTTGTGTATATATCTATATATATATATGTACTGTTGTTTCTTTTGATCTCTTTACTATTTTAGTAAATAGCATTTATCTCAACCCACGCGTTTTACTGCATATCTCTCTACTTCTCTCCCCCGTCCCATTTGGGGAGGGGGGAGGGTGAGTGAATAACTGTGTGGAACTCAGCTATCTGCTGAGCCAACCCATAACAGATATTCATGATGTACTTTGTTGCAGTGCACCATATTTCTAGGCTACAAGTTTCATTCTAGTCTCTTACAAAATTTCTGTACATTTCCATGCTTATAAGAAGGTAGGAACAGTTCTGTTCATGCTGATCCACAGAAAAAGCAAAATGACTTCTCACCACAGAAAATGACTTCTCGCTTATCTTAGTGGAGGAACTGACAATGGGAAGAAGGTAAATTATGTTTTGCATCCGGGATATTACATTCACAGACAATGGATTGACTTTTCTTCTCTGAGTCTCCATAGGAATTTTATATCTGAATGGATAAATGAGAGTGTATTCACCTGATTCCTGAGAGCTTTTTGAAGGATGATGTTGGAAAATTGACAAAAGAAAGTTTACATAAGCAGAATTGATTTCTGTAGATCAGTCTCATTTACCTCTCCTGATTTTGCCTATCCTTCCATAGAATCTCTAGAAAAAGGAGAAATGACACTACGCAAGAGCAAAGCTTGTCTTCATATTTTTGGCATCTAATGTGAAATAAATTTTTATCCCTTGCCGCAAAGACAGTGAAGTTTTAGTATTTGGCTTCATCAGCAGGAATCAAGTAAATGCAAGTAATCCTTTACTAATTCCTTCTCAGGTTTGAGGAGAGTGTCAGAGTCACAGTGTTACTCTTGAGTCAGGAAGAAGTTTTGGAAAAATAATCAGGATCTATGTGTATGCATAAAGTCAGTGGGAGGGACTTCTGATCTGATGTACTGGAAGAGTTAGATGGCCTTCAATAAAAATAAAGAATTGAATGTTTTAATCTATATGCTGTGATGCTGCTGAAGTTTGATGTCTGGCTCTACTTAGAACACTTCAATCTTGTTAAAGGTCTGATGACAAGCATGTAGTTACTGAATGTTCAAACTGTACAGTGAGCAACTATCAACAAAAGGAACCCTGAATTAAATTCCTACCCCTAGACCTGAGCTGATCTCTCAGTCTCACCAAGGAGACTCTTCTGCTCTGCTTTACGCTCATCCATTTCATCACAAATTTTATGAGAAAAAAGGAGATGAGGAAGGAAGAAGTAAAGGAAGGATTAGCTCACTTGCTGTCAACCGCAGAACCATAGAATCATACAATCATAGAATGGTTCAGGTTGGAAGGGACCTTAGAGATCATCTTGTTTCAACCACCCTGCCATGGGCAAGGACACCTTCCACTAGACCAGGTTGCTCAAAGCCCCATCCAGCCTGGCTTTGAATACTTCCAGGGAGGGGGCATCCACAACTTCTCTGGGCAACCTGTTCCAGTGTCTCACCACCCTCACAGGGAAGAATTTCCTCCTTCTATCTAGTCTAAATCTACCCTCTTCCAGTTTATAACCATTACCCCTTGTCCTGTCATTATCTATCCTTGTAAAAAGCCCCTCCCCAGCTTTCCTGTAGGCCCCCTTCAGGTACTGGAAGGCTGCTATCAGGTCCTCCCACAGCCTTCTTTTCTCCAGGCTGAAGAGTCCTAACTCTCTCAGCCTGTACTCATAGGGGAGGTGCTCCAGCCCTCTGATCATCCTCATGGCCCTCCTCTGGACCCGCTCCAACAGCTCCACATCCTTCTTGTGTTGGGGGCCCC
>WBMW01000593.1:72724-135132 GCA_013396635.1 Penelope pileata
ACCCCTGGGGAACACCGCTAGTTACAGGCCTCCAGCTGGACTCTGTGCCGCTGATCACTACCCTCTGAGCTCGGCCAGTCAGCCAGTTCTCAATGCACCTCACCATCCACTCATCTATCCCACGTTTCCTCAGCTTTGTTATCACGATGTTGTGGGAGACAGTGTCAAAAGCCTTGCTGAAATCAAGGTAGATGACATCCACTGCTCTCCCCTCATTCACCCAGCCAGTGATGTTATCATAGAAGGCTACCAGGTTGGTCAAACAGGATTTCCCCTTGGTGAATCCATGCTGACTACTCCTGATAACCTTCTTCTCTTCCAATTGCTTGGAGATGGCATCCAGAACAAGCTGCTCCATCACCTTTCCAGGGACAGAGGTGAGGCTGGCTGGCCTGTAGTTTCCTGGATCCTCCTTCTTGCCCTTTTTGAAGACCGGAGTGACATTGGCTATCCTCCAGTCTTCAGGCACTTCTCCCGTTCTCCAAGTCCTGTCAAAGATGGTGGAGAGTGGTTGGGCAGTTACCTCTGCCGGCTCCCTCGGCACACGCGGATGCATCCCATCAGGGCCCATGGATTTGTGCACATTGATCCCAGCCAGATGCTCCCCAACCATCCCCTCCTCAACCAGAGGGAAGCCCTCCATTTCCCGGACTCTGTCTCTCACATCCAGTGTTGAGGAGTCCCGAGGGAGAGTCTTAGAAGTGAAGACTGAAGCAAAGAAGGCATTCAATATCTCCACCTTCTCAGCATTCCCCATTAAATACAGATACTTTCTTTGTAGGAATTTGCTATTGATCAGGTCGATATAACCTGTCTGATTAAAGCACTAAACAACAATTTCTGGGCTCTGTTGAAAAGTTAGAAATGCTAGCTGAGTCATAGTAACACAGTAATGCAACTAGAGGACTTCTAGGCAGGAACTTGATCAAACTTCGGAGTACAAGTCAGGAAGCTCACAACTCCCACCTGAGCAGTGCCACCAAAGCACTATAGTTTAATTAGGGCTGCTAAATCTTTGAGATTGGGACTCAGCTCGATGAGATTACCTCTCATAGAAAAACATAAAAGCTCATTTCTTAGCTAAAACTCTGCATGTCTATGCCTTCTTGTCTTCTGGTCTGTGGTCACATAATTTTTCTATAGACATAAATTTTCCTTGGATTACTACAACAAAGTCTATTAGCAACACTCCTTTGACCATAACTGAGTTTCTAATACCAGATATTTATGAAATGGTTTATGTTTTTTTAATTGTCTTCATATAGGAAAGCTTTTTTCCCCAAGCCTTAGACTTTTAAAATATACATATCATACGCATTCTCTTGATATCGGAGATCGCCTTTGTTCTTATGTTCTTCTGTTTCAGCTCAGGAGGCCAACGGTATCCTGGGCTCTACCAGGAGAGGAGTGGCCAGCAGGGACAGGCAGGTGATTGTCCCTCTCTACTCTGACTTCGTGAGGCCCCATCTGGAGTACTGTGTCCAGGTCTGGGGCCCCCAGTACAGGGCAGATGTGGAACTGTTGGAGAGGATTCAGAGGAGGGCCACAAAGATGCTCAGAGGGCTGAAGCACCTCCCCTGTGAGGACAGATTGAGGGAGCTGGGCTTGTTCAGTGTGGAGAAGAGAAGGCTGCGTGGAGACCTCACTGTAGCCTTCCAGTATTTAAAAGGTGATTATAAACAGGAGGCAAACCAACTTTTCACAAGGATGGACAGTGATAGGACAAGGGGGAATGGTTTTAAGCTGGAGGAAGGAAGGTTTAGATTAGAAGTCAGAGGAAAGCTCTTTACTGAGAGAGTGGTGAGGTGCTGGCACAGGCTGCCCAGAGAGGTTGTGGATGCCCCAACCCTGGACGTGTTCAAGGCTGGGTTGGATGGGATCCTGGGCAACCTGATCTAGTACCGGATCTGGAAGTTGGTGGCCCTGCCTGTGGCAGGGGGGTTGGAACCTGGTGATCCTTGTGGTTCCTTCCAACCCAGGCCATTCTGTGATTCTACGACTCTATGATTCTTAGTATGCTGGAAAATGAAACCATTTTCTGTTTCTAATGATGTACTCCTCATGCTTAAAGATATGGAACAAAAGTTGAGATCTGGGGAAGGAAAATAAAAAAAAAGAAGGCTTTCAAGTCATCGTGTTCTCAGTGATCATACTGCTATTTGATGATATGTTAGTCAAAAGATCTTCTGTCGAGTAAATTCAAATCATGTTGATTAATTGTCAATTGCATTGTCAACATCTTTTTCTGCTGTTTTTCATTGGAGAAGGCAGTCTTCTATGACAGTTCATTTTCTGAAGTCATCTTCAGCAGTCAGATGGATTCTTCAAAGAGAAGCATAACACTTTCTCTCCCCACATGCACACAAGCCCCTTTAAGCAACATTCACTGATTGACATCTTCCTTTGTGTACCACAGTATCTTGTCAAAAATGATGGTAACATACTGTATGGTTTTCTGAATTCCCTTTGAAAATCTAATTTTGACTTTATTTTCTAAACAATACAGTTAATATATGATGCCCCATCTAACACTCTTACAGATCAGCCTGACTCTAATCACAGTGACTCTTAGGGTAAGCTAAGAGTCTTTTTGAGAGTTTTTTGGCCTTAAAATATCTATGAATCAGTGCTTATTATCAGCAGTGAAATACAAAACATGTTTTAATATTTAATATGTCAAGATATTGTTTCCTTAAAGTTATTTCACTCCAATACTATTGTTTTTACAGTTTGTTTGTATTCTGTACAGTGACAATTTTTGAGGGCCTAGCTACAAAATAATCAAATTGGCTGAATGAAAAGAAAATTTTATGGTAGTCCTTTCCAAGTAAAACAAAGGAAAAATTTATTTTGAACAAGGAAACACTCGGACAGTTTCAAGCCCCTTTGCCTGCTAATGGAAGCTTTCCCTAAGCTTCACAGTAGTACATGTTTCTTTAATATCTGTAATATCTTTAATTATTTGATGTGAGATCCTCAAAGCAAGACCTGAATATAAGACTTCTGGCCTGAAAACTTTAGATTTTTTTCATTGTGGGAAAATACATTATCCCTAGCAATACAGTGAGTCTTTTAGTATCCTTCACATGAGAGTAGAGTTATCTTCAATTCAGTGCAGTAGCAGCACAGCCAAAACTCTTCCAGTTACAGGGAAAAAAAAAAAAACGGATCCCACAGGGCAGAATATTTCTACTTGTGGGAGTTGCAGACCTTCTGAGATTTTTCGTTGTCTAGCATCGCAAGGAGTATGAGCTATTCATACAGGAGCTTTACTCAAATTAACAAAATCTGCAGTTGCTGGCTTGTGGAAAAACAGGGAAGAAACCACGACGTTTGTATCAATATTGCTTTAAACAAGTGTGATGGGCACAGCTGTAGGGAAAGAGCAGAAAACAAGAGAGCAACAATAAAGTAAGCTCACTTGTTTTCAATTCTAACTCAGCTTCCAAAGCACTTTTGGTGTAAGAGATGCTGACATACTTCATGTGCATTAGATAATCAAGTGCAGACATAAAAAAGGCTTTGTAAAATACATTTTAATAAGAGGTCCCTCGAGGACCGATCTGTAACAAGAAGCATCAAAGGTGCTTCATTCATTTGAATCCATGTATTTGGGGATTTCACAGGCTGATAATAGCCTGTGATAAACCATAGACTGTGTTATAGGTAGCAGATGGACCCATCAGACTTTTGTTACAGCCTGAATTGAAGGAAAAAGAGCTTTAATTGTCTTCATCATCAGCTAAGACTAGTCAAACTCATAGCCTGTGTGTTCCACCATTCTGGCAGTAGCAGTAATAGACAGGCACAAGGCTCACTGGGAAATGCACGATACCTTTGCCAAAGTCGTGCTTGGGAACCATTAGCAATGAAAACATCTATTGCCAATTGTGTTTCTCTATGCTTGTGACAATAGAATATTGCACAAAAATCATAGAACAGGTACAACAAAGAAAAACTAATGGACCAATTTCAGTAGATGCTGATCTACCAGACCGCAATAGCAGGTGAATGCTTGGGAAAAAAATGCTGGAAACAACACATGAAATAGAGTGATCAAGAAGCCAATGCTGTGAGGATGTAAGCATTTAGCAGTTAGTTATTTACAACAAATCTGTCATTAATAAATTCTGAAAGTTTTTATTCCTGAAAATGTACATTAGATGAAAAACTGGAGTAGCACAGCTATATTCAAGTTTTCAGGTAGTTCCTGCAAGTAATTTCTTCTTAATGGGAAAGTTATATTCCTGGTAATTGAAAGACTGCATCACCATTTTTTATAATTCATATCTGTCCTCATGTTCTTCCTACCTGAATGCAAGTAAAAGAGTAATACATAAATCAATTAAAGAGTAATATATAAACAAATCATCTAATGTCTGGCAAAACGTGCAAATACAGGTACTTGGAGAGGCCACATACTATATCAAAACAATGAAATATATTACTGCTTAGATGCAGCAGAAAATATATGAAGTGATGTCATAAATGTAAAATATATAAGGAACTTACATACATTATCATCTGCAAATTAGCATGTTTTAAAGCAAAATGAACTCAAATTTGCAATTTTCCTATTAGGAGCTGGTATTCCAGTTCTTCACTGAAAATTTCATTGCAACAATAAATCAAAAATAAGAAAAAAGAGAGTGAAACCTCGAATCCAAAGAAATGTCGTCAGGTCTATAGATACATATATGTACTATGTACAATATTAAGGATGTTGCATTCCTTTTATGAATTGCCTTAGATCCCTAAGTGAGACAGTCTCTAGAACACAGGAATTTTTATTTGCTCTATTATGTTAACATCAAGGTGCATGCCTGGGAAACAAATATACCAACAAGTAGTATCTGCTTGTTCTACCACTCTCCTAAGCTAACAAATTAGTTTAGTTGTAGCCCTTAATTTCCATTTTCCCTGGGAAAAAAAAGTGATTACCAGATGGCACATGGTTATCTTTCCATGTTGTATGGCAAGTTTCCAGCTGATAATTATGACATTATTGCAACAGTCTATGTTTTGTGTTATGAATATTTGGCACTTACCTTCAAATGGTTACTTCTCCTGCTCTCTTTCCACCCCCGCCTTTCTCTCCTCTCTCTCCCTCATTTGCTTCTGCCGTACTCAGCTGAGATGGAAACAAAATTCAGAAAACACTAAGAAAGCAATAGTCTTTTCCTGAGTCTATAATTCAGGCTGGAAAATGCAGACAACACGTAACTGAAAATGCTTTCCATTAATCCCTTCTCACTGCCTAAAAATTATTACTTCTGATTTTGTATAGCTTGTTTATATTTTCTTGCCTTAGATTCTGTCAAGGGTATGTCAGGACAAATTGTCTCATTCATTGAATATCAGAAGAGCTGTATAGCCCAGTAGTCAATTTGCTGCTGATTCTTCCAGACCTGTCATATGACATCTATGTTATAGCATTCAGTCATCTATTTTGTTAGCTATCTATCTTCCTTTAAAACCTCCCAGGGAGGCTGTGTGAGAGAGTAAGAAACTGAAACCAAAGGTAATTGTAATTGCAATCATTTTGTGCTATTATGCAGAAGTGCTAAATTCAGAACTGCAATGTAACACTCAGAAGTAGTGTTAGGTCTTAAAGCACACTGGAATTAATAGCTGTACTTTGTTAGTGCATAAACTTGCATACATGGAGATAGCAAATTTCAGGAGTAGTTGGGGGAAAACATAATACAATTTTATTTCAAGTCTGGAAGTCTGTCTTCATTACCTTAGCTGTTCTGAGGATCATGTAACTTATGCTTTATTTCTTAGAATCCTGCCTTTGTCCTCCTTCTAACACATTTTAAATCACAATATTTCTTAAAGGAAAAATATCCGTAAATGCAATAAGCATGTGCTCATATATACAGTGATACATGTGAGCAAGAGAGAGGGAGGAATAGCAAAACAAGAAAATGGGAAGTTAGCATGTACAGAAACAGGTCTGTTTCTGTAAAATATTTTTAAATTGTTAATTAAGATTCATAAATATTTGCCAACTTGTTTTGCAGTTTCAAAGATAAAAATAAAATGTTATGTGGCTGAAATGAGAATTACTCCCTTGCGTATAAAAGAAGGACTTCGAGGAAATTGGTATATTTCCAGACTGCATTTCGCTACTGAGACCAACTAAATGTGAAGCATGCATAATTTGGCAGTGTTACTTCTTTATTTGCTTTTAGCATATACTGGAAAATAACAAACCATGCAGAGTATACTTTGCCATTCCCTACTTCCAAAAAAATTGACTGTTTTTCTGGCTGAAGGTGAAGTGCAGTAATGTTCAATGACTGAACAAAAAGTACCAAGTCAACCAGCACAAAGGTTATTTGAAGAACTGTTTAATTAATCTTTATTGAAATATAAATAAATAAATAAAAGGACTGATGCTCTGTACTTCTCATAACTATTTGGTCTTCAAAGGGGAGAATGATTCAGTAGCAAACTGAGGTTCAGACATGCATTAGCCAGATGTAGAGAATAATTCTAAGATCTGTGCTTTAAGAAAGAAGGGAAAAGCAGGTTTCAGAATGAGACAATCTTTCTGAACATTAAAAAGAAAAAAATCTGGTGAATAATATGAAGAGGCTATGCAGCCAGGTTTCCTCTCATTAAAAAAAAAAAAAAAAAAATTGGTGTCTGTATAAATTGAAGCTACAACACAAGTATCTGCAGAAAACGGAGAGCTTTATTAACAAGTTTGTTATTAGAATAAATTGAAAATAATAGGCAAAATGTAAAGACAACAATGATTCTTAATTCGTGTGCTAATGAAAATCTTAAAGTAAAAGCAATTACATGTTAGACATCTTGTCAACGGACTGTGGTCTGCCTTTAATGATGGATCTCATTACAATTGAATGTGGCTTTAATCCTCTTGTCTCTTGCTGCACTGATTTTGAAGATTAGCATTCTGGGAGACTGAATCATCAGGTTATTCTGAACAAGTTTTGCAATCATTGACTTTGAGCAGAGTTCTGATCAGTGTAGTACAAGGTTAAGATAATCCTTGCTCTTCTTGACATTTTGCTTCTCATTTTCTGTTAAGGAGACAATCAGCTGGCTGTGTAAGATTTAACAAGTGGAGGTGTTTTAAAGTATTCTCTAAAACCAAGTTAATGACACAAAATAATGGGGAACCTACCTATTATAAGGCCTAATTTAAACATATTTTGCCAAATTAAAGTGTAGCCTTTCACCTGTAGTGCTGAACAACCTATCCACATTTGTCTTTTCATTTAACTTCTGCAGGGCACCTCAGTTCAACATGTCTAAATACTTGAAGCTGAAAGCATGGAAGCAGAAGATTGATACCAGATCACTTTTTTTTTTTCCTCCTGTAGCGTGCTGCCTTACAGCATCTGTGTGAAGGAAGCTCATATTGTTGTAGTTTTCCAAGTAAGAGACACTGGCATCATGGGGATTAATGTAATGACCTCTCAGTGGACTATGCTCACCTGAGACACTAAGAAAACAGGACACCAGAAGTTAGGAGTTAGATGCCGAATGAGTCATTCTGCATCTGGAGCTTAGTCAAAATATCCTGGGGTGGCTAATGTTAGTACTTAATCTCAGTAAAATATGCTCAGGTATGTACTTGAGCAAAGCTGGCAAATTTATATTGTTCTAGCTAGGATTGATTTATTAGATGTTTACCAAGGCAATATTTACAAAGAACAAGTAATACAAAATCTAGAAAAATAAAGAAATCTTAATAGCAAGAAATTATTTTACAAGAGTCCTTCATCTCTTGGCATTCCTATTTTCATTTTCTTCATTATGTTTCACAAGATGCTGATATCTTCATTCTGATTTCTTGCCAGAGAGGCATTACAAGCTCCAGAATGGTTTTGTTTTCTTGTTTGTTTGCTTATTTGTTTGTCTGTGGTTCCCCTCTTCTTTATGATTGGTTGCTTGGTAGTCTTTCTGTCATGGGAAGTGGGTCAGATTTCTTGAGTCTTCATTTTGGCAAGGATAGAAGAATTATTCCTATTTCTCTTTTTTTCAATTAAGTACAAGTGACTGCACTGTTTATATATGCTGCTTATGGATAGCTCTCTATGTAAATTAGTTCTCTGTATTCATTTAGCAGGCATTGTGATAAGGCAGACAAAGGGATGTGCTATATTCATATTCTCATTTTTTACATTTAATTAACCAGATATTATTCAAAAAGACTTTAAAGAATAAAAACTATTCTGATGTCATATTCAGTACAGGAATGTGCAGCTAGTGCTCTGTATAATTAAACAAGGTAATTATTTATAAATGCAGACTAAAGAATGCACTTTGACATGTGAATATGTTTTGCAAAATCAGGAAAGGATACTTTGCTTATGAAAAACATCAAAGACAAGTCTGACTCAAAACATCCTTTTCCTACAAATTGAACTCTTCAAAGCTAAGATTATTTTCCATTCTTGAGTTATTTCTTCTAGTACAGAATTCAGCATCATAAATTTGAAAATCTAGATAAAAACTAGATACTCAGGATTATGTTTTTCTTTTACATAATTTCCTTATCCAGAAAAATACTAAATTAATTTTATTCGTTCAAATGTTATTGAAAATGAGAAAAATACTAGAGGTATGCCAAAAATAATGCCTCCTATTTTATTACATTGGCCCTCTATGTCAGAGGCAGATGTTGGTGGGATGGCAGTAGAGACTGAACCTTCCCACCAATATTCCATTCAATTTTGTTGCTGTGCAAGAGATGGCAGCAGAGGGGCAGTCTGGCACAATGGCGTCTGACATGAAAGTGGAGATGGAGCAAAGGGATGGAATTGAATTCCTCCCTTCATGCAGAAAAATGGCACCAACTGATATTCATCAGCACTTGCTGAATGTTTGTGGAGACCAAACAGTGGATGTGAGCACAGCGAGGCGATGGGTGGTGTGTTTCAGCAGTGGTGACTGCAATAGTGCTCACCTCTGCTGGTGCAGATGTTTATGAGCGCAACATGCAGGCTCTTGTTCATCACTGATGAAAATACACAGCTAATGATGGTGACTGTGTTGAAAAACAGTATTTTGTAACTGAGAATATGAACTATCAGGTAGTGTTATTGTGCTTCTTATATGTTATAGTTTCCATTGAAATAAATAGGAAGCATTAATTTTGGAGGAACTGATTCTCTTCAGACCAATATTCTACTAATCTTTTGGAGAAAAATTTTATAAAGATAATACTTCTTCTAAGAAAACCTCAAATTATTGAAACCCATCAGTTCAATACATGTGCAGTGCATTGTATATGTCCAAGCTCACCAGGATTTTTTCTTAATAAAACTTTTTTAAAATGAGAATTACTTAGAATCCTTTCATTGGATTACTTCAATTTCAAAAACATATTTTATTGAGGTTAAGCAAAGTTATTATTTGCATATAAAATAAAGATCTTTAAAAATCAAATGAAACGTTTTATTAACGTCTAGGTCATTCAGAACTTTCAGGAGTTCAACTTTTCAACAGAAGTGAAAATTTTTTTTAGGAAAATCCTACAAAACAGAATATAGACTGATGTATACCATACAACTATGTTTTCACTGTGGGATATTTATACTGGTAAATTCACAGCTACTGCCTCTCTGTAGTGATTGCTCCATTGTCTGTTACTGATTCATTTATGATTGTCAGCTCTGACAGTTTTAACCAAGGGTGTGATTCATGTCATTTTTAAAACATTAGATTTTGAAATCTAATATCAGTTTTCTCATTCAACTTTTTAGACCATTTTGTATAGAAAAACGCCTGTTCAACACAAAAATACGTAACTTCCTTTTTCTTTTAGACAGATAGAGACAGGACCTCCACAGGGTAAAGATATATGTGATTTTGATGGGGGAGGTGGATATATTTAAAGAGTTCATGTATGCATGCACAAAACTGTTCTTTAATTGTCTCAACCAGAATTTTCTAAAACATTAGATGTGCTTATGTTAGAACACAAAAATGTGAAAGCAAAGAACATAACCAAGAGAAACAGTGTAACTAAGACATGTATATATTAAACTTTATTTCTCTTTTATTGTTCTATACTGATTTTCCACCTTTTATCTTCCTGTTCTCTGTCTGTGTTGTTAGCTGATTGAATAATATTTAATAAATATTTTTAAATGTTATTTTCACTCTAGAAACAATTATTTAATGATTAGTTCCTTAATTTCTGTGATCTCTTATGTTAAAACACAATCTATGAATACCAGAATTGCAAACACAGCTGTCACTACATTCATTTTAAGCTTTTGCTTTGTTTGTGTGCACTCATTTCATTTGTTGTATTATTCCCAATATTCACATACCTATTTTAATCAGGAAAGAGATGCTTTCTTTAATTGCCTGTTTGCAATACGTGCACACATTCAGTACAATTTAATTAATGACTGAGTTGAGATAACAGGTGGCAGCAAAAGCTGCAGGTTTGGAACAGAGTGTAAAACCTTGGCATATTTTGGATACTGACTTTACATCTAACATGGATGACTTCAACTCCACCAGTAGAATTTTAGGAACGTCTATGTTTGTATCACTATGTATTTCTCCACGCAGACACATACACGCTTGTGCACACACACAGACATATATATGGAATATATGTCTCCACCAGTTATCCTTTTTAATTGCATGGGTGTGAGAGAGAGGGAATTTTCATATTCCACTCAACACTGCAGTGGAATTGCTATTGTTGCAAAGTGTTATTAAAAATACCAAAATCTTCTAAGTTTATGGCTGAATTTGGGCTGAGAGCCATGGTCATCATAATATATTGCTGCTAATTCTAAATCTCTCATTTGTCCTTTAACCATCTTTGAAACGTGCTGTCAGTAGGAAAGATTGCAAGTCCTCATCTTTGCTGTGCATGTACGAGTGTGTCAGCTCAAGGGGCAGCATGTAGAAGACTCACCCTACTGTCATCTGAGTCAAACAACTTATCATACTTTTAAAACTGAAGATGGGACTGTTAGTAAAACAAGCATTACCTGGAAATGACAGAGAATGGATCCATAAACTATGAAGGGGCCAGCCTGAAATTGTAGAGAAATGAAAGTGCAGTTTGGGTGAAAAGCCCTCACGCAGAACAGTAAGGTATGAGTGTAGCCAGGAGCAAGCTGTCATTTATAGCCAGCATAGAGTCTGGACTATGCAATCTACATCTACGAAGACACACAAATGCATGAAGACTGAAATTGTGAATGTTTCTCATCACTTCCACCTTTATTTATGTACCAACAAAGCCACTGTTGTGCAAAGACATATTTATATATTTCTTCTTTTTGATGTGTCTAACAGCTGTTGAAAGGAGAAAGGACTTTACTCCTAGCACCAGCCAAGCCAGCAGCATGTCAAAGAAGTGTGAAGTGGAACATTCTACCAGTTGGAATCATACAGCCTTTCTAAACCTCAACCCACATTGGGAAATAAAAAAAAAACAAATGACTCCTTTACACCAGACCTCTTTTAATCTCTTGGAAATGGTGAGTGAGCAAGAGATATCATGACTAGAAAGGAGAAAGAGGAATCTGAAGAAAGAATGTAAATGTGAAGAGAAAGACAGTGAAAATGCAAGATGTCTTTTGTTGGTAACAAGAGGAGGTGAGAACACAGAAGAGACACTCACAGAAGGGAGAAATATGAAGAAAAGGAACATAATGCATAATTATTTATTATTAATATCTTTGGACTTTTGTGGATTTTCCCACTGTAAATTTATCACAGGCCAAACTATTTGTTATTCAAACATGTATATTCACGTACTAAAGTAAATAAATAGTTAAATAAATTAGTGTGAGAGTATCTGTGCTTGTGTATATGTGTTTATAAAATGTTTGTGCATATACATATTTTTTTTTTGCTTCACTGATTGGACCGGCAAGCGTATTTCTTCTAGTTTGTGTGAAGCTGTATACTTTCACAAACCTGACTAGAAAATAACCAGAATTTTGTTGCTTTTTGTTTAGATTTTGACTACCATAGAATCATAGTATGGCTTGAGTTGGAAGGGACCATAAAGATCATCTAGTTTCAAATCCCCTGCATGGGTAGAGTTGCCACCCACCAAATCACATTTCCCAGGGCCCCATCCAACCTGGCCTTGAACACCTCCAGGAATGAGGGAGGCATCCACAGCTTCTCTGGGCTACTTGTTCCAGTGCCTCACCACTCTCTGAGAAATAATTTCTTCTATGTCTAACCTAAATCTCTCTTTCAGTTTAAAACTGTTCCTCTTTGTCCTCTCGCTGCCTGTGTAAAAACTTGGTCAATGATTTGTAAAAGAAGGCTCACTCTTGCTGATTTTTTTCTTGACCTTAGTTCCTTGAGCAATCTAATGTCTACTGAGTGATCAATTATACTGAATTATGTTATTCAACATGCTGAATTAAGGCACTCAACAGAGATGGCCAAAGACATTTTTACTATGGATGTACAAGCTGCTGATAGCAGCAAGTCTGCATGAGCTGCACTAGGTATGGAACAGGGCTAAAGAACAGTCCCAGATCTGTGACCCATGTTCAGTGTAATGCTATTTCACAGATCACAGATCTACTCACATGTGAATACTGGATTCATGAAGGAAAGAAAAGGCCGTAGCACAAATACATGACAGCTTGTGACCATGAAGAAAAAGCCAACCCCGTTGCTCTTATTAGAGAATTGTCATTATTGTACAAATGGAATTAGAAAGAACTGTAACTTATCACATAGATTTTTTTCATCCCAGGTCACATACCATCAAGTTTCTTAGGATGTCACTTTATTCTTTAGTGTGGCTACTTTTTAACATTCTTCTTTCCATTTCTGCTGCTGCTTTTATTTACCTAGTTTTGTCTTGTATTTTAGCATACTGAACTGTTTGTCTGCTATGTTAGGCCTTTAGACTTTTCTAAGTTTCAGTGTTCAGTTTAAGTCAGGGTATTTTGTTGTCATTTTCATTTTCAGGATAAAAAAAAAAATGTGAGTACATTAGTTGGAATTTTCCACAATATAAATATTTCTTGATAGACTTGGGTTTTGTCTTCAGGTTAGATTCACCTATCACAGAATCATAGAATGGGCTGGGTTGGAAGGGACAGAATCACAGAACCACAGAATCATAGGGCTTGGAAGGGACCTCTGGAAATCATTTAGTCCAACCTCCACCACTGTTAAGCAGGTTCCCCACAGTAGGTTACACAGGTAAGCATCGAGGCAGGTTTTGAATATTTCCAGAGAAGGAGATTCCACAACCTTTCTGAGAAGCCTGTTCCAGTGCTCTGTCATCTTCAAAGTAAAGAAGCTTTTTCTCATGTTCACATGGAATTTCCTACGTCCCAGTTTGTGCCCCTTGACCTTTATCCTCTAACTGGGCATTGCTGAAAAGAGCCTGACCCCATAAACTTGACTCCTGTCCTTTAAATATTTATAAGCATTGATAAGATCCCCTCTCAGTCTCCTCTTCCCCAGGCTGGACAGTCCCAAGTCTCTCAGCCTTTCCTCATAAGGGAGACACTCCAGGCCCCTCATCATCTTTGTGGCTTTCCTCTAGACTCTCTCTAGAAATTCTTAGTTTTTCTTAACTGTGGAGCCCTGAACTGACCTGCTGGCTACACTCACACCTGAACAATCCAACATCCCCGCCATGGGCAGTGTGGCCAACCACTAAATCAGGCTGCCCAGGGCACCATTCAATCTGACTTTCTTTAAACAGACTTATTTTCTCATTATTTTAACAGTGGTTTTAAATGTGCTTCAACCAAATTTTAAATGCAATCGTAACTGATTTTAGAGATATTTGCAATGTTTGTCTTCAGAGTGGTTTTAATAATAATAAAAATGTACATATTGGTGTTCATGTAAGACCTTATATCTGAAGACCTGAGGCGTGAACTGAATACTCATAGTTCTCAAAGGAAGGTAATGGAATAGTTGTAGGGCATTTGCAAAGGAAACATGGATGGCAAGGCTACATTAATGTTTCTGTTCAGTGCGAAATAGATTTTTGAAGTGAAGTTTCCAGAAGTCCTCCCTTGAAGTTTCTCAGTTCACACAATGTTGTTTCAGGGCACGTGGATAAGATATCTTTAGAATAAAGCTGAACTAAAAGAATCATAGAAACACTGAGGTTGAAAAAGACTTCCAAGATCATCTAGTCCAACCATTAACCCATCACCACTATGCTCACTAAACTATGTCATTCTACATTTCTTGAACTCCTCCAGTGATGGTGACTCCATCACTTTCCTGTGTAGCCTGTTCCAATGTTTGACCACTTTTTCAGAGAAGAAATTTTTCCTAATATCCAACCTGAACTTCCACTGATGCAACCTGAGGCCATTACCTCTCATCGTATCACTAGTTACCTAGGAGAAGAGCCCAGCTTCCTCCTCACTACATAGTGATGCCCAGGTTAATTGTGACCAAAGTGCAGGACCTGGCACTGTTGAAACACATCTAATAGTTTCCAAACGATAATGGACATTTAGCCAACAGGACCAGAACACTTCTAGTCAGATGTAAAAATTTCCTGACACATTTCATATAGATATCATATCCTCAGCACCAGCTCTTTCCCTCCACAGATCTTCTAATGTCATCACAATCATAATCATATTGTACCATGACTGTATCAATAATTGAAGGCATATAACTCTGTGGACACTATGGTTATTTATTTCTCTTGTAATGGTTGAGCTAATATGCTTCTATAATTATGTTTCATGCCCCATATAACTTTGATAATTTTCATCATCAGTTACACAAGTTATCATTTTGGACTTAGAAATGGAATGGAACATTTTCAGAGCTGACATTTGGATTTCCATTTCTTTGGCTTAATCCATGCCCTTCAAGTGGGAGAACAGGTCATTTACGGAGTTAAATGTTAGCTGGATCATGAAAGTAAAATATGTATCCAAATCAGAGAAAGATCATGTTTCTTGAAAATTCTGACTTTTAAAAATAGATTCATTGTTTAAAAACAAAAAATTTCCAAGACTGAGAATTTAAGAGTCAGGAGTAATTTCTTTTAAATTTTCTACATAGTGTTCTCAAGAGCTGTGCTATTGCATTTGCGTGTCTGAAAAGGCAGAAAACTGTTTTTCATGAATGGAGGGAGATAAAACCACGCCAAAGCCTTAGCTGTTTTTCTTACCTTGCATGTGGATTCATCATTTGACATAGTTGCTGGCAGTCAGAACTATAAACCTTAAATAGAAACTGGCATCTTTGACTTCCAGAAAGAGATGAATTTTAAATGCTAAGTCTCTGTCGTTTTTCCCTGATGCTTCATTTAGCTCATGGGTGTCCAACCTTTTGGCTTGCCTGAGCTGCATTGAGTAAGGAGGAGTGGTCTTGGGCTGCATAAAAAAATTATGTATAGTTATGTATATCATTAACATAATTTATTTTTTTCTATATTTTTTGTTAAAAAACTGAAAAAGAGTGCAATGAAAATGTAAAACTAGTGGGATATTTGACCTTGTTTTTGTGAAACCAGGGCATCAACATCTGGTTCTATGGAAGTGGTTACAGTACTGAGTCAGTTCTCAGGGAACTCATGAGAGATTTTTAAGCAAATTTTACTCTTCCTGTGCTTCATCCTTGAAAACAGTTGTTCACAAATGTATGTACAGGCAAAATGCAATGAAGTGAATAAGGCGTGATTATGAAGTGAGGTATATTTTTCTCTCGTAAGATAGGGCTTAAAGAAGTCCTGAAGACAGACACGATCAAATTTTTCTTTGAGTTGAATGTCTGACTGCAACTTTATACATTCCCTTTGAAAATTTGCAGGTAATTTATTTATGATGACGCAAATTGAGTTGCAAATGCACCAAAAAATTGATGATTTTTTCAGCAGTCTTGAAACCTACTCTCAGATTCCTTTATCAAAACAGAAAGCAAGGCTGCATATTTTTCATTGTTCACAGGACTGTGTTTAGCCAATGTATTAAAATGCATAAAATTATTTGTGTAACTTGAGCTTCCCACAATTTAATTTCATTTCAAATGCTGTTATGGTTTGAAAGATGGAACAGATCAGTTGATTTTCACCTTAAAGACGCATGTTTAAATCATTTAAATGAGCGGTCAAATCCACCAATAGTTTCACTATTTTGTCTTTATGAAGCATTCCTTGATGTGCATCAAATGTGGCAGCATGTTTTTGCATATAACTTTCCACATTGTTTCACATGTGAAATGTAAAATGTTCACGTTTTCTTTGAAAACTGACATGATTTCCTTACAAATTAAGCATAGTGCCACATTATTTGTCTTAACAAAAAAGTACTCATCTGTCCATTTTTCGTTGAGCACTCTTTCTTCATCCACAATTTTTCTTTGTTCGGGTTCTGTTTTATTTTGAGATGCCATTAGGCAGATTGAAATACTACTATGGGCAACCACTGCATTTTACTGAAGCAGCAGCACAAGTGTGTGCCACGTGCAATGGATGTGGGTTTGATGCAACCGAGTGCTTGATTTAGGTGTTCACTCCATAAACATACTAGGCTGGTTTTACTAGTCTTATCCCACAAGTGCTTTTAACTGCCTAGGATGTAACTGTCTATTAACTGCTACTAGTTAGTACGAAAGTGTCTTCATTTTTATGAATAAGTCCCTTTAATTTCAGTAGCCCCTGGACAAAGTCCTGGGCAACCTGCTCTGGGTAGCCCTGCTTGACTAGGATAGGCCAGATGAACTCCACAGGTCCCTTCCAACCTGAGCCATTCTGTGATTCTGTGATTTTATTGCGCTGCTCATAGATGAAACATATGAGTTTTATTACAGTTAATTTTATATTTTATGAGCCAAAATTTGCTTTGCTTCCTGATTATAGATTTGGTTTCTTTGGTGTAAAGTGAATGATTCCAGACTTCTGTTCAAAGTAAGATGGTACCGGTTTCCTATTACTTCTCTGCATACATATGATGAAAGACACCGAGATGATAGCATTGAATACCATTCAAATCACTAACTATAAATAAATGATAATTTTTAAATCAAATTTCAGGTAGTGAAATTAGATCATAACACGTGGAAAAAAAATTCTTATGAGATGTATCAACAGTCTAGTAAGGCTTGAATGCCTGGACATCCAAGGCAAAATGAATGCGAGTGGATGTCTTCCTGCTATGTGAATGAATATCTGTATATTTTCTTCTTCCTCACTGTGATTATAAACCAACATACATATAGTTCAATGGGATGATTTTATTTTATTTTTTTTAATCCATCTTTACACATTAATCTTACTGATGCTGCAGTGAGGGAGCTTTTATTTTGATATTTGTAAGACAACGATTTTCCTACAATCCTGTTTTCAAGAATGAAACTTTTCTGATCTGCTACTTGTGTAATTGTGGCCTAAACCAAGTTGACATTTGATTTAAGAACTCTGAAAATACAGAATATCAAGTGAAAACCCTCGGTTCGTTCTGATATTTTCTCAAAGTCAAATGCAGCTTCTAAATCATTTCAGTTTTTTGTAATTCCTGATCTATATTGCAGTATTATTTCTATATCCACATGGTAGAAATTCCATGCAAGGCTATGATGTATGCATTTGATCATTTTCCCAATGACAGGAAAAACTGAAAATCCCAGTAAAGTAAAACAGCTATCCTACTGTACAGTAACTCCACAGTGCATTGTTCACTGTTTTTAGTGTGTAAAATATTTATCTTCATATTGGCACTTCTAATATAAAAGTACAGTCACCAGTATACGCTTGCAATGATTATTCACTATATGATAGTACTGCCTCATCTAAATTCTTCCAACACCCATTTTCAAAGTGGCACATCTTTCTTCTGTACAGGCATACCTTCGGAGTAAGATTGAAAATAGCCGATCATTTGTTCAGTGACTTCAAAATGTCAGTTTCCATAGTGCATCTGTGAAACAACAGTGCTAATATGGAACAAACACCTCTTTTTAAAACAGATAAAATTTAAAGACAAAATGACTACGCTTTCATGTGTGTGAATCAGTCTTAAATAAAACAACAAGATAGCATAAAGATTATATTTAACTTCAACGATCACTTGACTGCTTCAAAACCTCTTTTGGAATATACGTCTTTTGAAGAAGAAGACCTGATGCTGGTTCATTGTGAAGAAATAATTTCTACCAAAGGTGCATAAATGTGATCTTTGTTTAATACTTACTGAATTTATAACTATTCAATAACTCCTTTCAAGTAATTACTTCAATGGTCTGCCTTTGGTATTTCCATGTGGAAAAAGTCCCTGGTAGAAGTAAATGATTTCCTCCATTTTGTAATGAACTAATGAACACATTTGTATGATTTTGAATGATTTACCAGTGCTGTGAAGGTAGCAAACTAGCATTTGCAAAAATTATAAAAGTTGTCTCACTGCTCTTCTTAACTGCAAAATACAATGACAGTAGTGTAACTTCTGTGGAAAAGTCACCTCCTTGGACAATCACCTCCACGGTGCTGCTGGCCACACTATTTCTGATGCAATCCAGGATGCTGTTGGCCTTCTTGGCCAGCTGGCCACACTGCTGGCTCATGCTCAGCTGAGCATCAACCAATACTCCCAGGTCTTTTTCCTCGACACAGTCTCCCAGCCACTCTGTCCCAAGCCTGTAGTGATGCACGGGGTTGTTGTGACCAAAGTGCAGGACTCAGCACTTGGTCTTATTGAACCTCAGCCCACTGGCCTCAGCCCAGCCTGTCCAGATCCCTCTGTAGAGCCTTCCTACCCTCAGGCAGATTGACACTTCCTCCCAACTTGGTGTCATCTGCAAACTTACTCAATCCCCTCATCCACATCATCAATAGAGACATTAAACAGGATGGGCCCCAATACCAGCCCTTGCGGAACACGACTTGTCACCAGACATGAGCTGGATTTAACTCCATTCACCACCACTCTCTGGGCCTGGCCTTCCAGCCAGTTTTTTACCCAGCAAAGAGTGAACCTGTCCACACCATGGGCTGCCAGCTTCCCCAGGGGAGCACTGTGGGAGACAGGATCAAAGGCTTTACTAAAGTCCAGCTGGACTGCATCAACAGCCTTTCCCTCATCCACCAGGCTGGTCACTCGGTCACAGAAGGAGATGAGGTTGATCAAGTAGGACCCGCCTTTTGTGAACTCCTGCTGGCTGGGCCTGATCCCCCAGGTGTCCCGCACATGCCTTGTGATCTTACTCAAGGTAATCTGTTCCATAACCTTTCCTGGCACCTAGGTCAGGCTGACAGGCCTGTAGTTCCCTGGGTCATCCTTCCAGCCCTCCTTGTAGAAGGCAGTCACACTGGCAAGCCTCCAATCCTCTGGGACTTCTAAAGTTGACTAGGAACAGTGATAGATGATGGAAAGTGCCTCGGTAGTCACCTCCATCAGCTCCCTCAGCATCCTTGGGTGGATCCCATCTGGACCCATAGACTTGTGATAGTCCAAATGGAGCAGCAGGTCTCTAACTGTCTCCACCTGAGTCATTGGAAGTTTGTTCTGCTCACAATCCCATACTTCCAGATTGGAGGGTAGAGAATAAGCAGGCTGACTATTAAAGACAGAGGTAAAGAAGGAATTGAGAACCTCAGCCTTTTCCTTATCCTCAGTGGTCACATCCCTTGCTACATCCAGCAGAGGATGAACATTATCCTTAGCCCTCCTCTTACTGTTAATACATTCGTAAAAAATTTTTTTGTTCTCTTTCACTGCTGTGGCCAGGTTGAGTTCAAGCTGGACTTCTGCATTCCTAATTTCCTCCCTGCATATCCTAGCAAATTCTTTGTAATCTCCCCGAGTTGCCTGTCCTTTCTTCCGCTGGAGGTAGACTCTTTTTTTCTCTTGGTGTCTTAGTAGAAGTTCCCTGGCCATCCATGGATCCTTTGGATTCTAGGTGTGTGCCCCAACTGTGTCAAATAAGAAGGTATGAAATGGATACATATGCTTCTGCAGAACATATTTTGCTGGTATAACCAACTGTACTGACATAGAAGTTGCTTCAGTGAAAGTTAGAGATACGTGATTGAAGAGCTAGGAGAGGGAAAGGTGGACTGCCTTTCCCTGTTGTATAGGTTTGGTTGTGAAATTGAGCCATTACTGCTCTTTAGTGCACAGTGTGTTCAGAATGGGATCAGGCTAACAAAGTAAAGTTCCACATCAATCTGCTAGGGTTTCGTTCCTCCAGCAAGAGATGAGCATACAGGGCCTGCAGAAAGTGATGTAAAGGTGTGTAGCTGTAGAAAAGCTTCCTACCAAAACACAGGGAAAATATTGTTTCTGCTGTCTTGAAAAGGACTCATATGAAGCTCTTCTATAGGCTACTCAGAATAATCCAACCCATCCGTCCATCAGGAAGCCCTTCAGTATTCCCTGAAAGTTAAGGATGAAATTGTTCGCTGTACTGAATTTCTTTCTTTTTCTCTTGAACGTAAGTTCATGTGAGAGATTTGCATGCAGTGCCACCATGACAAAAATGACCTTTGGTGAAGAGGATACAATATTTATTCCTTAGCACAAACGTACATTTCACATCAACAGCACTTCTGATTTTCTCAGTGAGTGATTTCAAATGTATTAAATCAAGAAAAATATACAATGTACAAAGAGGCAAATAGAAAGTATTGTTGTTGTTCAGGTTCAGCAGTAATTTAGACAGGAATTTAAAACTGAGTGAGTTAAATGGCAAGTTCTGAAGGCTGCATAGATAGACACTGTATTTTCAAGGCAACGCAAGGCAGAAATGAGAAAATCCCTGGTTGATTTTTATAAAAATTTCACTATTTCAGAACTGAAGCAAACTGATTTTTTTTAATTTTAATAAAGGATATTATCAATTGGTACAAAATTGTTAAAATCTTTATCAACAACCTAGATAGTGGGATTGGGTGTACCCTCAGCTAGTCTGCAGATGACAACAAGCTGTTTGGTGCAGCTGAGGCAACAGAAGGAAGAGGCCCCATGCAATCTGGCCTTCAACACCTCCAGGGATGGGGCATCCACAGTTTCTCTGGGCAACCTGTTCCAGTGCCTCACCACTCTCTGAGTAAAACATTTCGACCTAACAGCTAACCTAAATCTCCCTTCTTTTAGTTTAAAAACTTTCCCTCTTGTCTTGTCACTATCTGCCTGCGTAAAAAGTCACTCTACCTCCCGTTCATAAGCTCCCCTCAAGTACTGTAAGGCCTCAATGAGGTTTCTCCACAGCCTTCTCTTGTCCAAGCCAGACAAGCCCTGCTCCCTCAGACTTCCTTCATGGGATAAGTGCTCCAGTCCTCTCATCTTTGTGGCCCTCCTCTGGACGTGCTGCAACAGCTCCATCTCTTTTTTGTGTTGGGGACAACAGGCCTGGAAGCTGTACTACAGATGAGACCTCAAGTGGGCAGAGTAGCGGGGGACAATCACCTTCCTCTCACTGCTGGCCACCCTTCTTTTGATGCAGCCCAGGATACTGTTGGCCTTCCAGGCTGCAGGTGAACACTGTTCATTCATGTCCAGTTTTTCATCCACTAGAACCACCCAAGTCCTTCTCTACAGAGCTGCTCTTAATGAGTCTTCTCCCAGTGTGCATACATATTCAGGATTGCCCTGACCCATGTGGAACACCTTGCACTTGGCCTTGTCGAACCTCATTTGGTACATGTGCACCCAGTTTTCAGGCTTGTCTAGATCCCTCTGGATGGCATCCCTTCCTTCTGTTGCATCATCTGCACCATTCACCTTGGTGTCTTCTGCAAACTTTCTAAGGGTTCACTCAATCCCACTAACCAGGTCATTAATGAAGATGCTAAAAAGCACCAGTCCCAAGACTGATCCCAGACACCACTCATCACTGACCTCCACCTGGACATAGAGCTGTTGACCATAATCCTCTGGCTATGACCATCCAGTGTTATCCACTGAATAGTCCACCCTTCAGATTCATATCTCTCCAATTTAGAGTTAAGGTTGTTGTGCAGGACCACATCAAAGGCCATGTCAAAGGACCATTGCATAAGTCCAGGTAGACAACATCAATTGCTCTTCCTTTGTCTACCAACGCCACCACTCTATCATAGAAGGCCACCAGATTGGTCAGGCATGATCTGCTCTTGATAAAGCAGTGCTGTCTATCTTGAATCACCTCCTCAGCTCACATCTGCCTTAATGTAGCTTCCAGCAGCATATTCCCAGGCACGGAGGTGAAGATCACTAGCCTGTAGTTCCTCAGGTCTTCCTGTCTCCCTTTCTTAAAAATGAGAGTGATGTTTCCCTTTTTCCAGTCACCAGGGATCTCACTTGACAGCCATAACTTTTCAAATATGATGGAGAGTGGCTTGGCAACCACATCAGCCAGTTCCTTCAGGACCCTGGGATGCATATTGTCCAGCCCCATAGACTTGTATACATTCAGCCTCATGAGGTAGTCTAGAATCTGCTATTCTGCTTTTACACTGGGAGGAATTTTACTCTTCCGACCTCCACCTACGTGTTCAGGGACATGAGAGGCATGGGAAGCTTGGCTGTCAGTGACTGAGGCAAAGAACTTGAGTATCTCAGCCTCTTCCGTGTCTGTTGTTGCCAGTTCTTCCTTTGCATTCATCAGAGGGGGTACACTTTCCTTTGCCTGTCTCTTCTGACCAATGTGACTATAAAAACTCCTTATTGTTATTTTTCACATTCCTCACAAAATTCAGTTTCTTAAAGAGGACCTAGAGAACTACAGGTTATATTGCCTCACCTTCATTCCTAGGGAAGTGATAGAACAGCTAATTCTGGAAACCATTTCCAAACACATGAAAGACATGAAGATGTTCAGTCAGATTCAACATAGTTTCACCAAGTGGAAATAATACTTGAACAACCTAATAACCTTCTACAATAACTTGTTCCATGGTTGAGAAGAGAGCAGTGGATATAATCTGCCTTGGTTTCTCTTTGGGGAGGTGATGGAAATGCTAATCCTGGAAACCATTTTCAGATATTTGAAGGACATGAAGATGGTTGAGTGCAGTCAGCATAGATTCACAAAGGAGAAATCATATGTGACCATCTAATAGCAATCTTTGATGAAACTACTGGCTTGGTAGATGAGGATAAGGCAGATAATACTATCTGTATGTGGTGGATGAGCAGACAGTAAGGTGGATTGAAAATCAGTCAAACAGCTGGATCCAGAGGGTGGGGATCAGTGGTGAGAAGTCTTGTTGGAAGCCACTAACTAGCGCTGTACCCTAGGGTTCATTACTGGGCCCCATCATGCTCAATGTCTTAATTAATGAACTAGATGGTGGGGCAAGTGTAGACTCAATGAGTTTGCTGATAATACAAAACTGAGGAGCAGCTGATACACGAGAATGTCATGATGCCACCCACAAGAACCTCAACAGGACGGAGAAATGGGCTGACAGAAACATCATGCAGTTCTTGGCAGCCTTGGTGGACACCAAATTGAACATAATCTACTGGATTACATTTGGAGGAGAGTGGACAGGAACAATTGCAGAAAGGCTATACAGGACTCAAATAAATTGTCAGGACTGTGTATAAAGTGAATCTTTCTAATTAAAGAGCTTGAAGGCCTGTGATCCCACTTTGTGGAAAACAATGATTCGTCTGACTTACTTACAACAAAAGTATCTTTAAAGAAAAGTAGTACTCAAAAGAAAAATGTAATAAGTCTGTTAGCCAAAGATAACCCATAGAAATTTCCCCTCCAGCAATGAAATTCTGTGTACACAACAATAATGGGTAATTACCCATTCTACCCTGGTTGAGGGAGGCGGTCCTGACCCTCTACCCTGCACTGGTGAGACCTCACCTGGAGTGCTGCTTCCAAATGTGGAGCCCTCAGTACAGGAGAGACATCGGCCTGTTGGAGCATTTCCAGAGGAGGGTCGCTAAAATGATCCAAGGGATAGAACACCTTTCCTATGAGGATGGGCTGAGAGAGCTGGGGCTGTTCAGCCTGGAGAAGACTCTGAGGTGACCTGATAGTGATCTTTCAGTATCTAAAGAGGGCCTGTAAGAAAGAATGCGATGGACTCTTTAGCAGGGTCTGTTGTGATAGGACAAGGGGAAATGTTTTCAAACTAAAATGAGAGATTTACGTTAGATATAAGAGAAAAGTTTCTTACAATGTGGGTAGTGAAGCACTGGAACAGGTTGCCCAAGGAAGTGGTGGAAGTCCCAACCCTGGCGACATTCAAGGTGAGGCTGGACGGGGCTCTGAGCACCCTGATCTAGCTGTATATGCCCCTGTTTATTGCAGGGGAATTGGACTAGATGATCTTTAAACACCCTTCCAACTCAAGCAATTCTATAATTTCTGAAAAAGGAAGGGCATTTTTTTCCTCCTGATACAGGTATGGGGACTATGGGGCCTAATTACACACACAAAGAAGCACAGCAGGTAAGTGCTATTTTTGACAGTGAGGCCTTTCTCAGCATCAGGCTACAAATGCATGTGCATGAGTTTGCTAAACTATGCCAAATAGGAGCCCCCATTTCATACAGAAGCTTTTTTTTTTTTTTCATTTAGTGCAGTGGACACTGTACGCTCAGGTTCTGCCTCAATGAAGTTGGGGCTTCATGATCTTTAAAAAATCTTAACGATGTTTTAATTGTATCAGAAGTATCTCTGTAAAACGTGTGGTGGAAAACTGCTTACTAACCTTATTTGCTGGCAACAGCACTGACTCCAGTACAGGCAGGTAAGGGTAGCCCAAAAGCTGTAAGACTGAACTGGCACTACTTTGAGTGTTGTTTTGCATCGTAATAGGTTTGCAGCCTTTCTTTGTGTGAGCTAGTGATTATTGCATGTTGCATGTATGTTGCAAGCGGATTAAAAGAATAGTCCTGGGAAAGCCTCATCATTGCCCTTTCTTCAGCTTTTGTTCTCATGCAGCCTCCTTTTGCTCCTTCCTGAATAACTAAATTATTTTTTAATTCTGTGTGAATTATAGGCTTCTATTATCACATTAGTCTGCCTCAGTTTCTCTTTCTTTATGATCTTAATGTAAGAACTGTCTTATTATGCTTTCTTCAGGCAGAAGAGTTCATCTTAGCCATTTTGATTGTACTTCTAACCCTATTGGTTCTGTTTCATCCTTTTTCACATCACTTATCTCTGATTATTTTCTGTTCAGAGGATGTTAATGATTTGCTAAGGACAGCTGTTTGTGAAAACTTGGACTTTGGATATTAGCATTTTGATAAATAACCATAAATTAATATAATACAGTAAAGTTTCTGTTATGTTGGAATTAAATATGCATTTTTAATTCTGGAGGGTAGTACTTCTCTTTTTTCATTGTACTAAAGGTTATGAAGACATATCTGACTTTCTCTTTTCAGATTTTAATGTCTCCTTTGCTTAACAACATTGTGGAAGTATACGAATCATACAACCATAGAATATCCCACAAAGATCATCAGCTCTTGGCTCCATACAGGGCCACCCAAAATTCAAACTGTATTTCTGAGAGCATTGCCCAAATACTTCTTGAATGCCAGCAGGCTTGGGGCTATGACTGACTTGGAGGCAGTTCACTTCCTCACCCTTGTCACTCCCAGATATTGTTTAGTGGAGTTCCTGCCTGACTATATGTTCTCATTGTTTTTTAAGTTTGTGTTGTTGGTTTAGATTATTTTTAATCTCACAAAAGGAATTTTTGTTTTGTCCTGCCTTTCTCTAAGGACACAAGGTTAAGGTCACCTGTAAAATCTGTGCTGCAGATAAATACATTCCTTATATTTATCCAATTTATCTCATTGCCTCATTTAAGTTATTATGTGTAAGAGAAGTGTGCTCAGGCTAAGACGCTCATTTCTGCAATTACCTGAAATTGAGAATAATACCAGTGATATTATGCAATACAGCTTCAATGCTTTGAGGAGGAGAAAAAATGACACTAACCACAAGATTGGCTCCAGATCTGAACATATGACTCTGAAACAATATTGAAAATTCAGGATATTAGTTTTTGTTAATTTTAAAATCATGATTGCAGACAAAAGCACTGTAGAGAAAATCTATGGTCATGTAGAAGCAAACATCCTTTATTGTGCTCTTGTCTTTCAGGAAAAATTGTCAGCACTGAGGGGAGGAGAGAAGGAGGGAGGGGAGGGGAGAGGAATAGAGAGGAGGGCACAGAAAGGGAGGGAATGGTAGGGGAGACAAAGTGTGAGTAAAGAAAAAAAGGGAAGGAGAAGGGGGAGGGGAGTGGTGTAGAGGAGGGAGAGGACTAGGAGGGAATGGAAGGAGGAAAACCATTAGAAGCAGGACAGAGTAAGAGCATTGGTCTGGACAGGTTCGTGACTTAAGAATGAATATTACATATTATATTATTTTATAAACACTCATAACAAAGAAAATTACAGAAAATGAAGTATTGGACCTCTACAACCCAACATATCTGGGTCGTGGTACTGACATGTTTAGTCATAATATATGAATATATCTCAGGGTTAAATACCAAAGTTTAAATAAGACTGAAATAACTCAAAAGTGCCAGTAGACCTTGTGCTATCCCCTTCCTCGAAGGTGAACTTCTCCCTGTGTATATCTTAAAGTACAGTTAATGAACCGAAGAACTGAAGATAAAGCATTCTTAATTTCGATACTATAGATGGCCTGCATGTGGATGCGTACATGCGTACATGCGTACATGTGTATATGCATATACATCTCAAATCTGTTTTGTGAGGAACATTAACCTCAGCCATTTGAATAATGAAGTAAGATAGTAGATGGAAGACTCTTTAAAACTTTCTTTCCATACAAAACATTAATCAACAGATCAAACGTGTAGCAGCTTATGTGTTAATTTTTGGACCAATGGGATGCAGTGTAGAGTTAAATCCCATTCTTTTTTATTATTATTATTGAGCTTGTTAAAGACTTATTTTGCCTCTTACAGACGCACACAATGAACTTTGATTTCAGTGCAAGCTGGACAAGCTTCTTTCTCATGGTTTAACTTCAGAGTGATTCATCTCAGTACTCGCTCACATTAGGAAACCAAGGAAACGTCAAGAAATATTGCTCTAGATCACAAGGGAGGTGAGGCACACTCCAGTGCAGAAAATACAGGCAAATACATTTAAATACAAGCAAAATGCAATTACACATCTGGTAATCAGTGTTGGTGCAGGTGTTGCTGGAATAAGATTCAGGCAGATTAATTATTTACACAGATTATGTCTATGATTTGCAATGGACTTAAGGGAGGCTTCCTGGCAAGGATTGGAGGAGGATTGTTTGTGATTAACTTAAAAGCAAGGATAAAGCAATGCCATTATTAAGTAAATACTGCAGTCTGAATCAACATTTACTAACTGCTTGGCAAAGTCTTGCATGCTGATTGGCTTCAGGATGGAGAAGAGGCAGAATATGGGGGAGGTTAGGTAGGAGGAGGAAGGGAGACAGAGGAATAACTTAGCAGAGTATGCTAAAATTCAGTGTTTGTGTTTTTGTATGCGCTATCTAAGAATGACTGTCTCACAGCTAGAGAGTGGAGATGAATTTGAATTCTCTAAACATTGAGATTCTGTTGCCATAATGTGCTTATAGGCATTATAGTGGAAATGAGTATCTGAAGGCAGATTGAAGGACTTGACCTAATGCCCTTATCTCTCAGTCCTCCAACTCCAATCTAATGAACATATACCCATAATTATTTCTCAAATAATTTTTATCTAATTTTAAAGTGGATAATTCATAACACTTGTACAAAAATGCTGTTAGTTTTATTAAAATATTCAGCATTAGGAGAACTTTGAGCAGAATGTATTTCCTTACTGTTCTACAAAGTCATACATATTTATAATATTAAAAAGTCTTCAGTTGCTTTAATAATAGCATTCTGTTCCATAGATCTGAATACTAATGTTAATATGTCTGCTGCACTGGAAGACTGTGCATAGGATAACATACATTTAACACTTCCTGTTTTTTGTATATGTGTTTCTGATTTTCATTACTTCACCTGTAATTAAGATTTGTTTTGTGATAGAAAACACATTTGTCAGCAAGAAATTAAGGCGCTGGGAAGAAAACTAATATTTCTTCATAGCTCTGTACGGCCTCAGCCTGGTAGCCCTCAGCATTTATTATGAAATTCTGTGAAGCTGCCTACTGATAGCTGAAGATGCTCTGCACCTTGCAGGATCAGATCTTTGGACTGCAAACTGATTTCAGTCTGCACAAAGATAACAGTGTAGCTGTGGAGATGGGAAGAATGTGAATATTATTCTCATCTACTCCATTTAGTACCTAAATCAAGCTACAGCTTTCAAAATACTTTCTAATTTTTATATCCTTGCCTCTTATGATGTGCAGAAACAGACAAAACCCAACGCTGATTTTGAGAAGGAAATTCTAAAGTAACTGAAAAAAATCAACAACAAAAGCGTGGTGTAAATTTAAGCCAGGATATACCACCTGAAATTGTGGCTGTAGAGAGTGTTTGCAGAAATTGAATTGCACTGTGATTAGGCAGTGTAGGTATGTTAAAATTGCATTTAACAAACGTCACAGCTATGCGTCTATCACCAAAAAGTTCATGTTAGAAGTCATTAATAAAACAAACCAAAAATTTTGTGGTTTTGGTTGGCACTAATCTGTTGTATTTTGTAATCGTGGCAATGGAAAGGCTCTATTTCCTCACCTTCCCTGGCATGCTCTAGTCAAAGAAGACCATAAATACTTAATATCTGTGAAGCAGGTATATAGGGTATGTGAGCAAGCTAACAATGGCCTAGGCCTTGTACATCATCCTCATAGCTTCTTCTTCCGAGCAGTTTTCCCATCCTTTGGTAAATAAATAAGTGGCCTAATGGTAAGGAGAAGACTTGTGTGAGTCACTGCACATCTAGGGTTTTATCTGACTGTTTGACTTGTATTTTCATTGAGATCTCCTTCGGTTCAGTGTGTGCATACCGGTGTTTGTGAACCTGTGTATGTGTCTGTGCCTAGGCAGGTGTTTTTGCTATGTCTTGGAGCATAACAGACAAATGAAAAATGAGAAGAAAGGACATTGCAAGGTGAATATTTTAAGAGAGAAGACCAACTAAGGTTTTATTTGGCTTCTTTTTACTATAAAGTTGAATCTTTGTAAAGTGGCCTAAGTGGCCTATGCTGCTTTTTTTTTTTTTTCCTTTTTAAAAGAATGTGAGTCTATGATCTTTTGGCAATGCTGTAAAATGACCATAAAACAGATTGTGAAGCAGAGAGGATGAAATCAGAAAGGAAGAAGTGCAGGAAAGAACAATCATTAAGGCAAATGGAGAGTGTTAGAAGAAAAATATATGTGTGCAAAACCAAGTGCTACTTAGTAATAGGCACAGCAGGAGTAAAGAGACCTGCAGTATACTGCTGAACAAGGAACTTCAAAAAGGGATTAAAGGAAATAAATCAGCTTAGCACAAATATAAAATATTAGAGTAGTTTGATGAAAACATAAACATCAAATGAGGATTTACATGTTTGTCCATCCCTTATCCATCTATTTGTATATGCAGAAAAAAGCAGAGCACAATAAATTAAATATATATACACACGTATGGAAGTTTTGCAAATGTTTAAAATGCAATTAAAAGAAAATGAAGGGTCAGTAGGAAACCTTATCACTTATCACATGTAGTCAAGCTATGTACAGTTGTAACCTGGCAGCTAGCTGCAGCAGGAGTGTGGTGAGTTTGTCTCTAAGCACTTGCCCGTGCTCAGAGGAAAACAAGAGAGCACACTTAGATTTGCAGATGATGTTATAAAGGGATTGCAAGGGCTGTAATCCAATTTATTCTTCTTTTTATTTCTTCATGTGAAACCACTGAGCCATTTTACACAGTATACCTGTTGTTCTCACACAGTATTGAGCCCTTATAGGAAAAGCTTTTTGTTTTGTTGTGAAAAGTCAGTTAAAGCCAGGATAATAAGGAAATTCACCTTGAATTAATTTTTCAGCTAAGCAAACTTTATAGAAAAAGATTAGCAGTAGTTGAAATATTAATTTCAGTTTTTCCTAAATGAAAAATGAGGATGTCATATTTTAACAATTTATTTTAAATTATTATATTTTAAATGGTGAATGTAAAACTGGTAAAAATCTAAATAAACAACTTCTTAAATGATGAAAATGGAAAAAAGTAATGGAATGAATTGAAATTGTTTCCTTTCTGTCTCCTACGTGTCCATAGGTTGGTGGTGGTTTGGGATTTTGCTTTTATTGTTTTTACTGAAAGTTAATAACTAAATTTAATCCAAAAACAAGACTTTGTTTCATCAGTTCCAGAAACTGGGAAAACAGACAGCTCTTATGCAGAATTGCATCACAAAAATCTTTGGGATAGGTCAATGAAATAGAACAAAGAATGCATTAGAAAAAATCTATTTTGGATGGGAAATAAAAATATTATGTCTCTTCCACTGTAACATTAAAATTTTTCATCTTACCAAAAGTAATTCAATGTTCTTGTAGCCTAGATTTAGGACAAAAGTAAATGTCATGATATTGGATTTTATACCAGATTGAAACTTATGATGGATTTGTATGTAGAACATTGATTTCTCTTATTTTTCCTGTGTAGGAAAAAAAAAATAACTTTTTGGACCATTGCCTAAAGTATTATGTACAGGATGATGGTAGGAACATCATCACAGTCAACATAATGCAATTCATTACCAAATCAGAACAAATTCAAAATTACATAACACCCACTGTGAAGTGTCAGAGCATTAACGCTCTGTAGTAGAGAATGACTATTGTAGATAAAGGATGTCTCCTGAAAATCTCCTTTCTCCATGACTGTCCATGTGCTTTGAGCCCAACCAAGCTAGGAGATTGCTTATATGCCTGAGCCATCATGTCAAGCATGAAGATTTTTTCAAATATTTTGCCTTGCTGACCTGATACTTCTACTTTAAGTCTGAATCCATCTCTTATTTTGGTATTGTAAGGTAGGGGATATTTTGGGTTAATTTTTCTTTTCTTTTCCTGTAAAAGATGAAAAAATAAAAAGTGCTTTTATTAGTTGGTGAAAGAAGAGTTTAAAATATCTGAAATCAGATTCACAGAAAGATAAATCTTAGCAGATCAAGGCCCTATTTAGGCCTGTTTAAGATCCTGAAGACAGAGAAATGGATTGTCACTAAGGCACTGTTTGAGATACCAATTTACTCAAAAACAGAGATAATGGATTGATGTTAAAGAATTAATCTATAAGCAGTTCCGACAGAATTTCTTTATGCAGAGGGTTATTGAATAATGGAACAAATTGTCAAAGGCAGTGATAGAAGCAAGTGTGAATTATTCTGACACATTTCTGGAGGAGAGAACTGGAGAGCACAGTTGCAAGCAAGGTTTCCAAGATGATAAATGGTGATATATGAATTGATTTAATTTGAAGCTGAGTAGGTTGAGGATGGGAGGAACTACATTAAAATGTCACAAGATTAGTTACAAGAGATCTTAATGGACAATGTGATCCTCATGGTTCCCTTAAAACATTCTTGGTGCTATTATGAAGCAAAGTTTTATATAATTGATTATGGAATGGACTAGATAGGAAGAGTGGAACCAGATAGTTATTGTTAAAGACAAAGACTAAAGGATCACGAAGTATTCAGTTGCTTTATTTTGCATAAATTCTTTCTGTTGAAATAGATTTGTATGTATAACTTCAAAGATATAAAGAGAGATTAAAACACACATTAAAAATTCTAGATAGGCAAAGCACTAAATGATTCTTTCACATCTAATATGGATAGCTGTGTGGTCATACAGTCACTTCTGTCAAAGCCATTACAGTCATCACTAATTGGTTTGCAGGTGTTCTTAATTTTGTAATAGGTTGTGCACAAAGCGTCTCAAATGTTTAATTTCGAAAAAGGACACAATATTTAAAGATAAAACAGCAACACTGCACGGAAATAACTTTCATATACAGATTGTTAAAGGAGCAGAATTAGCTTGGTGTCATTCCTCTGAAAGACTAAAGGTCCCGCATAAGCAACATGGACTTTAACTGGAAGAAGGTAAAGCCCAAACACTGAATGAAAATCTGATATGCTGCTGACATGTAGTAACCGTCTTCCTTTCAAATCTCCATGTCAAAATAACACTAACTAAATAAGGTTCTGCTAAACCTGAAATTGCACGTTGAAGAGCATGTGTGATATCACGTTAAGCCATGGAAGAAAAGTCTGTCATATGCATCTTGTTCGTCTATTGTTATTTCTTCTTAAAATAGCTATGTGGGTGTTGATTTTTTCCTCAGGTTATTTTTGGCATATAGCTCCCATCACTGGGAGAAGGGATATTAGCACAGACATGTTCACTGCTACAAATTCTGTTAAACCAAATATGACTATATCCCAGAGGATTACCCTGAATCTAATAAAGTCCAAGTGAGACAATGCATGGCTGTGCAGTTTCTGCCTGAACCATTCTACTGCTACATTTATAGAAAATCCAGGATGTTCAAATTTCTTACAGGGAAATTAAAAATTATGACTGTTGAGGTCTGTATGTATCTGCTAGTTCTCATATTGTGTTTACTATATTATCATGAAATGCTCTGAATAGAGAAAACAAATTTATAACCAGTCTGTACTCTTAAAGAAATAAGATTGTTTGGTGAATTTAGCAATATTGGGTTGGTAAGAGTCAGAAAATAGTATAATCCTCCAAATTATTGTAGGAGAACCCTTTGAGCAATCACAAGGACTGTGGAAAAAATCTTCTATAAATAAAGTTCACGGTATTCCAAACTAGAAAAGCAGCAGATTGCTAAAGCATTGCTTGAACTCTTTCAGAAGTCATCATCAGTGACAGTGGTAACTCCTGGGAAAATGAGCATCCAGACTTCTGTATGGTATTGTGAGCTCTGGAGAAGACTGAAGCAGATCTAATGAAGAAGGCTAAGAAGCTAGGGCAACTAAAAAGGATGCTGATCACTAAATACATTTGAGAAGACATTTTTTAGTATTTCATCTAAATTTATACTACTCATGAAAGTACATACTTTTAGTGGAAGTAAACCTGTTCTCGTAATAGATATGACTGAATTAATTTACATATCTGAGGTATGTTAATCTCTTGAAGTGAACAAATTCACTCTTCTGCCTTGCAAATTTCTAACCCATGTCTAACCCAACAAACTGCCAGATTTCCAAGAGTCTGTTGGACAATTGACTACTAAAGTGAAAGAATTCAACAGATGAACAAAATTAGATAATGTGGGGAGGCATTTTGACTAAATGTCATCAGTAGTTATACTACTGTTCTTTCTTCACAGCAAGCATTCAATACACAGAGTATCTCTTACTTCTCCATTTGTGTACCAAAACAATAAAATCATCTATTAATTTCTTCTTTAGCCACAGTCATTCCTAAGGAGAATTCCAGTCAAGTTGACTCAACTTAGAATTGTTTCCAAGGTCTCACCTGGAGACAGCATCAAGCATGAGGGTCATAAAAATAGGATGGAGTTGTCCTTCCCCAAGCCCTTCCAAACAGGTTTTCGCTTTTTTGTGGAATATATTTCAATATCCCAGTGAAACCCATTATCTAGTCATTATTTATCATATCAAACATCCCTTTTTAATTTCTACTTCAATAGATTCTTTTTTTTCCTTTTTTTTTCCTGTTGTTCCACACCCTCCTCCCCTCCTTTCTGTTTTTATAAAGACAACCTATAGGGAAAAGGGAAGTTGTTTACAATTTGTAATTATCGTACTAAGAAAGAAATGAAACCACAAATTCATTTCTGAGTGTTTGATCCAGAATATTGTTAGAAATATAATTAACATCTAAAAATATTTGAAAAAATACTCCTCAAGTTAGTCATTAAGCATCCAGAAAAATACAGTGACAGCCTTAAATTTTAATATATTAGTATGTGTTTTCTGTTTCAGTATTCAAAGAGTTAATGTGGTGAAGTATTTGTTTTACTGTTATAGATGAAAATTGTGAGAAATTATTGCTCTTTATAATGTCAAAATACTGAGATTGTATCAGAATACTTTAATGACATTTTAGGATTATTGATAGATAATGCATGGAATTTCACTGAGGAACTTCAGACACAGAAAATACAAGTGGGACAAAAAATGCAGGCTACTGCATTATTAGAGGAACCTGATGAGGTTCAACAAAAGCAAATGTAGAGTCTTGCACCTGGGGAGGAATAACTGCATATACCAGTACACGCTGGGGGATGACCTGCTGGAGAGGAGCTCTACAGAGAGGGGACCTGGGGGTCTTGGTAGACGACAGGTTGGCCATGAGCCAGCAGTGTGCCCTGGTAGCTAAGAAGGCCAATGGGATCCTCAACATGAGCTGGCAGTGTGCGCTTGCAGCCCAGAAGGCCAACTGGATCCTGGGCTGCATCAAGAGAAGCGTGGCCAGCAGGTGGAGGGAGGTGATTCTGCCCCTCTACTCTGCTCTCGTGACACCTCACCTGGAGTATTGCATCCAGTTCTGGGGCCCCCAACACAGGAAGGATGTGGAGCTGTTGGAGGGGGTCCAGAGGAGGGCCACAAAGATGATCAGAGGGCTGGAGCACCTCCCCTACGAGGACAGGCTGAGAGAGTTAGGACTCTTCAGCCTGGAGAAGAGAAGGCTGCGGGGGGACCTGATAGCAGCCTTCCAGTACCTGAAGGAGGCCTACAGAAAAGCTGGGGAGGGGCTTTTTACAAGGATAGATAATGACAGGACAAGGGGTAATGGTTATAAACTGGAAGAGGGTAGATTTAGACTAGATATAAGGAAGAAATTCTTCCCTGTGAGGGTGGTGAGACACTGGAACAGGTTGCCCAGAGAAGTTGTGGATGCCTCCTCCCTGGAAGTATTCAAAGCCAGGCTGGATGGGGCTTTGGGCAACCTGGTCTAGTGGGAGGTGTCCTTGCCCATGGCAGGGGGGTTGGAACAAGATGATCTCTAAGGTCCCTTCCAACCTGAACCATTCTATGATTCTATGATCCTAGGGTGCATTAAAAAGAGCATTGCCAGCAGGTTGAGGGAGGTGATCCTCCCCCTCTACTCTGCCCTGCTCAGGCCTCAGCTGGAGGACTCTATCCAGTTCTGGGCTCCCCTGTATCATAAAGACAGGGAGATTCTGGAAAGAGTCCAGCGGAGAGCCACAAAGATGATAAAGGGCCTGGAGCATCTCCCTTATGAGGAAAGGCTCAGTAATCTGGGTCTGTTCAGCCTGGAGAAAAGAAGGCTGAGAGGGAACCTGATCCATGTTTATAAGTATCTTAGTTGCGGGAGGCAAATGGAGGTGGGGAACCTCTTTTCAGTGGTCTGCGGGGACAGGACAAGGGGCAATGGCCTTAAGCTGGAGTACAGGAAGTTCCGCACCAACACGTGGAAGAACTTCTTCACAGTGCGGGTGATGGAGCACTGGAGCAGGCTGCCCAGGGAGGTTGTGGAGTCTCCTTCCCTGGAGATATTCAAGACCCGCCTGGATGCCTACCTGTGCAACCTGCTGTAGGGAATCTGCTCTGGCAGGGGGGTGGGACTCGATGATCTCTCTAGGTCCTTTCCAACCCCTACAATTCTGTGATTCTGTGATTATAATGAGCTGCTTTCCTAACTAGACTTGGTGAACCATGGTAGTGGCATGGTTTTTATGTGTTTCTCTGATTGGTGCAAACCAGAGGAGCTCTGTGGACTTGTACAGTGTGATGTCAAATTGTGCAAATTTGAACCCTGATGGTGCTTTTCTTCACTATTTCATTTGTAAGTCCAACTAATTTTCCATGATTTTTCTTCTATTTGGAAAAAAAAATAAAAAATAAAAAGAGTAATAAGGCTTTCTACTGCTTATCATTGTTGATCTTGTCATACTATGGTAATTTTACTACAATTTCCTTTGGAGGGGAGAGGTTATGAGTTGTTCAGTTTTGTTTTCAGATTACACAGGTCAGTCAGAGGATTACAGAGACACAGAATCATAAAAGGTTAAGGTTGGAAGGGATCTCTGGGTACATCTGGTGCAACCTCTGTTCAGGCAGGGAAATTCAGAGCAGAGTGCCCAGAACCATGTCCATGTAGCTTTTAAAGATCTCCAAAGAGATATTCAGGTAAGCCATTTGCAAAAGGTAAAAGGTTGTGGCAAGCCCTTGAGTCTGGAATATGCACGTCTTGACCTCTACCCCCATTGGGATCTGAGTTTTAGCTGGAGAAATATTTTTTCCCCATTGTTTCTGCTCCCAGCTCTACAAGGGGCTTTAACAAGAATCTGAGCAAAAGCATGACTCCTAGATCTTCCTGGAGCTACGAAACATGTCTGACTCACATTAATATGGAAACTCCAGCTGCTCAAGAAAATTAGTAATAAGGTGATGAAGAAAGAGTTTTCTTACCTCTTTTTACAGATTATTTTAGTGAACAAATACATTTGGATTCGGGGTGGCTCACAGAATCCTTGTGGACTATGTAACATAGCAAAAAGTCTGTTTTAATTTCCTTTTTTTTTTTTTTAATTAACTTAATGATTGTATTTCATCCTTTCTGAAATGGACCTAAGCACAGATATTTGGGTTACTGTCACTAGGGTCCTGTCTTGTGGGTGTTTTCTTTAGAATACACCATGGTGGTGAGCTGTATAAAAAATATTATCTGGACGACACTAAGGTTTGCCAGAGCACACAAAACTTAGAGAAACAATTCTGGTTCTGCTGTACTTTATCCTTTACTGTCTAGTTTGCTCTCATTTATAGCCTGTGTCTTATTCTTGATCAGAAAGTTTCTGCTACCAGACCTCTAAATGGGAGGCAAACTATAAGGAGTAAGGAATATTTTAGACCAATTATCTTCAGCCCAATAGTACTGCAAGAGATTTAAATATGTTCAGTATAAAATAGTTCTGCTGAAGTAATTTCATTCATGAATGCTGTAGGATAGCCTTGCAAATCTACAGATCACTACCATTGCACTTGTCACAAATTAATTATCGTAAGAACACTGCAAATTTTTGGCATGTTTTCGAAAAACCCTCCAAGCTATCTTCTTCCAGCTGACTTCATTCTTTTCCCAGCAGAAATTCTTTCTCTGATTTTGAATTGCATGCTTTTACCTCTGTGGTTCCAGTGATTCATTTCCCTTATTTTCTACTGAAATCCCATTTTAATGTGTCAAAACTCTTTTGTAAACCATCAGGAGGCTAAAAAAAAAAAAAAAGCAATATGCTAATAGTATGCAATTAATAGGAAATACATTTTCTTCCAGTAGTGTTTATAAGAAAATGGTAGTTCCTAGAAATCTGCTCTAGACATTGATGTATATTGTGTACTTATTCTTTCCTTCTGTAATCAGCAATACATTTGTAAGTTATTGTATGTCCAAAGGAGTTCTTGCAGGACTCTATCTGTATACTTACTATCTGGACATTGTTTGTCTTTTAATTAAGATATACCATTAAAATAACTCAAGTATAGGAGATAATACATTATATATTCTTGATCCTCTGTGCAGATATATATGCTTCAGACTATTTTCCAGGAACAGAATGCTTGCTTTTTTATTAGGCTGTAATTATAAGAATTATGCAGATCTAAATCTGAACTGCTTGTAATAGGGCATTAAATTCTTAGCTGTCTGTTTTTCTAAAATCTTTGTTGGCAAAAGCACTTTAAGGAACTTGTGATGGAAGGAATCCTAGACCTTAAATTGCACATGAAATTTTTTAATCCACCAGCTGTGAGTAAGATTATGATCTCCAAAAACATTTCCTTAAGCTTTCATTAAGGCAACTTTACAAATGGCTAATATCCTACCCACAACTGGGCCTATTTTTCAGAAGCTTCCTACTTTATTCAGGTCCAGCATGCATTTTAAAGGGGAAAGAACAGGACACGTAATGTAAGTGTTTTATCCTGAAGTGAGGTAAATAATTAATGAAAGGAATGTAGAGCTCCTCTGTGTCTTACAAATACAAGAGACCTTAAAGTGACTGATTTCATTGGATAAATTAAACTAAATGTCATGCTTTCAAGATGAAAGGGCAGAACTGCAGGACTGGGCAATATGTAGAACAAATGTTCCACTGTAACAACCAGGGAAAGAAAGATTCTCAGAAAATGTGGGTAGATTTCAGGTGTGTAATTATTTCTGTCCAATAATATACATTCTGGATTATAGTGGCAAAAATAATCCTTTTATTCTTTCTTCTTTTTAGCTTAAATATCTATTATTATTGATTTTACAGCACTGCTGGTTAAAAAAAGTCACTCTGTGTATTTAGCTTGAAAATTCATAATGTCTGAACAGCTTAACTGAAAGCAGACTGGTAACTCTTTATGAAGAAGATTTTAATAATGCTTTCATGTTTCTGGTTTATGATGCCATTAAAGTCATCTTTTGTCATATTAGTAACAGAGATATCCTCAAAATAACCCAAGCAGCAATTTAGCGTAGCTTTTAATGTCAGCATAAATTCCTGTATCACTAAACTTATTTAAAATGTTAACAACAGTGTTGTTTGCATTTTCAAATATATATTTCATGTTATTATGGAATGCAAATCCCTTAAGTTATCAAAAAATATCCACTGTCTGAAAGTCAGGGGAAATTGAGTTATACTTAGGGCACATGATTCTGGTACACAATTCACTGAACAGGAAAATAATGTATTTGATGATAGTGTCACAGATCAAGTAAGATACTTACATGGAAAAGATCAGATTTTCAAAATGCTCAGCACCTAACATCTCTCTTGGGGAAATTCAAACTGGCTTATGTAGTACAAACTTGAAGCCAAATATATCAATACATACGATATTCTAAACATGTTTTATAATTAAAATCCATAGGAGCTCTGAAACTAATGCCTCCTATTTATTTCCATAAAAACTACAACCGATTCAAAGAGTACAATAGCACTGTTTGATAGAGCAAGTTCTTAGCTACAAAACACTATTTTTCAACAGTCACCAACATCAGCTATGCATGTCTGTCAGCAATGAACAAGAGTCTGCATGCTTCACTCGTAAAAATCTGCATGGCTGTCTGGAATGTGGTTTGTCCTTCATGTCACTGTCACCACTGCAGAAACGCACCACCTACTTCCTCACTGTGCTCACATCCTCAGTTTGGTCTCCAGAAATGTTCAGCAAGCATCGATGAATGCCAATGGACGTCGTTTTTTCTACATGGAGGAATTCAATTCCACACCTTTGCTTCATACACTCTTCCATGTCAGATGCCATTTGGTCAGAGTGCCCCTCTGCTGCTGTCTGTCACATGGCAAAAAAATGGAACAGAATACTGGTGAGAAGGTTCAACCTCTACTGCCATCCCACCAACATCTGTGTCTGACATTGTAGGCCAACATAATCAAATAGGAGGCATTTCATTTCTTTTGGAGCGGCCCTCATATTTTCAGCTGAGAAAGGACTTGTTAACAAAATTGCAGAGACCACAGTAGACACAGTTTGGAATGTCTATTCTACAACTTGGAGAGAGATCAGCAGAAGCCAAAAGATAACTGCAGGATCCCCCCAAAGACTAAAGGACTCAGGCTATGTTTTTCTAGAAATTGAAAACTGGTTATAAAATATAACAGAATATTAGGTTATATGATGGTAATAATAGGTTATTGCACAAGGCAATAGAAGAAAATGATAAAAATGGCAGTGGCATGACCAGAGAAGGAAAGAAGTAGAATAAATCAAAATGTTGTTGCTTTGATGATCATGGTTAACTTGCTCCCTCACTGTTTTTCCTGTGTTATTTAGAAAATGTAATGGTTGAACTTACTACTAAAATCGTCAATACTTTTTCTGAAACATGGAGGATTTTAGAGGCTGTTACTTACTTCATAAGCTCCTCCACTGTCCAAGCGCTGTTGCAAGTGATCTAGACTGAGAGGTCATCCTTTTTACGCTACCAAGTGAAGCAGAGTCATGGACACCACACTGGTGGGGGATAGAAGGGATGAAAAAGTGCAGAAGCTGAGATCAGATTATAAAATGAAGCCTAAGGGATCTTTAGCTGTGTAAATGAACACTGCCTTCCATCCAGCTTCACTATTTTGTGCCAGATGAGATTGGCAAAAGTCTTAGAGGATATATCTTAATTAAAGATGGGACAGTAATGCAGAGAGGCAAAACAGTACCATCTGAATAATTCTTTTTACTTCTCTTGCGTTATGAAAGCATTCACTGAGGGAAAAAGAAGTTCAAGCATGAAGAAACAGTAGTCAAACTGAATTCAGACATGCTTGATGCATTACTAATCCACTTGAAATAACGAATAAATTCAAACCTATGAAGTTTTTTCTTTCTGTTTAAATAAAGTTCTATTCCATTTGTCAGGCTTTAATTAGCTAGGTGATACCTGACTTAGAAACATCAAGTTAAGCATCTGCCTTGAGTATTTCCATACAACATAACCTCAAATTGAATTTTAAAGTCAAAGAATGAAAGCAAGAGATGAATGAGGGTGGTACATGCATTGTATCTACACTGCCTCCTTAATCTACCACCTTGTGGTAACTGTGGGCTGGAAGATTTCTAAACAGTAAAAACAATTAGCATCAAATCAAATCATTTCCGTGTATTTCCCTTCACTGGGTAGAGAATACTAACTATATTAATCAGAGTTAAGAACAGAGATCAGAAAGAAATTTGTTGATAGCAAAGATTATTCTTGAAATGATGGCAAAGTTAGATTCGGTCTTCTTGATGTTTTTGCTGATGCTACGTTATTCACAGTATTTGGAAGAATGGTCCTCACACTCAGAGCCAAGCTGCTGCTCAGAGTTGAGGGGTGGCAAGTAGTTGTTCCCTGGGAGAAGCTTTTGTCCTCAGGAACAGCTGTATTTTGGCAGAGGTGAAGTGTGACTCTGTATAAGTTTCAACATGCAAATAGGGCAACCTGTGACTCAAAGCTGGAGGCTCAAATTTAAATGCAAAGATTATTATTCAACTTTACCCAAAACACCGGTTAGTGCAGCTCAGGTCAAAGAGTATGACCGCAACAAGTGATGTTATGAACTGTGCAAATACAGAGTGAGTGTGTTTCATTTTCATTGAGAAGGATAACCCTTTGTTTCAGTTAACAAGAAATCATTCCTCAAAATATTAATGTCAGGAGTGCTACCAATCCCTTTTATTATGTACAGAGAGTCAATAATGTGTGTGCTCTGTTCAAAAGCAAATGAAATGATGCATCTCTTCCCCAGAGAGTCTATGCTGTATTTCAAATACAAAGTGTTTCAGACACCCATGGCACATGGAGTGCCAGTACATGGTGTTTTGAGGTAAAGTAGGAATTGGCCTGTTCTCCTTGTTCTAGTTCTGATAGATGTTCTCTGCGTACTTTCTGATTTCCTTATTAGTGCTTAAAGATTGTCAAAGAAAAGAGAAATCAGTAGTTCTTCTTTTCTTATCTGAGGTGCAGGACCGTTTACAGAAGACAGCACTGCACCCCTATGCAGGTTTTTCTCTGTATAGCCATACAGATGAGATGCATGTTGACTTCCTAATTACAACACCTGAACAAATCATTTTAAATGTAGGTCCAGGACATGGGTGAAACTCTCAGTTTGATCTAAGGACATGTAAAATGTCATTAAATCAGAAAGAGATGTATAAGTTAAGAAAGTGTAACAAGTGTAGCAGCATCTGAGAACAAATATATACCGTCTACTCATGTATGTAAAACGTCTTCTTCCACAAACCCTAAATCCATTCCACTACTAAATCACTGGAGTTTGTCACTGGATGAGGGGACATGGCACATTCTTTTTTTAACAGATAACTTGTGGCTTATGCATGAGAAAATATAGCACACTTTATACACACTTTTTTTGACCACAGGTCTCCAAAATACCTAGCAAAGAAAAATAAGCCTCATTAAAGACAACACTAGTAAAAGTCTCTTTTCAGCTAGCCTAGTGCTGACACTAGGACAGACTTTCCAGCCGTATCTTCAAAGTGTACTTGTAATGATAAATTATGGCACTTGATGTGACAACAGTACAGATCCTGACATTCATCATTTGTTTGAGTATAAACTGTTAAAATGACATTATAAATATTAGCTCTGGTCCTTCTTCTCCTGGCGCAGCAAAAGAGAACAAAAAATGTCAGAGAAGCTACTAGTAAGTTAATGGTAAACTTTTCCCCTTATTGTTCCATACAATTTTATATTTTTCCTTTTAGAAGGGCGCATATTTAGGATGTGTAAACTCCTGTGCAAATTTATTTTCAATTGGCTCTCCGTAGACCTTATATTTATTTGTAAATGAATCCTCCTGGGGAAAAGCACAGTTCAGTGGAGCAGACCTAGTTTATTTAGGAAAAAAATAAACAAGCGGCAGTTATACAACATATATTTTTGGCTAAAATTGTGTGAGGTGAGAATGTTGCTTCAATTACAGGCAGTAAAAAATAACTTAGTAAAATTGCACAGGAAGTCCTTATTCAACACTTTGCTTTGCTTTTTCCATTTCTTTGAGTAAATCTGACGTTATAAGCATAACTGACTCTCTGAGGACCTCTTAAATAATTTAAAGATGCTGAGCCTCATATTCTACAGATGAAAGATGCTGACATTATTTTAAATTAGGATTTTGTACTTAAAATATATTGAAGTGCATTTTGGGGAAGTGAAGTTTTGCTACCTGTGCTTTTTCTGAGAGCTATACTCCACAGAACAATACAGACTCTGTAGGCAGAATAATGTCTATATGCCTTTTTTTGTATGTATTGAAAAACATTTGTAGTACAATGCTCTGTTTTTCTAAGACTAGTTTGAAATATTTTTGTAACCTTCTGAAAATATACTAGGCCTGAGTTTTTTCTTTTTTTGGTTTTCTGAGTTTGGGTTTTTGTTTTGTTTTGTTTTGTTCTGTTTTGTGGAGTTTTGTTGTTTGTAAGTATTTTTACCCAATAAAAGGCAGGCAATATCTGAGTTGAGTTTGTTTAATAATTAAAAACATGCACCAGGTAAAATTCTATGCTGGTCATTCTGCTTTGACTTGTGAAAATCAGACATGGCTCTTTCTGCTAATAGTTTGAGAATAATCCACTCGCTGTTATTCATGCTTGTAACTCTTGATGCTGTATGTTATTTGTCACAGGCAGTTGGCCTCTCTGTTACCCTCCCACAATGTTCTTAAATGTCCTTCAAGCCACATTTCAAGTGACAAGGTATGAAGAAAAGACTTGTAGATTAAAAAAAGTACCATCTTTAAAATATGAGGAAGATTGATTGGTAGAGTTGCATTTATACGGCTTGTTTGTCAAGTTTATTTTCTCATTCTCTCAGCTGTATTCCTCATTCTGCTGGTGTAACAAGGAGATCCTAGTAAAACCCTTGTAACTCCATGGGAAAAAAAAAAATCAAAGTACCCCTAAATTTTGTAACTATGCCACTTGCTAAAACCTAATGCATGCTGGGATTGGGCATTAGACAATTAGCTTATTGATCCGTCGGATAGTGTAGACCTGATCAATAATGACAACAGTTGAGCAACTTCATATCAAATGCCACTGCCTTATCTGTGAAGTCTTAGAGATGAGAGCACACCATAAAGTCAGTACTCCCTATCTCATCCTCCATCACATGTCTGAAGGTGAGTTCAAAATAAGAAAACTTTTTAAATTATAGTGAATTAAGCTTCCTGATATTTCCCATCTGATTTTGGAGCCATTGGAGTCTACTTGCTATATACTATCAAACCTCATTTTGAAACTTGAACAGATAAAACAGTCTTGTCTTTCTCTGTCAAGTGTTGCTACTCTTCTGACTCTCCTGTACACATCACATGATTAGCAATATACCCATACAGATATCCAGACAGTTGTTGTTAGAATGCTTGCTTCTTACTCACCATTAGCAACCTGGGCAACCTGCTCTAGATATCTCTTCTTGGACCAGGACCAAGCTGGACGAGACGATCTCCAAAGGTTTCTGCCAACCTAAACCATTTTGTATTCTGTGAAATGGAAGCGATGTCTTCAGAGAAAATCTTATTGAAGGGTGGGAAAAGAGAAAATGAAGTTCACTTTTTTAAAATTAAAACTGGTGGATTCAAAGATTTTCAAAATTACATCAAGGGTTTACTGTAGGCGTGGAAAATGCCTCAGTAAGCCCAGTTTCCACCATGTAATCACTGTACATTCCAGGACAGAGAAAGAAATCATCATTACCCTAGATCATCTGTTATTTTATGATATAGGTTAATTAAAGTCCCATTTGGCCACATTATTTTGTGAAGTGAAGTTTGGGCAGTAGCAGAGACCCTGACTGAGTAGTTTAGTTCCTGAATACCTCAGATGGGCACTCTCACTTAAGGCCGGTTCAGTATTCAGCATGGCTAGTAGGAAATTTACAACGCACACACCCACAGAAGTAGTATTATCAGAGCCAGCCATTCATCCTGGATACCCCATCTGGCAAACTAGAGTGGAAAGCAATCAGCAGTTCTGCATAAGTCTCTGGTCAAAAGATGGAGATTGTCAAATCAAGAAGCCATGCTGCAAATACGTCTGGAATTCTTGAAAGCGGAGGCAGGAAAGGCAACAAGGAATTTATTGGAACATTTTGTCATTTATTAAGTCAGTCTTGGAGATGGAAGTAAAATAAATGTCATTGCCCTAGGCTTGTATTCAGTGTAGTGTTATTTTGTTGTTGTTGATGAGTTTGTTGAACTGGTTTTAGTGGTTTGCTAAACTGACTACTGGAGAGATTATGGTACTTTGTTTTACTGTATTAGTTTTCTGGATATAACCATATGTTGTTGCTTTCATAGCACCAAATTAGGTAAATATCAACAATAAAAAAAAAATGTATCAGCAAAGATTACACCCAGACTACAATATCAGTACATTTTTAAGTGGTAGATGTCAGTCCAAGAGGACAAAGGATATAATTTGTCATTCAGTAATTCCTCATCTGTTCTGGATATGTGGTACTTGTGGTACATGTGGTATCACATGCCTTGATAGGCATCGCACCCCTTAACAGGGATTTAAATGTGCCTTGAGGAACATTTGAGGTTGAGGTTTGAGTTGGAAACAAAATACAGAGAAACACTAGTTTTTAGCCACCAAATACCGTGACATTTCAAAGCCAAGCTGTGTTCATGAACCTTTCTTTTAGGGGTACCTGGACCAGGTATTTTGAGTTTCACACCTGTCTTCAAACAGGGCAAGAAGGAAGCCCAGGCCAGACAACTTCACAATGCACAGGGGAGTGGTGGAACAATCAATGCCAGAGACAATTTCCAGTCAAATGAAAGACATGAAGGTAATTGGGTGTATTCGTAAAGGGAAAATCATGCCTGACCAACTAAAACAGAATGGATAGCTTGGTAGATGAGGGTAGAGCAGCTGATAATATTTGTGTTGACCTTAGCACTGTCTCCCAGAAGACTATGATAGAGAAGCTTACTATGTATGGGCTGGATGAGCAGACAGTAAGGTGGATTGAAAATCAGTCAAACAGCTGGATCCAGAGGGTGGGGATCAGTGGTGAGAAGTCTTGTTGGAAGCCACTAACTAGCGCTGTACCCTAGGGTTCATTACTGGGCCCCATCATGCTCAATGTCTTAATTAATGAACTAGATGGTGGGGCAAGTGTAGACTCAATGAGTTTGCTGATAATACAAAACTGAGGAGCAGCTGATACACGAGAATGTCATGATGCCACACACAAGGACCTCAACAGGATGGAGAAATGGGCTGACAGAAATTGCATTCAGTTCAACAAAGAGAAATGACAAGCTCTGTACATGGAGGGGAATAATACCATGCATACATGTATGCTGGGATCTAGCCGGCTGGAAAGCAGCTTTGCAGTAAAAGCCTTATGGGTCCTGGCAGAAAACGGCTTATGGGTCCTGGTAGACATCAAGGTGGATATGCACCAACAGTGCGTGTCAAAGAAGGCCAACAATATCATGAATTACATTCAGAGGTATGCCGCCAGCAGGTTGAGGAAAGTGATTCGTCTCCACTCAGCACTGGTGAGATTGCACCTGGAGTACTGTGTCCAGCTCTGGGCTCCCCAGTACAAAACAGATATAGAGCTACTGGACAAAGTCCAGTGAAGGGCCACAAAGATAACAAAGGCATTAAGACAAAAGGCTGACAGCTGAGAGTGTTCAACCTAGAGAAAAGAAAGTTGAAAGGAATCTTATCAGAGTATACAAATACCTAAAGAGAAGGTACAGAATAGAGAGCACTGCCTAGTGACAGAACAAGAAGCAATGGGCACAAACTGGAACACAACATGTTCTGACTAAATAACAAGAAGCAGTTTACTGTGTGGGTAACTGACCACTGGCACAGGCTTCCCAGAGAGGTTGTGGAATCTCCTCCCTGGAGAAAAGCCACATGTGGTCACAGGAAACCTGTTTCAAAGCTGGCCTTGCTTGAGCAAGTGTTCTTTACCTCATGACCCCTAGAAGAAGGTCAAATGACTTTCAGAAGTTCCTTCCAACCTCAGACATTCTGTGATTCTGTGGTTCTGGCTCTGTGTGCTTAGACACTGAGGTTTGTGGTGAGGATTGTAACGTAAAGACAACTCACTGAGGTGTCACTGTGTGCTGTCAGCATGCAGTAATGACCCTTTAAAGTACAACTGCCTTGAAGAGCAGACAGTCAAGGCTTGAGACCTTGAGACCCTTTCCAGCTCCATCATCCATGGTTTCATTAGTCTAGAATTCTTTTACATTTCCAGATGGTGGAAATTTTTCCCTCAAAAAAATGTGATTTTGTTTTTCTAATTAATGGTATTGAAGATCTCATATAGCAAGCCACTTCAGTAAGGTTATCCTCTGATGATGGTAAAATTGTGGGGATAAGTGACTCACAGAATTTCAGTAGTCTTAAAACTCAGTCACATTTTTCATTCTACTCTAGCTCATCCATATATCTAGCCTTATCCTCATCTGTTTGATATTGTTAAACAGTTTTACTTTTTTTTTTTTTTTTTTGGTGTCATGGTTCCCATTATCATTTTTTCGTATTCTAATTAGTAGAAGTAGGATAAATTTTCAGGTAAAGTAGCTGTTAAAACTGCACGTTTTGAGTAGGTTGTGTTTCATTTTTAACTTTCAAATGTTGGACTGTTCATTGCTTGTGTCTCATTATTGTAAGCAAAACAGTCTTTGCTTTTCTTGTACATACGTTTTGCTCCCATTTGATCCTTAAATTGTGCTGGAATCTTTTGAAGTTTTTAAGTATTATTTTGAGTGTTTCTTGTATCCAGGCCATACTTGCAGACATTATGAGAGTAATTTTTCCCACAGCAATTCATAATTTAGGGTGCTTGATGAACTTTACACTCTCACTAATACAGATTCTCAACTGCTAAGCGGAATTCTCGTTAGGTAGATATATATATGTGTAAATAGAATAGAATAGAATAGAATAGAATAGAATAGAATAGAATAGAATAGAATAGAATAGAATAGAATAGAATAGAATAGAATAGAATAGAATAGAGTAGAGTAGAGTAGAGTAGAGTAGAGTAGAGTAGAACAGTTCAGTTGGAAGACACCTACAAACATAGTCTTGTCCAACTGCCTGACCTCTTCCGTGCTAACCAAATGTTAACCAAAACGTATTCATGAAGGCAATGTTCAAATAACTCTTGAACATTAATAGGCATGGGGCATCCATGACCTCTCTAGGAAGCCTGTTCCAGCATTTGACCACCCCAATGGTAAAGAAATTTTTCCTGTCAAACCTGAGCCTTTTCTAGTGCAACTTTGTGCCATTTCCATGTGTCTCATCATTGCTTGCTAAGTAGAAGTGACCAGCACCTGCCTCTCCACTTCCCCACCTGTTCTGGTTCTGTCACCTCTCAGCTACTTCTGCCCCTCCAACCCTCTTGCAGGCAGGACAATATGACAAGCTGAGAAAATGAAAGGTCCTTGGCTCTGTACAGTACTGTTCCGCAACAACTAAAACATCAATGTGTTATCAACATTGTTTTTCTCCTAAAGCCAAAACATAGCATCCTATCAGACACTATGAAGAGAATCCACTCTATACTCAGCTGAAACCAGGACACCTCTTCAGGGAGTCATCTCTTACCTTTTTATTATTATTATTATTTTAAATGAATATAAGGATATCAACAAAGTAAACAGTGTAGTCATACTTTGAGGGCTGAAACTGTTCCAATTATGAGTACTCATCCTATTCAGCTCTCCAAATATGTTTCTCATAATCACATATTTCTTATGGCTAATGAGTAAAGCCTGAATAAACCATTAGGTTCTGACCTTTAGTGTTTCTGAAATTTTGTAGACACAAAGAAAACAATTTCATGATTAGCAGGTGAGATTGCTTTGAAGTTTTATGTAGGACAGGAAATACGAATGGCAGATGGTGTTTTTTGTGGTGCCTAACCTGGCTGACCAGTATTGTAGGATCATTGACTGCTTGCATGTTCCTGTTTTCATAACTTATGCTTTTTGTTCAGGACATATTGGAAGGTGCAAGATTAATTGCATGCAGAGAGACAGTTTGCATGTCATGCCTGCAAAAGACAGTAGTATATTTCTAAGTTACCATAGGTGTTGTAAAAAGTTTCCTCTAAAACAAAAATGACAGGTAAGATTGTTGATTCTGGCCAATATACCCCAAAATATTCATGAGTAATTTTCCTTGAATAAATGAAGCTAGCCTTCCAGGAAAAGTAATTTCTTGTAAGCCAGTTTCAAAAGAATATGCCAACTGTTTCAAGTGCTACACAAAAAATGTGGCTATGATCACGTGGCATAGCTGTTACTGAATGTTATATTGTTTTAACACTAAAATGCATGTCCTAACTTAAATGAATATTAAGATAATATTCAAGGGAAAGGTAATAACTCAGTTTTCTTTATGCAAGATCCCAGGAAACTGTGAAATAATGCAGGAAAAAAAATGGAATAAGATTGTGTCTGCTTTTGATATCTTTTGCCTTTTTCTAGTATGTTACACTGTTATCCCTAGAATTCTGTCATGATGGATTTGGATGGCATAATTGCTGCCCTTGTGTCATTTGAAGCCTTTCATTTTTTAAAAGAGAAACTACAAACGAGAGGTTACATTCCCTTGTTTTGATTTTAGAAGTAAAAGTTTAAAACAGTGCAATAGGCAGCAGAAATGAGTTTTGAAGCTGCAGTGGTGTTGACACTAGATCTTCAGAGATGATCTTGAAAGATTCTCAAAAATGAAATGCATTTAGAAGTTAAATCTGTCTCTTTCTTTCTTCTTTCTCTCATTTTAACTTTAGCTTTTGTTTTAAAGATTTAGCATTCATTAATTAAATGTTTTATGCACTGATACATCCTTTCTGCTCAAACAGGAGTGAATTTCAATGACTGATACACCACATTCATGCAAATTTACTGTTTTTCATATTCATAAATCCTACACCTAACATAACCAACTTCACAGCCTCAGTAGCACACCTCAAGGGTGTACAACTGAAAAAGGAGGCAGAGTCAGCAACTACTTTACATGATTTTCTTAAGTCTTGGAGAAGTTTCAAAAATTTTAAGAGTGCAAATTATTTCTGCTAAAGGCAGAAATAAAGTTTGTAGAGTCTTCTCAAACACTGACAGAAACAAATTCTTAGTACTTTTTTTTTCTCTTGTCAAGGAGTGAGATAAGAGTTTGGCTTGTGCTTTGAAATGGTTGCCTGCACCAGTGCTATACACAAAGATGTTTGTTGCTTTTCTTTTCCCTCTCTTTTCCTCTTTCTTTTCTGATTTCAAGTCAAATCTTTGTCCTAGTCAGTTTTCGCAGTAATTTAAATGGGATCAGAATATATGTTTTATTTAAAAAGAATAACAACTAAACGTTTGGTTAATAAACACCTCTGCACCTTATTCTGAGCCCTCTGAAGACAACATTCTCATTGACATAACAGCATTGAAGAAGGCCATATATTTAACTGCATCAAGCTCACAGACTGAAAAAGTATAGAATAGATACTTACAGAGTTACAACCCTTGCACACAAACTAGTGCCAAGGGCTAAAAAACTAGGAAAGAGAATAGGAAAAAAAGAGCCAAGCAAAAAATATAAAATCCCAAACTTTAATATTATTTTTTAAAAGTGCCCTCGATTCACACTATTACTTAGTAAGCCTGGTAGTCCTTACACTTAGCTATGGCATCTACTCACATGCAAAGCAAGTTCCACAGAAATTTGCTCTAAAGACAAAACTGAGCCATCGTAAAGCCAGGATAAGCATGGCCATGTAGCTGAATACGGGTCTTCCAGTTATTACCAGTGGATAAGTTTCAAAAGCAAAGTAGGATCATAAATAAATCAAAGATTTTCAGTTAAAACATCATCCTCTCTCACTATTTGCATCCTTCTGGATTAGAGAAGAACATATTTGAACTTGCAGGGATGTGATGAATAATCTTCTGTGGAGGTTTCTGTCACATTTATCATGCTAGCTTTCAAATGAAAAGTGCTACGTGGGTCCAACTGTATTTTCACTTTATTTTTCAGCAATGTTTTTCATTGTTTGTTGTTGTTGTTATTGTTGTTTGTTTGCTTGCTTGCTTGCTTGCTTGCTCCTGTAGATTTAAATAGAGCACATGAAAGAAGAGTCAATACCTAGAATATCAAAGTAGCATCATTTTGGTCAGTGTTGCTTTTCCTCTGTGCAGTATTCCTTCTGCAATAGTTCTTGTACTCAATCTCAATTGTAATTCCAAATCAGTACAGATACATGTATTTTAGGGGTCCCCACCCTTTCTATTATAGTGTGTTGCTGAGCCACGTAACTGCTTCCTGTTGCACTGACAATAGATCTGTTTTGTATCGGCTTCACCCTTCACAAAACGGGATTTATTGGATGTAGGTGGCTCAGCTGCACTCTGGTGCATCAAAGGGCTGATGCTACCTAGTGAATTGGGCAGTGAATGAATTAAGGGATGTGAGCTGGGAATTGCCTGAATAATTCAGATTTGCCAGAAGATGTGATCTGGAACTCTTGAGTGTAAAACTATCTTCTGAGATGCCATCTATACTTATCCTCCACATTTATTTACTAGTTTTATGGATCAGCAGCATATTCCAACTGAGGCAATTTCTACTACCTCTCTACTTCCTGTTCCAAATTGTCAGAAAAAGAAGGTGAGAAAGTGTTCTCCACATTGAAAGAAAAGACACAAAATATTCAGTATTTTCAAGGAATGTCATATCTAGTTTGTGGTGTTGTTTCAGTTGGAGAACTCTCACTGTGTCTGATGAATGCCCCAATCCAACTACATCAAATACGGCTGAAATATGATAATAACCTCACTATGAGATGCATACCTAGAATTTGTGTTTGTTTGCAAGGTATTCAAAGCAGCTTTAAAAATAAAAATAAAAATAAAAATAAAAATAAAAATGAGAGGAGAGCCTGAATATTTACATTTCAGATTTGTCTCTGAAATCCTTAAAGTAATGTCAGTTTGGCTGTACTAGAGCAATATAAGTATGGTAATACTGCTTCTGCAGGTAAATAAATTTATTTAGAGTTTCCTCAGGTATCTGTGCACTCACTGTGCTATACAAGTGTTCTCCAAAGTTTTGTCAATCATCTGTCTTTCTCTGTAACACAGCTGCCCTGTACCGTGATAGAATGTTGTTATAAAATATGGAGTCACTAAAATTAAATCTGCAGGTATTTAATTCTCTTTTACAAGGATTTAACTTTTTAATATATATACATGAAAAATATGAAAGTGTGTGATGGAAGAAAAAGTATAAGAACTCCCCCCTCACGTCTCCGTCTTCTTTCACCTTCCTTATCCTTCTGGATTAGACAAGTTAATAGAGCTAATTAGTCTTCTGACCATTGGGATGATAATCAGGTGGATTTATATCTAGAATTTGTGCATTTAAAACTGTAAAATAATTTTAATGCATTGGTAGAAAAGTATGCAAAGTATAACACATTAAATGCTAGGTCTTTCCATTACCCTAAGAGGGAGATCTGCTGGTGTAATAAAGCTTCCTTCCCCCACGCACACACTCATGTGCACATACAATATTACAGGAAACTGTTAGAGTTCTAACTTAAATAAATAAATCCATTTACTCTATAGCAAAGCAGAACTATTCTTCAAAGCCTTCCAGAGTTTATTTTTTCAATCAGAGGTACAGAGTGACAAATTTGTTGAAGATCAAATGCATTCAACTACATGAAAAAGACTGTGATAGAAAGTTATTAAGGCATTACATGAAAGAGGTAGAGAACCATTCTGATTCAAAATGAGACCAAATGCAATGATGTCCTTGCTTCCAGGTAGAGTGGAAGATGTAAATGTCAAGATGAATGTGACAAAAATGTTCTGCACCAGCAACCAAATGAATAGGATGTAGAAAAAATCATGTCTTTTTTGTCTCCTTTGGCATGGGGATGAAGAAATACATGAAAACTGTTCATTCAAGCCAATACTTTTACCACAAGGCATGTGTGACCTACATGGACAATTTGCTTCCTCTCTCACCATCTACTTTTTTACCAAATATCATACGTGTACAAGGACAAGCTTTACAATGAATATTACAGCCACGTAGACAAATATGAGGCTTATTCTCACAATAATCATAACTTTTGTGACAGTGTGTCTCCTGTCTCTTCTCTTTGACATGTCTTCACACAGATAAGCTCTTTACCCACATTACTCTGAGTAAATTATTGAATGTTTTAAAAAGGTCTAGGTTGTCACCTTCAGTTCATTTAAAATAATCTCCATTGCTTTCCGTAATTACTCTCAATATGATATCATTTAAATTTTCACTGAGGTAGCTGACACTTCCTATTTTCATGTGGCCTGATTTTAGCAATGTTTTAAATATGGACACAAAGGAGAACGTGAGGCTAGGTCTATTGCTTTAACTACTCTTTTCCTTCAAAATTAATCTAACAAAAATACTGCAGTCACTTGTTTATTTGCTTTTTGTTTTTGGTGGTGATTGTTTGGTTTCATTTTAATTATTGAATTTTTATTATTTTCAGACAGCAATCAGATTTTGCTAATCACAGTAATCTACTGATTTCAGATATAGCAGTTGCAAAAGCACACTTCGTTGCTTTATTGCTTCACATGTAGAGAGGAAAAAAATTAAAAAGTTAGGCACTTACCATCTCCTATAGTTTCTCTATAACTTCAAGGCTATGGAACTCCACTGATTTCAGGATGACATGGAGGAAAGACAGCATAGTGTTTGGAAAAATTTAAGTCACACGCTGGGAAACACGCTGCTCTGCCACAGGTTTTCTGTGTCACCTTGCTCAGGTCACTTAATTATGCGTCTACAGCTTCCCATTTAAGCAGCAGCCTTCCACTGAATTCAATGGGACTAGGTGACCATGTGTGAGCAATGACCTTAGTGTCTCCCTGTAACTATTTTTTGTTTCAAAAATGAAGTTTAGCTGCCTATATCTCACTCAAAATATGTCTCATGAGTGTTAAGAGAGGTAGAAGTGATTGCCAAACTGCTCTCTATCACCTTTGAAAGGTCATGGAGAGCAGGAGAGGTGCCTGAAGACTGGATGATAGTCAATATCACCCCAGTCTTCAAAAAGGGCAAGAAGGAGGACCAAGTCAGTCAGACTCACCTCCATCCCTGGAAAGGTGATGGAACAGCTTGTTCTGGATGCCATCTCCAAGCAACTGGAAGACAAGAAAGTTATCAGGAGCAGTCAACATGCATTCACCAAGGGGAAATCACGCTTGATCAATCTGATAGCCTTCTGTGGTGTCATGACTGACTGGGAAGATGAGTGGAGAGCAGTGAATGTTGTCTGCCTTGACTTCAGCAAGGCTTTTAACACTGTCTCCCAAGACATCCTTGTAGCTAAGCTTAGGAAGTGTGGGATAGACAAGTGGACAGCGAAGTGGATTGAGAATTGGCTGACTGGCAGTGTTGTGATCAGTGGCACAAGGTCTAGATGGAGGCCCATAGCTAGTGGTGTTCACCCGGGGTTTGTACTGGGTCTGGTCTTGTTTAACAACTTCATCAATGACCTGCATGAAGGGATAGAGTGCACCCTCAGCGAGTTTGCTGATGATACAAAGCTGGGAGGAGTGTCTGACATAATAGAAGGCTGTGCTGCCAAGACCTGGACAGGCTGGAGAGTTGAGCAGAGAACATTATGAGGTTCAAGAACGGGAAGTGTAGAGTCCTGCACCTGAGGAGGAATAACTGCACACATCAATACACATTAGGGGCTGACCTGCTGGAGAGGAGCTCTGCAGAGAAAGACCTGGGTATTTCATTGGACAACAAGTTGGCCAAGATCCAGCACTGTGTCCTGGTGGCTAAGATCAGTGGTATCCTGGGGTTCATTGAAAGGAGCACGGAGAAGGTCGATGGAGGTAGTCCTCCCCCTCTACTCTGCCCTGGTGAGGCCACATCCGAAGCACTGTGTTCAGTTCTGGGCTCCCCAGTTCAAGAAAGACAGGGAACACCTGGCAAGGGCCCAGTGGAGGGCCACAAAGATGATGAGGGGCATGGAACATCTCCCTTATAAGAAAAGGCTGAGATGCCTGGGACTGTTCAGCCTGGAGAAGAGAAAACTGAGAGGAGATCAACACACAAATATGAGAAGGATGGAGCAAGGTTCTTTTCAGTGGTTCCCAGTGACAGGACAAGGGGCAATGGGCACAAACTGAAACACAGGGAGTTCCATACAAACCTGAGAAAAAAATTCTTTCCTTTGAGGGTGACAGAGCACTGGAACAGGCTACCCAGAGATGTTGTGGAATCTCCTTCTCTAGAGATATTCAAAACCCGCTTGGACACTTTCTTGTTTAACCTACTTTAGGGAAGCTGCTTCAGCAAGGGGGTTGAACTAGTTGATCTTCAGAAGTCTTTCCCAACTCCTATGATTCCGTGATTCTGCGATAGGCTCAGCTCTTTTCGCATGTCTGTATTCCCACAGTCTCCAAACAGGAGTCTGCTCTAAATTTATTCAAATAAAGGAGGAATGAGCTGGCAAGGGCTTCCACCCAGACAAGTAAGCTTGACCTTGGATGATAGTTAATCTAAATAGCAATACTCTTTTGTGGGATGGAGCAATGGAGATCCTTATAACACAGTTTCCTTCTAGAAAAAAAAACTGGGAAAGGAGAATATCAGGAGAAGACAAAAAGTGCTTAGTGATCAAAGCCTCTAATAATTAAGGAAATTGCATGAAATGATCATCAGTGTTGAAAAAAAGTCAGTTTAGACACAACTTGTGCAAAGGATAGTCTAGAGGTACTTAACACCATTTAAGATATCACACAACAGTCTAAAAGCCTTTTTCTCATCTTGTTTTTGTTGCATACACTTTTCAATAAAATTTTGTGCAGTTTTTCTTTTCCTGTCCTTGTCATTGGTTATATAATTGTGCAATGCTTTCCAAGTTAAAGCTTTATTTAAAGGCAGGAATGTAAGAGTCATCCCTAACTGACTTTATTGGTTCAGGAGTTTTCTGTACATTATCAGGATATTCTACCAGCGTAACAAAAAATGTTGTGTTAGTATATTGTTGTACTTGCATGATGTCATTGTCAGCTTGCAACTTCTAGAACTTGCTAGACAGATAAAATTGTAAGTCATGCCTCTATGCCACAGAATACCATAGTCTATTCAGTAATTGATACCAAACACTTTCATAGACAGCTCCATCATCTGAAAGTACTTCTAACTGAATGCATTTTAGAGGAACATATTTCTATTTCCCATTTTAAAATGACTGATTTTAATGTGAGTTCCATTAACTTGCCTTCCAGTCACACTGATATCTCACTAGAAGTTTCCAAACTATGATAGCATTAGTAATCATAAATTGGGGATAAAGGGACAGCATATTCTGAAAATAAAACCATGAGTTCTAAGGACATTGCTGTTTTGAATCTCCTATTTAACAAAATGCTATAATGCAGCTAGGCTGAAGTTAATCAAATCTCATCATCTGTATTCACAAACTCTAACCACATACAGTGCAACTTAATTGAGATGTTAAATTGGAAAGTGGTTATCTGTACTACAGAAGTAATCTATTATGAATTTCACATCTTTTTCCCCACCCCAACCCCTTCCCAGCCTGAATTGTCATAATAGGTTTTATTAACACCATACAGGATTTGGATATCATTTTTTTCTCTTGAAGTTTGCTGCTTGTACTTTGAACACGATAGGGCTCATAGCCTTTGAAATCACAAACAGAAAGTTAATAAGTATTAATTTTTCTTAAAGAAATTTATAACTCACTTTTAAACTAAGTAATAAATTCACTTTAAACCATTTTCCACAGACTCTTTTGTGACACTTGAAATTCCAAGTTTGGCTGATAACAGTGACAAGGATTGCCAAGTATAAGAGAAAAAATCAACTTGAATCCTGCTAAAGCAAACTGCCAGGTTTTCCATTTTGAAGAGTGTTGAGACGAAAATATTAACCAGTAAAGTCAAGATACATTTTTGAGCTTTCAGAGGCATGATTCCAATGCCTTTAATGCCCATCAAGTGAAAAAAAAACTACATAGTATGTTTTCAAGGACTGACAATGTTCTTTGAGTAGTTCGAAAATTGCAAAATCATATAACTCTGTCCTGACTCTCTACACACTGGTGAGCTACTGGATGCCATATGGATCTGGACAGGCCGGATCACTGGGCTGAGGCCAATGGGATGAGGTTCAACAAGGCCAAGTGCCGGGTCCTGCACTTTGGCCACAATAACCCCATGCAACACTATAGGCTTGGGGCAGAGTGGCTGGAAGACTGTGCAGAGGAAAAGGACCCGGGGGTATTGGTTGATGCTCAGCTGAACATGAGCCAACATTGAGCCCAGATGGCCAAGAAGGCCAATGGCATCCTGGCTTGCATCAGAAATAGTGTAGCCAGCAGGAGCAGAGAGGTGACCATCCGCCTGTACTCAGCTCTGGTGAGGCTGCAACTTGAACACTGTGTTCAGTTTTGAGCCCCTCACTACAAGAAAGACATTGAGGCCCTGGAACATGTCCAGAGAAGGGCAGCAAAGCTGATGAGGGGTCTGGAGCACAATTCTTATGTGGAGCTGCTGAGGGAACTGGGGTTGTTTAGTCTGGAGGAAGCTCAGGGAAGACCTCATCTCATGCTACAACTGCCTGAAGGGAGGTTGTGATGAGGAGGGGATCAGCCTCTTCTCCCAGATAACTAATGATAAGACTAGAGGAAATGTCCACAAGTTGCGCCAGAAAAGATTTCGATTGGATATAAAGAAAAACTTCTTCTCTGAAAGAGTGGTAAGGCACTGGAACAAACTGCCCAGGGAGGTGGTGGAGTCACCATTGTTGGTGGTGTTCAAGAAACGTCTAGATGAGGTGCTGAGGGATATGGTTTAGTAGTTTAGTGAGAAATATTGGTGGTAGTAGAACGGTTGGACTATATGATCTTGTAGGTCCTTTCTAACCTAGTATTTCTATGATTCTATGGTTTTAAGGTGATATAAATGATGACAGTAATTCTTCTTTCAGTTCCTTTGGACTGATGAGGAAAATGACTGTTGTAAACCATTATTAAAATCATAGAATCATAGAATGGTTCAGGTTGGAAGGGACCTTAGAGATCATCTTGTTCCAACCCCCCTGCCATGGGCAAGGACACCTCCCACTAGACCAGGTTGCCCAAAGCCCCATCCAGCCTGGCTTTGAATACTTCCAGGGAGGGAGCATCAACGACTTCCCTGGGCAACCTGTTCCAGTGTCTCACCACCCTCACAGTGAAGAATTTCTTCCTTATATCCAGTCTAAATCTACCCTCTTCCAGTTTATAACCATTACCCCTTGTTCTGTCATTATCTATCCTTGTAAAAAGCCCCTCCCCAGCTTTCCTGTAGGCCCCCTTCAGGTACTGGAAGGCTGCTATCAGGTCCCCCCGCAGCCTTCTCTTCTCCAGGCTGAAGAGTCCCAACTCTCTCAGCCTGTCCTCGTAGGGGAGGTGCTCCAGCCCTCTGATCATCCTCGTGGCCCTCCTCTGGACCCGCTCCAACAGCTCCACATCCTTCTTGTGTTGGGGGCCCCAGAACTGGACACAATACTCCAGGTGAGGTCTCACGAGAGCAGAGTAGAGGGGCAGAATCACCTCCCTCGACCTGCTGGCCACACTTCTCTTGATGCAGCCCAGGATGCGGTTGGCCTTCTGGGCTGCAAGCGCACACTGCCGGCTCATGTTGAGTTTCTCGTCAACACACACCCCCAAGTCCCTCTCCTCAGGGCTACTCTCAAGCCATTCTCCGCCCAGCCTGTATGTGTACTTGGGATTGCTCCGACCCAGGTGCAGGACCTTGCACTTGGCTTTGTTGAATTTCATGAGGTTGGCATGGGCCCACCTCTCAAGCCTGTCCAGGTCCCTCTGGATGGCATCCCTTCCCTCTGTCACGTCGACTGCACCACACAGCTTGGCATCATCTGCAAACTTGCTGAGGGTGCATTCGATCCCACTGTCCATGTCAGCGACAAAGATGTTAAACAGCACTGGTCCCAGTACCGATCCCTGAGGAACACCACTTGTCACTGGTCTCCATTCAGACACTGAGCCATTGACTGCCACTCTCTGAGTGTGGCCATCCAGCCAGCTCCTTATCCAGTGAGTGGTTCGTCCATCAAACCCATATTTATCCAGTTTATCAACCAGGATGCTGTTCGGGACAGTGTCAAACGCCTTGCACAAGTCCAGGTAGATGACGTCGGTTGCTCTCCCTTGATCTTCCTGTAAGTAAGGATCTTGATTCCTGTAAGTAAGAATCTTCCTGTAAGTAAGGGAGCAATTAGAATATATGTTCTCTCTCTATAATTGTGTATGTATATTAATACCTGATAGTTACATGCCCAACTCTAGGAGTTTCATTTTTCTATATTAATGATTATTTCAATCCAATTTATCAGTGATTTTCTCCCACTTATATTTAGGGATCACTGTTAGGTCTTGCTAATTGTTTGAGAAGATTAAAATATATTGGTTATACAGGAGATGTTATATACAAGTGACTGAGTAACATGAAAATAGAGCTAATTTCATCCCTGGCACTATCACTTCAGTAGGGTTAGGTTAAACATATAGTCAGTAGCACATTGCCAAAAAAAACCCTAAAACTAACAATTTGTATTATTTAACATTATTCAATCCTGTAACAATACATTTAAAACTGAGTGCCAGTGTTTTTGTGAGTGGCAAAATTTCAGTATCTTCAGCAATAAAGTCAAGATAATTTGAAGAAATGGTATTTTACCAACTTTCTTGTTAATATACTACACTAGAAGCAAATCAAACTCTTACCTCGTTCTTTTGAAATAAGTGTTCTCATGGAAACTTTGTTCCACATTGGAACAAATCTCTTCAACTGTAGCATTGTCCACTATTTGCTACAAATTTTGTCTCCACATTTTCCATGATTCTATCTATACACATATATTTCTTAATTTATTACTTGTTATTGTAATATCATGTTATACTATAGCTGACACAAATGTTGTCAGTTATTTACTTTATCCTTATTAGGGGACAGTACTTTTTCTCCATAGTCATGCTGCTTCATTGTTATGAGAATCAGCCTCTCTTTCTGAGAAAAGAAAGTGAATGAGCCCAAATACTACATATACATTGTGTCATTTTCACTTCTTTCTTTAAACATGTCAGATCTCCTGAAGGATGATATTGTACACAGTGGCCCATAACATTGTATGCCTATTGTTCACTGATTATAGATAGATAATCTTAACTGCAGATTCATAGGAGAGTCTCGATTGCAGAATCGAAGATGCTCCACCATGGCTTGGTATTGACTGAAGAATAGAATGAATGAGGAACAGCTCCATTCTACAACAGGAGATCACAGAAATAGTTCTGAATACACCCAAGATATTTATTAAATAGATGGCAGAAAGCCCTTAGAATTGTGAATACAATGGTGGTATATACTCAGGAAAAAAAATTGTCCTATTGTGTTCTTAAGCTGCAGAAGAGTCTTTACTAGAGATGTGTCTAGGTTTCAATGAAGGTATTGAAGTTGAGTCTCTGTATATTTGAGAAAATTATTTACATTAGATAGGATAGCACTGTGCAAACTACAGAATGATTCAAATACTCTTCATTCCTCAGTCCTTAGAGAGGTTTTCCAGAGTCTCTTCGAGACAAACCGAGAGTGCTCTCTAAATATAAAGTGTTCCCCAGTACTTTACTACTACTGTAGAAAACACAGCAAAAGCTGCAGATATCAAAGCTAAAAGCAAGATCTAGCTATGAAAAGACAGGTTTTATCACCAAAGTACCATAACTGCTTAGTACAAAGAACAAGGGTAAGAGGCGAAAAGAAAGTCAGTCAAGGAGCTCTTCCAACAACTGCTAAGGCACGGATGCTAGCCTTGGACTTATTAAGCACATTTGTTAATTACAGGCATAACCACAGAAAGGCAAAATTAAGATTGAAGAGTAAAGTACAGAAAAGTTAAGAAGCGTTAGAATTAAAGTGTGCACTTTTAATTGATCCCTCATGTGTGTGCCTTAATTACACGGTCACATGCTATCTTTTTTACCCCAGGATGACAGTTTCATTCAATGATAGTGACTCAGCTGCCAAGTCTCTAACAACTGTCTTCGAACAGTCTTTTTTATATGCTCTGTTTTCCGTGTATGTGAAAGTAAGTTTTCCTCATGAATATGAAAACATGAGTCCCTGGTACAAAAAGTATCCCTCTCTGTCTATAACCTTTCTTGGTCAAATATCCAAAATGGATGTCCTTCAGTTCTTTCAAGAGTTGACAGTCTGTTTTCAATCTTTGTGGTGCAACATACTTCTCTTGTGACAGATCTCCCAGAACCAAATGTGATTTCTTACAGGGGAACCTAACTTTAAGAAAAAATATATTTGTGTCTTCCCTGAATTTTTAACATTTGACAAAGTCAGAAGCATCTGTAAATCAGCCATACATCAACAATGATAAATTTAAGTATTGGACACATTTCCAGCTTTATGAGAATAACTTACCGGAAAAGAGGTTAAATTGGCTGTAAAGCATTATTGGTAAGGCAGTAAACCTATGTAACTCCTGACCAAGAGCACCATGGATACAAAAAGAGTAAAAAAGATTTTGCATAGAACGGACAAATGCTTGGGAAATGCATCTTTTTGAGAGCTATCAAATTTGTAGAATATATGGGGATCAGGAAAACATCTACATTGAAAAGCATTATTTTGGAGAGTACTGCATTTTTTCTTCCTGTTCTTAATTTTTCCCAGTTTTCATGTGCATCCACTTTTGTCTTTTTTCTTCAAACTAGAGTCTCCTGTTTTTGCTAGCTCTTTGCCTTGTGGCTCTGGGTTTTTTAGGAAGCAACAGTCTAACCTGGATATTGGGCACAGCACACCCCAGAGGGATGGTGATTTTCACCAAGAATCTCTTCAGCTCACAGGGATGACACACTGCAGGTGTTGAGGTTGCCTTTTCAGTCTCTACCATGTTGCCATCCAGCTGGAAGTTATCTGGTTTTAGGCACTTCTATGTGGTGGAGAGATACAACTGGGCACCATTCCTCTTGCTGCCAGTTGTCACTGTCTGCTCAGAATCCTTGGCCTTGCAAAGCAAGTGGTGCACATTGGCTGTAGAACAGAACACTTCAATCACTCAGATTAGATATTCAGCAGTTCATTAATATGAAAAGAAAATGGGGAGTGGACGGGGGAGGAATTTTTATTTTTACCCACACATATAGGAATAATCATAGAGAAGTATATTCTAAATACCTTACAGTGGCTTTATCTCTCTGGTTACAGGATTTTTGAGGGAAGTATTGGCTATATGAAAGGAATTTTGAGAAAAGCTACTTAAGATCAGCAGGAAAACATGACGAGAATTGGAGAATTACGTTGAAAGTTCAACAAGATAATTGCGTATAGCTTAACTGAACAAGTACCAGGTAGTGGGGAAAACAAAACAAAACAAAATAATAAATCAGTTTCAGGATCAGGAAGACTACTCTAAGGCTGATGTCAGGTGGACTGAAAGCATCCCAGATGTGTGGGAGAGGTTTCAAGATATAAATTCTTCAATGTCAAACTGTCAAAGTTCCTCAGAATATTCTCAGTCATCCTGTGTTAGCACAGAGAAAGGCAAAATAATCTTACAGAGCTCTCTGCCTATGAGATTCCTTTTCACCTTACAGAAAGATATTCATCAAATTCACCTTAAAACAGATATATGGGAAACTCCAATAGGAAATAATGGCTATGTGACTCTTCTTTTGAACCACTCTCTTTGTAAATATAAAAACAAATTCATCTTTATTTATTTATTTTTTTATTAAAATGATCTGCCTAGCCTGATCATTACCCATTTCTGCTTTTTCACATTGGAGGTGATGAAGCAGCTACACGTAGTTCAAAGGCCATCAAAAGGGACTTCAGAACCTTGGGACATCTGCTGTAGGAATCAAGTGCTCAGGTCATCTTCTCTTCTCTGCT
>WBMW01000594.1:0-24226 GCA_013396635.1 Penelope pileata
GCTGAGTCAAACCATAACAGAGGGAAAAGATGTCTATAGTTCAGTGTTCAGATGTTTATTTGTGTTTGTATGATCTGATTATATTAAAGAAATTTCTTAAATGAGATGCCCCTTTTCTTCTGGAAAGTTATTTGAGAAGCAGGGGAAGAGCACAGAAGGGGAAGGAACAGTTTTTTACTAAAAAGGGTAAGTTTAAAAAGGGGCAAAAAGTTAAAATTTGCTTACCAATCCTGACTGCATTTTAGAGGATTTGAAAGAGAGGAGTTACTGGAGTGCTATTTTCATTTTTTTTATTTCTGGCAGTCCAAGAGTTACAGAAGAAGCTTTGAAAATACTATATTCAGCAGAAGACAGAAAACAATGTACATTGCTTCAATTAATAAGTGGACCTTTTACCAAACAAGCAAGTCTTTGCCAGTTACCTTCTCCTGTTACCAGACCTACAAAGGAGCTAGGCTTCAACTTAGCGCTGCATCCACATTTTAACTTGTGATGTTCTTGATCTCATTTTTCTAAGAGCTAGGGTTTTCATCATGAATTTGCACAGACACCAAATGCAATTTAAATTAGAATTGATCTCGCGAAAGTTTCTCGTGCAGATCTTCTTATAAGGACTCTGAAATAATCTAAAGGTATATAATTTTGAAACTTTTAAAAAAAAAGAAATGGAAGCACTATGTAACTCATCATTTTAATATTGTCGTGTCTTGTCGTAACAGGACATCCATTCACATTACATGAATAAATATTGACCAATGTATTATTTCTTGCTCAAATTTAATGGAGGGGAAGAATTTTATAAGATATGCCTAAATAAATGAAATGCACGAAGAGGAAGTTTATCTATGAACAACTAATTACTATTTTCACTGATTTAAGTGTTTCTTCTTATGCCCCAGCATCAGTATTTAAGCTTTAAAGCAGTGATATTTTAAAATAAAACTAAGCTCTTTAACGATGCAATGTTTAACAGTGACAACTGTTGTTTTATTTCAGTTTGCTGCTCCACTTTTTACCTCTCACCTCACTTCATTAAGAGTGTTATAACAGATAACTGAATGATCTTATGAGAAATGATCCTTAGTTTAAAAAGGACAAACAAGAAACAAAACTCTAATGTTTAGAAAACTCCCTAGCATTAATTAAGAATGACATTTCCTTAGCCAGAAAAATGTTGAAAAATTTTTCTCTTACACTGTCATAGCTCCAAGAGCAATTTTCAAATTTGAAATTACAATAGTTCATGTTTTTATTCTACATATCTGTATGTTGAATCTCTGAAGTCTAATTCATTATCTTCCGAGGTCACATATGCAGTCAGATAAATTACTAATTTGTTTTACACTAAGGGAAAGAATAGAATATTTAGAGTGCATTCCTCTTCTGATGTCCTTTTCCAGCTGTGAAGCTATTATCAACTCAAAAGGGTATACATTTCCATTACAGTTATTCAAAGTTCTGTTCCAGAATCCTCACCAGGCTAAAGGTCTGTTCGGAAATATTTCCTATTTATGTAGCGTTCTACATCCATCACACAACTGAAATATATATCTATATATATAAAAAAAAATCTGAGGAATCTTTTCTTTAGATTTATATGAACTTAATTTCTACATAGCAACATGAAACCAAAATTCATGCTCTTTATCATGCTCTTCTTCCCTCCCCCCAAAAAAAACACACACCAGAAATCATAACCAAAGACAAACCGCAATCCTATAAAATGTATTTTACCTCATTTCAATACACAATCCTACTGTTTAGATTGGAAAACTAATATAGAATTTTCCACCTTTAACTGCTGCGAAGGTTTTCCCATTTCCAAGATCAATTCAAGGACAGCATGCAGACATAGCCTTCACAGCCTTCACTAGTCAACTTATTTCATATAACCTCGAAAAGCCTCTCTGATCTTATTAAGCAGAAAGAACTTTCCCAGATGAGAGCAAGACACAAGCTCTCTAGCCCTTCTGATCCTCCCACTGCAAGCCAATTTATTATATCTGTTGATAATAAGAGATAAAGTCACAAATCTAAACTCCTCTGCTCCCCTTCCAGTGGAGTGAGTGTACTGTGTCTGGCAGGGGTGCAGTTCACTCTCCCCACAACAGCCTATGCAATGTTGTGCTCTGCACTTGCAGCCAGAACAATGGTGGTATTGCACCAACGTTTGTTTCTGAGCAGTGCTGGCACAGCAGCAAGGCCTCCAACCCCAACAGAGCCAGGAGGCTGCGGGTGGGCAAGAGGTGGGGGAGCACAGTCGAGATGGCTCACCTAAACCCTCCCAAGGGATGCTCCATATGGAATGGCATCATGCTCAACAATAAAACCAGGGGAAGTTGGAGCTCTCCTTGTGAAAATATCTGTCCTCCTAAACGACCATATTAAGGTCCTTCTTCCAGATGTGGCCAGACATTATTAATGGGAAGTGGAGAATAACCATTTTCTCCTTTTGATTCTGTGCAGCTTTTGTCTTTTTTTCCCTCCTCCCTCTTCCTTTTCCTTTAACTAAACTGTTCCTTATCTCAACCAGCGAGCCATCATATTTTCTCCTCTTCTTCTTTTGGAGCTTAGCTAGCCACCTGTGCAAAGCTATCACAGTGACAATCTGTCCAGCCTGATGTTATTTCAGAAAACTATTTGACTTCATGCTTTGTGGTAACACAAGTCTGTCTTAAGGCTTGAAAGTCTTTCTTTTTAATGTGCCATTTTTTTTTTTTTTTTTTTTTAGCTGGATGGAAGAGGATGGAAGAGGAATTTGAGCAAGCTTAAAAGACACAGAGCTAGATCCCTATCAGAGCAAAATAGAAAGAAGGGCTAACAGAAAAATTTCACCAGGATTTAAGAAAATGTTAACATCAAGTAAAATACTTAACATGATTCTTGTGAAAAGCCCATTTGTTTTTCCCTAGTTCTAGTATTGTTTTCTTCTCCAGATTTTCAGTTCTTCCTTTCCATCTTTGCAAACCTTTTAGCTACAGCAACTATGGTAATGAATTCAGATTTTATGAAATCAATGAGGTAGATATTGAATTTAATAAAGATCACCAACAACTGCATTAGGTCTTGGACTAGAACTTTTCTCAGACTTATTCTCCCAGAGATGAAAGCTGAAGGGAGCGGTTATTACTACTATGCATTAGTTGTAGTTGACAGGTACTCACCAAAGTAAATCATTGTTGTCTGAAAGTTAATAAAGTATAAGTTTGGAACTTTCTTTCCCACCCTCCTCAGATCTTGGCTAACTAACCATCGTGCTTTCCTCTTTCACTCATTTCCCTTATTTCTCCTAGCCTTCTTCTAATAACCTTTTTACAACAACTGATTGCTGCCTGACAAGCTACAAAGTCAACAGCCACAAGAAATGCATCTCTGCTTTTTGTGTACATGGGATAGAAAAGACCAGGCAGCCTACCCACAGACAGCCTCAGGCTATCACTGCTGCCCAAGCAGCCTCTTTCATCATTAGGATGCAGGAACAACAGACAACTGAGGAAATTCAAACACATAATCTGCTTCTCTAGGCATGGGATTTGGGACTGAAATATTTAAAGATTCACATTAGACTTTGGTCCAAATTCATGCCACAGAGTGGGCTGTAACAAATATATTAATAATCTTTTTACTTTTAAATAATTTTTTTTTTTAAATGCTGGCCAAGATTTTCACATTAATTTCTCATCTCAGAGTGAAAGAATGCAGAGCTCCTCCTCAGGAGGCAAAGGAGTGTACACTCCTAGCACTACGCCAGGAAAAAAACAGTGACTTTCAGCCATTCTGGCTTCAAGCTCCAAATTACTAAGTTTCTAGTGCTCTCCAATGTTCTAGCAGAAACACAGGCTATCAGCACCAGATTTAATTCACTCCCCACCTACAAAGTGAAAGTCACACTTCTTCCCTTCGTAAGATCCCCCTCTATTTTTGCCACCCTGCTTAAGTGAGGGATATAGCCTCTCCATTTGTGCCTATTAGCAATCACTGTGCTTGCAGGAGCAATGATATCCAGTTGTGCACATTGGCTTTGAGAGCTCTTTGTAGGGGTTTACACCTCTTCCTCCTTAAGGCATTGGTAGTCTAAAGTAGTCTAGAAGACAAAAGTGTACAGATTATGTTGAGAATTACATGAAACATAAGGAATATGGAAATCCAGAAACTGAGGATTTGTATGTGTCACCATGAAATAGAAATAGAAAAACCTGCTCCATATTTCTTTCTCCCTATTTTTTCAGAGTGGCTATTTACCTAAGGCTGTTATCTGGTTTCTCAGAGATTAAGCTCTTCTCCACTCTGAAAAGTTTCAGTTATTGCAATGTTCAGAAAGAAAGCAAGGAATCTAAGTTTAATTTACTGTCTTTTCAACAAAGAAAAAAGCTGCAAGACTAAGGTATCAATTTTGTTTTTCTGTATCGCCCATTAAAAAAGAAATAAAATAAATCTATGGTACCTGTTGGAATACATGAGTATTATCTTACAGCTACCAATTATAAAATAGGAAGAAAGAGATTTTCTCTCTTCTCTGCTCTGAATTAACTCTTTTTTCTTCCAGTCTGAGTCCCTATGAAAGGCCAGCACATCAGTTTTAATTTTTAATGCAACTACACTGAGTCGCAATGTACTTTGATTAATTATTTATTACTGCTGTGAACACTTTTGTCTTTGTGGGAAGGCTAAAGGAAAGAGTATTTCTTTTGTATCACACATGAATGCAGTCAACTTTTCTGGTGTTTTAAAACCCTCAGTAGAAAACAGAAGAGCTGGCACTGTAAAAGTTTTCCGCGCAACACAAGATCTATTCAGGACTATTAGCTTTTCATATTCCATTGATAGTTGTATTTATAATGTTTCTCAAATATATTTTATTTAAACAAGGTTATATGAAAAAGGAGGACAAGGAATCACTTTTTTTTTTTTTTCTGAGAAAAATTATGAAAACTGTCCAAGTTAAATTCTGGAACTTCTGTCACATTTTAGTGAAGAATGATGTGACAGTTTATTCCCAGCACATCTGCTGTCAAGATTGTAAGTATCATATCTAGAATGTAGCTGGCATGCAACATACTGTGAAGATAATAGCATGAGCTGCATTTGTAATTAATTATGGAAATACATGATGGTCAAAAATGATGGTCTGTGTTTTGCCTCATGCTGACAAAAATGCCATATGGTAGATACCCTAGATGTCTACTGAAAAGCATGTCTTTTTCACTTGTTTATTCATTTACAAAATTGGAAAGACATTTTTAGAAATATCTATTTAAATGTTCTCAGGAAAAAAGAGTAGTACTTGAGGATTGATTGCACAGTTCTGAAGCTATATTCTTCTATCTGTGTAAGTAAGGATGTTAGACCCATTTTACTACCCTTAGTGGAATTTTTTGGTACTCAGGAATCTGGTTAATCAAGTTCAGGACAATACCTAGGTGACAAATCATCTTACTGTAAAGTACCTAAGTTAGAGAAGGAACTGAAGAGTACAATATGTTCAAGTATAACCAAACTTTGATTCTAAGACATGAATACTATTGATTACTTTCGGTATTTGTAACGAGTGATCTTAGTCATTAATTTCTAAAATCAGGATAAAGAAAATTAACTGACCACACTGATTTTTGACTGGATTTTACAAACTTAGTCCAAAATTCAAAGAACTTTTCTAATATAAGGAAAGACTAGGTTTGAAAATGAATTCTGTGGGATGCATATATAATTAAAATGTAAAAATCAGTTTATTTAGTATACACAATTTTCTTTGTGTGCACTTTTTTGCCCAGGAGTGATCACTGACATGGAGTTCATTATTTAAATAGTAACAGATCTAGGTCACAAATGCAGAGAAGATATATTTATTTAAGAGGACATGGGAACTCAAATATATTTCAATTAGAAGGAATTGTTAAAACTGTCTCTTGGTGCACTGCATTGCTTTAGGGCTTTCAGAAAAACTTGCTGCTGCCTGGGGCAGTTTGGAGGCATTTTATAACTCTGGACGCTACAGTAACTGCCCAGACAGATCCCTCCTAGGGCAGCTGTTCCACTCATTAAAAACAGTGTAATGCAAAGGGAAATAAAATTAATATATAAATTTCTTACCTTTTGCTTTGAGACTTTTCTGAATATAGTGGAGAGTTAAAGTCTGATATTCTGAATGAAAGAGCAGTAACTGCTAAAAAAACTTATTTTCAATTGATAGAAAAGTTGATGTTGACAGTGTTAAATTCTAGGAATTACAATTTGAACACAAAATTCAAAGCCTCTGACACTTCCATTTCACTGGCTGTGGCTCATGTGTATGAGCATGCTAAGTGGAAGGAAAATCCAGGGAACTGCATACTGCACAGCCTCGCTTAAATTCATGAGAAGGTGATGGAGAACATCCAAAAAGAAAATGGAAAGCATTGCTGAACACATGAAGGACAAGAAGGTAATTGGGATTAGTTAGAGTTAATTTGCAAAGGAGAAATCATGTTTAATCAACCTGATGGCCTTCTTCAGTGAAGTGACTACCTTAATGGATGATAGGAGAGTAGTGGATATTGTTTACCTCAACTTTAGTAAAGCCTTTGATCCTGTCTCCCATTTCATCCTCCAAGACAAACTGACAAAGTGCAGGATTGATAAGTGAGTAGTAAAGTAGATTGAAAAGTGGCTGAATGGCTGTGCCCAGAGGGTGGTGATCAGTGACACAAAGTCTTCTGCATACTGGGCACTAGTGACATGCCTAAGCGATTGATACTGGGGCTAGTATCAACCATTTATTACCTAAGCAATGCGACAAAGGCAACCTCAGCAAGTTTGCAGATGGTACAAAATTGATAGGAATGGCTCATACACAAGAGAGTTGTGCTGACATCCAGGGGGACCTTAAAAGGGTGGAGAAATGGGCTGACTGGAACTTCATGGAGTGCAACAAGGGAAAATGCAAAACCCTGCACATGAGGAAGAATAACTCCAGGCACCAGTATAAACTGGGTGCTGGAAAGCAGCTTTGCAGAGAAGGCCCTGAGGGTTCTAGTGGACACCAAGCTGACCATGAGTGAGCAATGCACCCTTGTGTAAAAGGCAGCCAACAGTATCTTGGGCTGCAGGAAGAACATTGTCTACAGCTGAAGGGAGATGGTCCTTTTCTACTCAACACCAGTGAGCCATGTCTGGAATGCTATTTCCAGTTCTGGGCTCTGCAATACAAGATATGGACTTCTAGAAGTGAGTACAGTGCAGGACCACAGAAATAATTAATGAGATAAAGCAGGCTGAAAGAGCTGGGATGATTCAGCCGAGAGAAAGCCTTGAGGGATGGATCTGATGGAGAGGGAGCCAGACTCTTCTCAGTAGGGTTCACTGACAGGACAAGAGGAAATGGGCACCAAAAAATGTCCCCATGAAATACCATGTGAATTAAATAAACTTTTTTTTTACTGTGAGGATGGTCAATTGTGTGAACAGGTTGTCCAGAGAGATTGTGGTGTCTCAGTCTGTGGAGATACTTAAACCCTGATGAGACATAGTTGTGGAAAATTTGCTTTAGATGTCCGTGCTTGAACAGGGAGGGTTGGACTAAATGATCTCAATTGATACCTTCCAATATAAGCAGTTTTGTGATTCTGTGATTTTATTTTCATTTCTGATGAAAGAAAGTATGGAGAAATATTTTCCTCCTTTCAGAACAAGCTTTAGGATTGGCAGAGAGTCTTCCATGTTTCTAGAGTCACTTGGGATTTTAAAATATAGGAAGATATGCAAAAAAGTTCATTCTGTGAAAGAAATTAATATTTTTGTACTCATAATTCTGAGAACTTGCTGCATTAATTTATCACAGCCTGCTACCGGCTTGTAGCCTCTGTTAGTTTGTGAAATATCAGACAAAGTGATACTAGAGTGGGAACATCATCTTAAAAATAAATGGGTGATTTTTAAAGACAGGCACATTTTCTACCAGTTCTTTTAGAAATTGCCCACAAGTATAAGGAAAAAAATCAAAAAAAGATAAAGACTAGCTACAGAAAGACAAAATTAATGACAAATTTTAATTATAAAAAATAAATGTAGGAGTGTAACAACCATGGAAGAACTGGTCCATTTAATCAAATTTCACAAGTATCAACAACCAGAAACGTCTCAGTTCAATGCAGTGTGTTTCAGGAAAAAATGTAAATAACAATATCAATGCCTCTTATGTCAAATTATTTGCCTGTTACTTTCTTGGTTAATGGCAAAAAAAAAAAAGAAAAAACAACACACATTTTCTGCATTTATCATATACTACAGTATCCTCTCAACTTAGTGCAGTAGTACATTCCAAGGATACTACATACATTAATCAAAGAAAACACAGGTGACCTAAGAACATAAGGCCATCTGCCTGCTGCAAGCTTCTAACCTGCTGTGGTAAAAATGGCCACCTGACAGTAAATCTTTAGCACATTACTTATTCCCAGTATTGACAAGGTATTTCCTGCTGAGAGTAGCTAAATGCCTGTACATTAATACACTGTCTGGTAGCAAATGATATTGCTACCAGATTTCCAAGTCCCTTACTTGTATAAAGGCAAACATTGCAGACTGAGTGAATGGGGAGACAAATTCTTTTTCTTGTGCAGCTCTCCAAAGATAAATATTCTTACGACAAAGGCAGAAGAGTTTTTATTTGAAATCAACAAAACAATAAAGAAACAAGAAGTCAAGATTTTTTCTACCAGACTGTGACTGTAATGAAAATAGCTTATTCAGCCAGATGTGAGCAAAAATCTCTCTGATTTGGGAGATTTCTTCAGAAGCATAACATGTCTTCAATGCATTCTTATTTCTGCTCACCGTAAGAAAAGCTGATGACTGTTACGAGCCTTGAATGTTACCTTGGATTTCTGGTGTCGATTTTAGTTAAGGTTAGAACATTGTCATCACTATTCTCAAGGGACACTGTGAATTGAAGTAGAAAGTATAGAAACTTCTCCACTTACCATCCTCTGGGTGATTCCCGACAGTTCACAAAACTGTTTAGAAAAGACTCAGCTAAAAATCCTAAAGTCCAGAAAACAACAACAGAACAACAGCAGCAAAAAAAAAAAAAAAAAAAAAAAGGAAAAAAAAAAAAAAACCAAAAAACAGAAAAAAAAAAAAAAAAAAAAAAAAAAAGGCAAAATACAAACAAACCAAAAGGCAGGAATTGGCAAAAAAAAGTTCCAAAAAAGAAGAAGAGCAAAATTGTAATGTAGGATTGTAGGATATTGTGCAGTTAAAAGATAATAGTTTGAAAGGGAAGAAGGGTGAAATACATTTATTTGTTGTTAATTTGATGCCTTCCTTTTTTATGATTTATGGTTTTGTATGCAGTTCTTTTTATAGCAAATGTTGTTTTCATGGCCAGTATCTGAAATTCTGTGGAACAACTTTTCAATGTTTCTTTTTCATTAATGTTCCATCAGCATTTTTGTACCTGCTACCATGCAACTCAAAGCACTCATTTCTTTCATTCAGATAACCATTCAGAGCTTCAGTGAGGTTCCTATCTGATCTGCAGACTGCCAGCTTGCAGCACAAATTAGATTCATGTCAACCTGCATGCACTGACGGAACTTGCTTATGCATAAAACAAAAGCAGAACAGTGATCACCTTCAACTTTTTATGTCAGCATTAGTCTCCCAATTACACTTAGTAGAAAAACATCAAGCTTCCAACTTCAGCCCTCATGCTGAGAAGATGACTTCTCAGCTCTGCACTTTGCTGTAGGAAATGTAAATATTTGGCCATTGTTGCACCACAAAGACAATCTGTCTCTCTCCTGGTCTTTTTATTCTGTGGTGACATACTGTACTAGTAACACTGTTAATCATCCTGCGGTTTATCCACCAAAGCCAATAGCAAGAATTAGTTACCAAGGATGAATTTGAGAGATTTAGAAGTATGCAAGGTATGTAGGTTACATGCTAGATATTGACCAAATAAATATTACTGAGAGAAAATATATTTAACTAAAATAGATTGCGTGTAAGAGATGGTCATTAAAACAAGGAACGTGTCAATTATTAACAATGACAGTGCTATTATTAGCTTGGATGCATGCGTATCTACTATGCTGCTACATTTTCTTTTTATTCATCCCTTTTCCACACCAATTCTGTTCCACCACTAGGACAACTCCCTCAGGCATATCAGATTCAAGATTCCTGATTCCATCCAGATTCCTGGATGTTGACGCCAGACTCTACGCATCTAAATCTTTCACGTTGAACTAAACCACTGGTAGCACTAAGGCTCTGTAAGTCCATATATGGTATTGTCCTCTACCTACAGGTCTCCACGCTGTTCCACCACATTGTGATCTTTGAGATCTGACAGTATTGTGAAAAAGCAGCCTCCACTTATACAAATCAGCCTTGGAATATCAGGATTTTATGTTTACTTTATGCAAATTTTCTATCAATCAAGTACTCCAATTTGTTTACTATTTAGGAATTTAAAAGAGCTAGTAACTGCTGAAATGAATGAATTTATGGAACAGTGCCCTGTAAGACCACAGTAGGTGGCAATGTTGACAAATTGATGATTCCAAAATGAGGTGAAATATATATTTCTAATACAGCCAAATTTAAAGCATACTGTGAATGATCCTCCAACTTAAACATATTTCATAATGCCTACAGAGTACTTCCCTGTTGTGTCCTTGAAGCCCAAGTTTTGTCAAATAAATTTCTGATTAACAAAGTGTGGAATCGTGGCTGTATTAAGGATGGGTACAATCAGTGTTATGAAAGTCAAACAGTACCAAAAGAAGTAAAAGGCTCTGGAATACAATTTGCAAATATAACACTGTCATATAACTTAGAAAATGGACCACTAGTTCTGCTGGGAGATGAAAATATTTATGTCCTTTTTCTTCAGCCTCTATAGCAGAATCAGATTGGTGATCTCCAGTGAATTTTACACGTGACAAAAATCACATTGTAAAGCTGATCTCATACTCTCTCCCTCTGATCTTAGCCAATGAAGATAATAGGATGTCCTCTTCTCATACCTGACAGTTTCCATCATGCTATGCATAGAGCTGCTCATCATTTTGCTGGAGAAAGGGAGAAATGTTCCTGGACAGAGATAGCAGGGAAAAAATGCTGCCTGCTTCCTGTTTCTCCAGCTCCCCACCTCGGAAGAGAGCAAATCCCAGAGGGCAAAGTTTAGTACTGTTCTCATACATCCTGCAACGTTACTTCCTCCCCGTTGTTAGGCAGCAGGTACATTTAGAATAGCAATAAGACCCTTATATCAAATTACTGCTCACCAGTGAGCTGTCGGATACTGTCCTATTGAATCATTATTTATTAACCATATAGCACAATATAAAAAAAAATCAGCTTCCTGCCTTCACAAATCAATGGCATAAATATGCAGCCTTTACTGGTAGGAGCTGATCCACACTGAATTTATAATCAGCATGAGCAAAAGTTACAAGCAATACTTTTTGTGTTATAACAAAAAAAGTTCCCACCAGGAAGGATACAGAGACAAATTTATCAATTCTGATAAAAGCATGTAGATGACTTTAAAACTTCATATAATATTGAATTACTACATGCCTTATAATTTAATTTAATTTTAAAATAAAATGTGTATATATAGTTTTGCTCTTTGAAGTGGATTTTACATAAACTAGACAGTACAAAAATGCAGGGATGATGGCTGAGTGCACACATAGAAAGAAAATATTGCATAACTGAACTCTGAATCATTCCAATACTGTTTTGGCATTAAAATTGAAGATACCTTATTTCTGTTTCATTGTTAATGTACAAAATGTTAGTGATTTTCCAAGCAACATTTGGATCAAGTTAATCATCTTTTTGAGCATAAGGATTAAAGGATAAAATCGAAATTCAAAATAAGTGAAACATTTTAGTGAGAAGATAAAGCAAAAAACACAACAAAGAAATAAGAAATGACTTGACAACTAAGTTTCTGTTATTATAAATTTTTTGTTGTTTGTATGGTTTTTAATGTCTCTTGAAAGCTGAGCTTTCTTACTGCATAGATGAACTAGCAACCTACACTGAAAAAAAATGATTCAATAATAATAATGAAATAAAAAACATAAAAACAACCGTATTCCTTTGTTCTTTAACTTTCCTGATTTTCACTTGCATATTCTCATGGCAGTCATTCTTTCTTATGTCCTGATTGCTAATGTTTCTGGTCAGTGTGCGTAGGATCTCAAAGAGACTTTAAAATGTAATTTCCACTTAACACTCCAATTTAAAATTCTATCATCTGCTTGTAGAAAACCACCATTTCTGTGAACTTGCCTGCATTCTCAATAGGAATTTGTTAACATCTTATTTTAGATACAAATTTTCTCTGAAGCAGACTTGGGAGACATTAAGGCAGACAAGAATTAAGCATTTGAACTAAAAATATCATTTGTCATAAATCAAAATCTCTGATCTTGCTACCTTGCTTTAGTAGCAAAGGTAGCTCTATCCATGAAAGAAATTCTGGAAAAGACTGTTAAGAAATGTTAAGAAAATTATTAATACTTACTAGGTGCTTAACAGAAATATTTATTTTTGAGGATTTAGTCTTCAAATCATTTTGGAATTTGTGACTGAACTCATCTCCAAAAGGAGGACATCTTCGGGATTAGAATTTCTCGTTCCAGAAATCTAGCCAAGTGTCCTGATCAAAACTTTGAAGTATCATTTTACCATAATAAGACAAATCTAAGCGTTCCAGAAAAAAACTTTTCAAAGTATGCCCATACCTATGGGCATAAGCATCTTTATAAGCACACAAACTGTTAGTTTGCAAAACTAACAAACAAACTCTCCGTTTCATGCCAAGCATATAAGAGTAATCATAACAATATTTAAAAGAAAACTCAGAAGATTGAGANAAAAGGGAAAAGATTTTCCATTTCTTAGGAAGTGTATTTAACAGTATGTCATATTAATGACAGTCATCTACGCCTCCTCTTGCAGTAGTAAAAGAAATATTGATTCTCTATTCACATTAAAGAGAGGATCTAAATAGGCATGTACGTATGAGATACGGTGAGGCAAAGCCACAAAAGTAAAGGAGAGACACAACTTCAGATGTACCTCTTCCTTCAAGCATTTCCAACTGTCCTACTTATAGGGAAGGTCTACATTTTAATTTCAGTTCAGATCAGTCACTTTTCAACAACTGTGTCACTTATGCTGTGGCATGGTCTTGGAGCACACAGTTCATTTACTTTCAGGTTGATCTGCAGTGAAAGATGCCCTGCTAATAATGATCATTTGGTCCATTAAGTCAGTTGAGACATAACGGACTAAAGAACTGAGAGTGCTGAGCTCTCAACAGTAGTGTTTTTGCTCTCTGTCCCCATCTATCTTGGCCAGACATAATTACTGAGTTACAGTTGAGATATGCCCCTGTGTTTTTCATGCTCAGTTGCTACTGCTGTGTCCCTTTTCCAATGTTTAATCTTCTAAAACACTTATTACATCAAACCTATCCTCTTTTCAAATTCCATGCTTCAATTAACATGCAAGTGTGGCAGCCGGCATGCCTGAGATCTCCTTTCGGACCATCACTGGATCAAGGTTCAGTTCTCTGAGAGTATGAGTTGCACAGTAGTATACACATCAGAAGCAATCTTCTACTTATTTAAACAAATTCATGAGGGATGCTCTGAAAGTAATGCCTCCTATTTTATTATGGTGGCCCATGGTGTCAGAGGTGGACGTTGGCAGCATGGCAGTAGAGGTTGAACCTTCCTGCCAATATTCCAGTACATTTTGTTGCCATGTGACAGATGGTAGCAGAGGGACAGTCTGACAAAATCATGTCTGACATAGAAGTGCATATGAAGTGAAGGTGTGGAATTGAATTCTACCTTGTGAAAAAAATGGCACCCATTGACATTAATTGATGCTTCTGAAAAGTTTGTGGACACCAAACAGTGGATATGAGCACAGTGAGGTGGAAGGTAGTGCATTTCAGCAGTGGTAAAAGCAACAGTAGGTCACCTCCACTGGTGCAGACTTTTATGAGTGCAGCACGCAGGCTCTTGTTCATGGCTAGCAAAAATGAATAGCTAATGGTGGTGAGTACATTGAAAAATAGTGTTTTGTAGCTGAGAATTTGCTCTATCAAACAGTCTTATTGTGCTCTTTGTATCTGCTGTAGTTCCCATGGAAATAAATAAGAGATATTACTTTCAGAGCAATCTGTGTCAGTGTAAAACTGCTGTCAGCTAGAGGGGATTTTGGAACAGTGCTCAGTAAAAATTCTACCATCAAGATGAAACATTATTCTCATATTGCTTTAGCTTGTTCTACCTAACTTAACAACATATAATTTAACTATTCATCATGCATTCCATCTCACAATTAATGTTTGCAAGGTGCCTTATAGTTTTCTAATAAAAGTGATAATAAATTGTTGTTATTTGATGCATTACATAATTTCATCTGTTTAACAAACCAATTTCAACTCCTTTTCTACCTACTGGCTACTAAAGTCATAGTAAAAGCGCATTATAGTGCTACATTCCTGAGTGGAAATCAAGCCATGCTGATGTTCATGAAGTCCTATTTCCACCATTAAAGACTAGACTTATTCTAGAAGGGCTATTAATTCCTGGACCACTGAGAGAAATGATGCTGAAGTCTAAGACTGTTCTTTCCACCTGGATGTAATCAAGATTAAAAAAAACCCTGATATTTGAATGTAAGTCCTCATAAGAATTACCAATCATCAATCTGAAAGAGACTAAAGGCTACTTTTTTTCGTAAAACTCCTTTCTATAATTTGCTGATTGAATGTATCTATGTAAATATATTTCAGCAAAGCTAAGTCATGGAGAGTCTCACCATTACTAGATAATCTTTTCTTCACTTGTTTGGTGGGATGATCTATTCAGTTCCAGAAGAAAAATTTGACATCTCTGTAGAAAAGTATCTGACAAATATGCAAAAGATGACCTTATGGCTCCAAAGATCTCTTGAGATAATTGTTCTACAAACACACACATTATCAGACAGCAAAGCAAATTATAACCAGTCGCTAAAGGCACTAGTGGCTCTATAAATGATTTCCTGACATTTCAGTATATTACGGAGACAGCATATCTTTCCTTTGGGGTTCACATCACAGCAGATCTATTTTCTTTGTAAACTCTAGATGGAGATGCACAAAAAGAAAAAAACAAATCTAAACAAAGCCATAAGTATAATGACATGTTTGACTTTGGAAAATGAAAATGTCTTAGTAGGCTATTTCCTTAAAGTCTAGACCATGGCAACAATTTTCCATAGGTTTTCCTGTCTGGTGCTTAGTGATTTTGTGGCACAGTACTGTATATATTTTCCCAGAAGAACAGGAAATAAAAATACCTTGAAAGGATATGATTAAAATATTTTTTTTTCCCTCTGTATCTACACATACAACAGCAGCAGACAAAACCTGTGACCGTTCAGATTCTTGTTCTTTCTCCCTCTCTAAATAATTACAAAAGCTCCCAAAATCCATTTCAGACAACTGAATGGCTCAGAGCACTAACAATTTCGCTTGTACATTTTGTTCCCCCCAGTCATCGTCTCACATATATTCTGAGCTAATAGTAACTAGAATATCCAACAGCTTATCAGTGACTATGTATAAAAAACTAATGATTTCATGGCAAGTCTTAGTGTGCAGATTTCTGTAGAATCACAATTGTTACTTTTGCTAGCACAGCTAAAAATAAATGGACTATAGGAACTGAACTGTTTTCCTACCTCTAGAGACAAAATGATCAATCATCATACATATGTTTGAATAGCTACTACAGCAATACTAGGTAATTACACATCACTTACGTCATCAAAGCACTCCGTGTGTCTTTTGAGATAAAGTATGATCATTATACCTGTTTGTTTCTTAAGCAACCAATGGTTTGTCACAACTGGGTATCCATGATCAGTGAACTCTTATCACTATTATTCAAGCAGCACATTCAACAAATACTAGCACAATTTGCCTGCTGGAAAAAATGGAAAGAAAAAGCCAGGGAAAACTGTGAATATGCTTGCCTTCTTTACACTTTGGGTAAATTCTGCACCCGTTCCACTCTAGAATGTAAGTTTTTATGTGCACTCACCTAAAAGAATGTATAATTTTCTATCTACTGTTAGGTAATTGAATAAGTATGTTCCATATAAACTCACCTGAGTAAGTGTTTTGTATTTACTATGCATATCAATTTTTGAAAAGATCTATTTACTAATGTGTTTATTCCAGCTAAAGTTTAAATACATATTCATTGTGAAGGTAATCAAATTCTACTTATCTTCTTCCAATCTGCCAGTTTTGAGCAGTAATGAAAACAAAGCTATAAACTGAAAATCATGCCGTAAGGTATTGAAAACCATTCCTTTTAATAAAGAGCAGAACACTCCTCTCTAAGTCATTGTTTTCCTCAGGAAGAAATGCAGTAGAATGCTTGTATTCAAAGAATCACAAGGCAGAAAGACGTGTTGTATTTTCCATCACAGCAATATTTACATGAGAAGTAGCTTAGGAAGGTTAAAATTATATATGTATATTATAATATTATATATGTATGTGTATACATATATTTATATATATATGTATATAGGCAATTCTTGTAAATCATTGCAGCTTGAAATTGCTTTCTTTACTGTGGATCTCAGAGACTGTGGATCTCATAATATTCATTATCCCACACAAAGAGAAGTCAGGGAACTCTTATTTGTATATATATAATGAAATGCGTGACAAGAAAGTGACTTACGTGTCCATGTTCAAATACACATCTATTCTTCTCATACACACTTCTCATATACAACACATTGTGGATACTTTTTAAACCATTGTGTATTTTGATTTGTTCATCTCATTTTTTTTCTAGGGAGAAAAAATTATCACAAAGAACAGATACGACTGCTGTCTTGAGTTTGAAATGAGATTGTCCTAAGTAAGCAACAGGAAAATCTTCTCTCTTTCTTTAGCCTACTGATTGACCTTGAGAAACAGTAAGCACAAAAATCTCCCCTGAAGTTATTCAGAGGTAGCTACACGGAAGGCCTGAAAACTGTACTATTAGTACACAGCATTTTAACATATTTGTACATATATTAATAGTCATGTTTATTTTATATATACACTCAACTACCAAAACATTATATCTCAAAAAAATTTTCATCTCGTCTATGTGAGAAGTCCCAGTGTAGTCAAGCTACAAGTTACTAGTTATACCAACTTTCATAAAACTATACCTGTAAATATCTAGTGTGTGCTCTGAAGTTGTTGTTTTGATTCAATATTAGGAAACTATTGTTCAGAAAAAGCCAGCTACAAGTAGTAATTCAACAAACAGCCCAAATAGATGCAAATGGTCACGAGGTCTGGTCACGAGGGATGTGGAGAAGGCTGAGGTGCTCAATGATTTCTTTGCCTCAGTCTTCACTGGCAAAGGCTCTAGACACACCACCCAAACTGCAGAAAGAGAAGGTAAGAACTGGGAGAAGGAAGAACTGCCCACTGTAAGTGAAGATCAGGTTCGAGACCACCTGAAGAACATTAAGGTATACAAGTCCATGGGGCCTGATGAGATTCATCCACGGGTCCTGAAGGAACTGGCAGATGAGGTTGCCAAGCCACTATCCATCATATTTGAAAGGTCATGGCAGTCTGGTGAAGTTCCCACTGACTGGAAAAGGGGGAACATAACCCCCATTTTCAAGAAGGGGAAAAAAGATGATCCTGGAAACTACAGGGCGGTCAGTCTCACCTCTGTGCCTGGCAAGATCATGGAGCAGATCCTCCTGAAGGCTCTACTAAGGCACATGGAAAATCGAGAGGAGGTGATTGGCGGCAACCAACATGGCTTCACCAAGGGCAAATCGTGCCTGACAAACCTGGTGGCCTTCTATGATGGAGTCACAGCAACAGTGGATAAAGGGAGAGCAACCGACGTCATCTACCTGGACTTGTGCAAGGCGTTTGACACTGTCCCGCACAGCATCCTGGTTGATAAACTGGATAAATATGGGTTTGATGGACGAACCACTCGCTGGATAAGGAACTGGCTGGATGGCCGCACTCAGAGAGTGGCGGTCAATGGCTCAGTGTCTGAATGGAGACCAGTGACGAGTGGTGTTCCTCAGGGATCGGTACTGGGACCAGTGCTGTTTAACATCTTTGTCGGTGACATGGACAGTGGGATCGAATGCACCCTCAGCAAGTTTGCAGATGATGCCAAGCTGTGTGGTGCAGTCGACACGCCAGAGGGAAGGGATGCCATCCAGAGGGACCTGGACAGGCTTGAGAGGTGGGCCCATGCCAACCTCATGAAGTTCAACAAAGCCAAGTGCAAGGTCCTGCACCTGGGTCGGAGCAATCCCAAGTACACATACAGGCTGGGCGGAGAATGGCTTGAGAGTAGCCCTGAGGAGAGGGACTTGGGGGTGTGTGTTGACGAGAAACTCAACATGAGCCGGCAGTGTGCGCTTGCAGCCCAGAAGGCCAACCGCATCCTGGGCTGCATCAAGAGAAGTGTGGCCAGCAGGTCGAGGGAGGTGATTCTGCCCCTCTACTCTGCTCTCGTGAGACCTCACCTGGAGTATTGTGTCCAGTTCTGGGGCCCCCAACACAAGAAGGATGTGGAGCTGTTGGAGCGGGTCCAGAGGAGGGCCACGAGGATGATCAGAGGGCTGGAGCACCTCCCCTACGAGGACAGGCTGAGAGAGTTGGGACTCTTCAGCCTGGAGAAGAGAAGGCTGCGGGGGGACCTGATAGCAGCCTTCCAGTACCTGAAGGGGGCCTACAGGAAAGCTGGGGAGGGGCTTTTTACAAGGATAGATAATGACAGAACAAGGGGTAATGGTTATAAACTGGAAGAGGGTAGATTTAGGCTGGATATAAGGAAGAAATTCTTCACTGTGAGGGTGGTGAGACACTGGAACAGGTTGCCCAGGGAAGTCGTTGATGCTCCCTCCCTGGAAGTATTCAAAGCCAGGCTGGATGGGGCTTTGGGCAACCTGGTCTAGTGGGAGGTGTCCTTGCCCATGGCAGGGGGGTTGGAACAAGATGATCTCTAAGGTCCCTTCCAACCTGAACCATTCTATGATTCTATGATTCTATGAAATCCAAAATGAAAATTAGTGTAAAAAAACTCCACCATTTTCTGTTTATTTCTGTCTTCTAAGATGGTAATAATATTCCTGTTAGAACAGTTGAGAGAGACAGGGAAGAACTTTGTACAACTCTGAATATTATACAATACAGCTTCCTGACTCGCTTATGAAAATCTTTTGACACCCTCCTATACATATACGTATATTTTAAATCTAATTAAAAACCTTCCAGTATTTGACTGGCACTTGATTCAGTTGTCAGGATACCACAAAATCCCCTTCTCTCTTAGCAGTCAGTTAGATCAGCATACAGTGTCACACATATTCTTCTTTAATCATATTGTAACGTTTACCCTTTTCACTTAGTATATTTTAAGTAAAAAAGAAGTGTTTTCTTGTGAACAAATCTATGTATTTCATGATCAATGTTCAGGTCACGAGCTGACAAGGAGAAATTTCACTCAAAACAGTACAAGAGAAGGCAGGATCACTCTCCAGAGGAAATTAATTTTCTTTTCCAAAAGTTTGCATGGAAAATTGAGATTTAAATTCATTTCAATTTCAAAATATGTGTCTATAATTTTCACCAATTTTCTGTAAATATTCAAATGCAGAGGGAGAAGAGTGAAACGGACTGAAAAGGCTGTGATACAACTGCAATCATACCAACAGACGTATGGATATAACTGCAATAAGATTCTTAAGACTATTTGGAGAAGTGTTACTTTTTAAACACAAATTTAATTATCACTGAAGAAACAGCACAGCCCTTAGAACTTCCAACCTAAGCTATTCTATGATTCTATGATCATGTATGTACTTTCAACTGTCTATAAAAAGTTAGTACTTTGTATATCTAGTGATAAGGTAAATAAAAAAGTGGTCAACTCATATATTTTGAAAATTTAAAACTAAAAAAATATAATTATTATATCTCTTCACTTTCACATGTTGAGTAGTGAAAATGGTTAAACACTTTGCCAACTAAACTGAAAATTGATAAATTTTACTTACAATTGATAAATTTTACTTAAATTTAAAGAAAGCATCTTTCAACAAAATAAAGCTCATCAAAATGCTGCATCCATTCCTAAACGTTCAGGAACAGATAATGCAAGCTCAATTATAGATATTTATCAAATGCTCAAGAACGTTTTGTTTACAAAACACCAACAAAAAGAGATTCTATTCAAGCTTTTCTCAACATTCATAATTTGCAGGCAAAAATAAATAACATTCAAGTGTTTGGAAAGTTAACTACAATCTTGGTGGTAAGACCCTTATCATAGGGACAAGACAGACTAGGTCTTGAAATGTGGTTTGATAAACTATATATATATATTAAATAAGTATATATAAATAAGATACATATAGTTAAATAAGTATAATAGGAAAATCAAGCATTTAAACATTTTTACCAGTCCTTTAATCAGAAAGGAATTTTCAAATATCTATATTTACATGACGATACATATGAATAAAGAATGTTTTGAATTCTCCTCTGTCTTAAATTTCCACCTGTATTAATTTAGCATATGTTAACTGTTAAGGGATTTTTAAACAAAGATAGACTATTGGCTTCGATAAATAGACTTCAGTGAAAGGAACGACAATTTTTCACAAATTAAAAATTAAACGCCTAATCAGTTCTTGCAGACTTGGGATACTTGCTGCTTTTTGTTGGTGGTGATTTTTTTTTTAATGCGGTTGTTTAAATTGTTTTTCTTACTTCACTAAATTTCAAAAGTATGCCACAAGTAAAATGGATAGACAGCTACAAATTTATTATCATTGTTTGGCAAGAAATCTTTGGGTTAGGTAAGTCTCTTTTTATAAGTCTTATTCACTGAAGACTGAGCCTATTAGTAATGCATTCTGACATCATATCAATCAAGATCATAAAATTACAGAATATCTTGAGTTGGAAGTGATCCACAAGGATAATTGAATTCAAGTCCTGTTTCCTCACAGGGCTGCTCAAAATTCAAATCCTATGTCTAGAAGTGTTCAAACACTTCTCAAACTCTGACAGGCTTGGGGCCATAACCAAGAGTGAAGAGCCTGTTCCAGTGCCTGACCGCCTTCTTGGTGAAGAAAATATCCCTAGTATTCAACCTGACCCTTCCCTGATGCATCTTCATGCCGTTAATTAGAGCAGATTGTATCTTAGTTTTAAGATAGAAGGCTTCTATAGATAATACATTTCCGTCCTCTGAAAACTTTGAAAGCAGAAGGGCTTTGCTAAAGCCAAAGAAGAGGATAGCTAGCTAGATAATTTTTCCATATTTTTCCTGTATATCATACTATTGGTGAAGCAGAAGGGAGGTATAGGTTTGGCGATGAAAACACAGGGAACAATGTTTACTGCACTTAATTTTCTAAGGAATTACATGAGATTTTCATTGTCAACTGAGATTTTGTATTTAGATAGAAGTATTTTGTATTTATTAGCAACTCCTTCAGATAACTGGAAGTGAGAGTGAAGAAACAGAGTATGTATCTTAAAATTACACCATTTGTGCTTGAGGACACTACCTACAACTTCTGTTCCCAGGTTAATAAGAAAACACGTTCATAAGAATTCCCCCTTTGTGTGATTTCTTTCATCTTCTGCAAAAAGGATAAAGTTCTCTCCAATATTCACCACTCTTCCCCAGCCCAAGTCACATAATGAATGGTTATTGTCTGACTTTTTGGTAAGTAGTTTGAAATCTTTGATGAATTTGTTATTATGAACTGTGGCTGTGATAAGGCATTTTTTGTTTGTTGCTGGTACTGTTAGTGGATGGGAGTGTAAAAGTAAGTACGTGAAGTTCTAGAATAGCGTGTATGAAAAAATATCTCTTGAAGGCAATGAAAAATAATTTTGTCATTTTCTACCCGCTGTATGACTGATAAAAATCCTTTCATCACTCAAAATGTAACACATGAGCTGCAAGTGCAGCACTACAGCTTATGAGATAGAATTGCTTTCATACTTTTAGCCTCTGGTAGTGTCTCAGTATGTTGAATAAACAAAACGAAGGCGGAATTTGCAGGTGGAATGTACTACTTAGATCTGGTAACACACAATTGAATCACAGGTTTCAACTCAGTTACCTTTTTTGGGAAACGTTTTTCTGTTGCTGTTTCAGATCTAAAGTTCTTGGGCTTTTTGCAATTAGAACTGCTTTTTTATTCTCCCATTAATTATTTTGTCTATTTTTTTCGTACATCTGTGATCAAAAACAAAGGAAGGTATCTTTGGAAGGTACAGAGATCCTTTATTTGTTTAGGAAACAATTCTATATTTGTGATTTGAATAGCTAAAATGAAACATCATGACACTTGTATATCAACCTTTCTGTCAGCTACCATTCCAAGTGTTAGAAAAACATCTTTAAAGAGATGGCTCAGCATGGAAGATGAAGTGGCTACACTTAACAGTGACATTCAAAATTGACATCTCCCAAACCTGTATTGCATATTGGCTCATATTTTAGGTGCAAATTTGAATTTATGCAGATCAGTCTCACACTGATTTTATGTACTAACTTAAATTTTAGTGTGTGAAACTGTGAGACAATTCAAGATCAGGATCCCAAAGACACTTTCTGAAAACATCAAGACTGTTTATTCTATTTATTTCTACTCTCAAGAAATGAGAATAAATCAAAGTTATTTAGAGATACTGACACAATTTCCTTGCTAAATGTGATTTTTCAATTCCTTCAATGAAGGAATAAGCTGCATTAAGGAAAAAAAAGAACAGTCCTTGGCTGAAGGAATAAAAGCAGCCAACGGGCCTCACAGTAATATCATTTTGATACGGTTCATTATTTAAAATGCATTTTTTTTAGTGTTGCCTATTGAGTAGTTCTAAACACTTTTTCCTTCTTTTTTAATAACCAGAGAAGCAAAGAGAAGCTTTAAAAAGTAAGTTTCAGGAATGCACGATTATCCACTTCTTGTCCTTATTGAAATGCAACAGATGAAGAAAAGATACGGATCTTGAAGAATGTATGATCTCAAATAGATATACTAATGGAAATAATTGATGAGAGCAACTTTTCTGTTGTGCCTTGGCAGATACTATTATTTGTAGAACTGGCAGAAAAAGCTTGTCTGCATTTTATACAATATTCATTCACAGGATTCACTATAGAATGATGAAATCTGCGTGGAGTCCAGCTCACAGGAGAAAATGGAAGGCTGACTACTGTGCCCAGAAGTCAGTAATTTAAGAATAGACTTCATCTGATGCTTTCTTTACTGGTTGAAACACAAAACATTTTAGCTGAGTTCAGACTGCCACTCAGTTACTCCCTCCAGAAAAATGAATATTCATTATAAAATGTAAGATTTTTTTTGCAAAAATGACAAAATGTTCCTTTGCAAAATTCATATCAGGAAAACATTTTTCATTACAAAAGCATTTTAATGTATTCTTAACAAGTTTATTCATTGATTTTTCAGGAAGGAACAATTCAGCACAACCTTTCTTGCTGTGGTTCGTTTTTATTTAAAACAAAACAACAATATTATATTCCAAAAAGTTTATACAGAAATTAAAAACCAAAAAAAAAAAAAAAACACCCTAAATTATAAATTAGCTTTCTAACCAGTTAATGTAAGAAAGTCTTAGTCAATCCATAATCCTTCATCAATAGAATTCATAGAATCATAGAAACATAGAATGGTTTAGGCTGGAAGGCACATTAAAGATCATCTTGTTCCAACTCCCCTGCCATGGGCAAGGACACCTCCCACTAGACCAGGCTGCCCAAAGACCCATCCAGCCTGTCCTTGAATACTTTCAGGGAGGGGGCATCCACAACTTCTCCGGGCGTGTTCCAGTGTCTCACCATCCTCACAGTGAAGAATTTCCTCCTAGTCTAAATCTACCCTCTCTCAGTTTATAGCCGTTACCCCTTGTCCTGTCACTACCTGTCCTTGTAAAAAATCCCTCCTCAGCTTTCCTGTAGGCCCCCGTCAGGTACTGGAAGACTGCTATAAGGTCCCCCCGCAGCCTTCTCTTCTCCAGGCTGAACAGCCCCCCACTGTCTCAGCCCGTCCTCATAGGGGAGGTGCTCCAGCCCTCTGATCATCTTCATGGCCCTCCTCTGGACCCGCTCCACCA
>WBMW01000594.1:24609-46448 GCA_013396635.1 Penelope pileata
GATTTGCCCTTGGTGAAGCCATGTTGGTTGCCGCCAATCACCTCATCTCAATTTTCCATGTGCCTTAGTAAAGCCTTCAGGAGGATCTGCTCCATGGTCTTGCCAGGCACAGAGGTGGGACTGACTGGCCTGTAGTTTCCAGGATCTTTCTTTTTTCCCTTCTTGAAAATGGGGCTTATGTTCCCCCTTTTCCAGTCAGTGGGAACTTCACCAGACTGCCATGACCTTTCAAATATGATGGATAGTGGCTTGGCAACCTCATCTGCCAGTTCCTTCAGGACCCGTGGATGAATTTTATCAGGCCCCATGGACTTGTATACCTTAATGTTCTTTAGGTGGTCTCGAACCTGATCTTCACTTACAGTGGGTGGATCTTCCGTCTCCCAGTTCTTACCTTCTCTTTCTGCAACTTGGGCAGTGCAGCTAGAGCCCTTGCTGATGAAGACTGAGTCAAAGAAGTCATTGAGCACCTCAGCCTTCTCCACATCCCCTGTGACCAGGTCTCCAGTTTCCTTTTGGAGAGGGCCCACTTCTTCCCTAGCCTTCCTTTTATCAGTCTTCATTCAGTACTGTAGAACAAGAGTATCTCAGTGCTGCATTTGACAGTAAATGGATTCAAGACAAGGGAGGAAAAGAGAATTCTCCAGGCAAGCATCTTCTCCTGACTTGTCCAATTCTACCCTGCTAGATCTTTTATACGACTCTTCTTGTTTTATCCTTTTAGTATTAATAGAAAATGAAATTTAAGCTAACAGTTATTATATAGCATTACTCAATAATGCTCTTTTATTATAGATTGTCTTTCAAAATACTTTATAAAGGAGATCTGGATGATTATTCTCTATTTCACGGGGAGGAATTTTAGGGTTACATGTTAGATAAATACTAGCTGGGAAACTGCTGGCAGATTTAAAAAGAATTCTCCTCATTCAAAGTCTTATTATTGTTGAAGTTAAATTTATTCAGTCAACACTATTCTAATCTTACATGTCAGATGAGGATGTTTAGGGGCTTTTTTTTTGTTTTAATAATCACTCTTCCTGACATTTTATAGATAGAGACAATTTCTGCAGGTTATATCACTTTAGATAAAAATGACTACAAATGTTCATCTCTCTAATGTACAGGAAGTAATCAAATATTTATCCTACTAAATTATATAATCATAATTAAAGAGTTATAATTTTAAGCAAATTCTCTGGTGTTAAAGAAAATACTAGATGGTTTTGTTAGTTTTGTATCTTAGATTTAGGTAGCCTAAGCTGTTAGAATTTGAAAAGATGACTTTCTATTCCTTGAGGGAAAATATCATTGTGTTAAAAATTATAATGATAATAATTACACAAATGTTAAACAAATTACATACAAAGTCTGATGTAGTCCAATGACAAAGCATCATAAAATATCCCTCTAAAGTACATAGCTTCGTCTAATGTCTAATAACTCTGAAAACTTAATATATCAGGATATTGAATTTAAAATATTTATTATTTTAGAAAAAAAATAATTGTAGTTACATTTTATTAAAATGTAAACTAATATAACAAGAAAATGTTAGATTAAAGGACAGTAGTCACAGAAGGTAATTTTTTTCACATCTCTTTTCATGTCTTCATCCAACATACTTTGGATATTTCTGGTTTCAAATCACAGTGCATGAGTTATCTATTCTCATATTTTTCCCTTGGGTTCCTAGGGTTAACAAGATGTTTATTGATTTTTTTATTTGTATAATTTTCTCTATTATTCAATGAGGAAATTCTGTATCCTACTGAGCAACTGAAGATGTTTGGGTTTATAGTCTGCAGATCTCAGAGAAAAACCCTGAGCGATATGAAAAATACAGGTGATGTCACATGACTTATTTGAATTGAAAAAAAAAATGGAATTTTTTATATTATATCATTCTATCATAACAGAGTTATATTGCTGTATTTGACAGAAGTCTGTAATCTATACACTACATGGATATGTATTGTACAAATCTGTACTGAATTGGGATCCCTTATTCCTGTGCTCTTAGGAGGTGGCACTTACAATGTGACCAGCACTGATGGAACACATTGCCTTCAATTACAGTTTTCCAGGGGACCTGACTAACTAGTTCCCTGATCAGCCTGAAATCTGCTCTCCTCATATTCAGGGGGACAATAAAAAGAGTTTTTTAAAAATTTGTTAGCAACAAAAGGAGGACCAGAGAGAACATTAGTTCATTACTTGATGAGAATGATCACCTTAAAAGCAGATACGTGGACAAATCAGAGACGTTTAATGCCTTCTTTGCCTCTGTTTTTGACATTGGGCTCTGGGACCCCAGGTGCCCCAAGGTGAAGGTCAATAACTGCAGTAGTGATCAACTGCCAGCCAAACTCAAACTTGTGCAGGATTTGCTGCTTCACCTGGATGCATATAAGTCCATGGGGCCTGTTGAGATTCATGCCAGGGTACTCAGAGAGCTGGCCAATGTCATTGTGAGACCTCTCAATTATTTTTCAATGGTCTTGGGAATCTACAGAAGTCTGGAAGCTGGTAAATTCCAGTTTTCAAGAAGGGCAAGAAAGAAGACACTGGTAATTATAAGTCTGTCAGTCTCACTTCATTGCCTGGTAAAATTATTAAGAAAATTATGCTAGGAGTTATTGAAAAACTCCAGAAGGACAATGTGGTCATTGATCACAGGTTCATGTGGGGATGATCCTGTTTAACTAACTTGATTTCCTTTTATGACAAGGCTACCCATCTAGTTGGCCAAGGAAGGTCAGCTGTCCTTACCTTTTTGGATTTCAGTAAAGCTTTCAATACTGTTTATCACATTCTGAACAACATGTCCAGCCTACAGCTAGACAAAAAACAAAATGTGATGAGTGAGCAGTTGGCTAATGGGTCAGGCCCAAAGGATTATGGTAAATGGGACTACATCAGGCTGGCAGCCAGTCACTACTGGGTTTCCCCAGAGCTCCGTTTATGGCCAATTCTCTTTAATGTTTTCATATATGACTTGGAGGTAGGACTAAAAGTTGTTTTGAGCAAGTTTGTAGATGATACTAAATTGGGAGGAGCTATTGACTACATCAAGGGTGGAGAGACCTTGCAGAGAGATCTAGACAATTTAGAGAGCTGGGAAATCACCAACTGCATGAAGTTTAACAAGAGCAAGTTCCAGATTCTGCATCTGCGAAGAGGCAATCCAGGCTGTACATGCAGACTGGGGGGTGAGACACTGGAGAGCAGCCCATCTGAAAGGGATCTGGGGGTCTTGGTCAAAAGCAGGTTGAACATGAGTCAACAGTATGCCCAGGCAACCAGTAAGGCCAACCATACCCTGGGGTGCATCAAGCACAGCATTGCTAGTCTGTCGAGGGAAATTATTGTCCTGTTCTATACTGCATTTGTGTAGCCTTACCTTCAGTACTGTGCACAGTTTTGGTCACTGAAGTAGAGAAAGGACATAAAAGTGTTACAGAGTGTCCAAAGGAGGGCTACAAAGATGGTGAAGGGTATAGAGGGCAAGATGTATGAGGAGTGGTTGAAATCCCTTGGTTTGTTCAGCCCAGAGAAGAGGAGACAGAGGGGAGACCTCATTGCAGCCTGTGGCTTTCTCGTGACTGGAAGTGGAGTTGCAGGTGTTGATGTCCTCTCTCTGGTGCCCAGCAATAGAACTCAAGGGAATAGCACAAAACTGCAACACGGAAAGTTCACCTTGGATATCAGAAAAAGATTCTTCACCAAGAGGATGGTCAGGCACTGGAACAGGCTTCCCAGGTTTCTTAGTTTCTAACAGAAGTTACTTTTCTCATAGTGCCTGATATTAAGCTATTTTGTGGTCCTACAAGGAAAACAAAATTGATAATACCTGGCAGTGTTGAGCAGAGACAAGGACATTTTCAGTTCCTCAACTTCTAGTATTCTGCCAATGAAGCGGTTGCGGGGGGCACAAGGAGCTCAGAGGCGACAGAACCAGGGCAGATGACCCAAACTGACCAAAGAGATATGCCATACCATATGACATCATGTGACTTTATGAAAGGGGACTTAGCCAGGGAAGGGAGAGGGTGCTGCTGCTGGCTGGGTGTCAGTGGTGAGCCGTTGCTCTGTGTATCATCTATTTTGTTGTGTGTATATACGTACCGGTATTTCTTTCACTTTCCGTACTGTCTTAGCAAATAGCTTTTATCCCAACACACAAGTTGTGATGTATTTTTCTCTTAATTCTCTCCCCCATACCATTTGGGGAGGGGGGAGGGTGAGCAAATAACTGTGTGGGACTTAGCTATCTGCTAGGTCAAACCATAACACCAGAGAAGTGATTAAAGCACCGACCTTGCCGGAGTTCAAAAAGCATTTGGACAATGCTCTCAGTCATATGTTCTGATTCTTGGATGGTCCTGTGCAGACCCAGGAGTTGGACTTGATGATCCTTACGGATCCCTTCCAACTTGGAATATTCTATGATTCTATGATTGCATGGGATCTTATAATCTTTAGTGCTAGGCTAATTAACAGCTTTCTTTGACAAATTCTGGATCACAAATTTCTCACTCTAGTGAATCACTGCAGGAGTTCCTATCCACTTATATAAATTAAGCTTCCATAAATTAAGTTTCCTCAGAATTGTTGAAATTGTTATCCTACCTCCCCTCTCCCCACATTCTAATGGCTTTTTATTGCCTGCAGAAACCATGCACATTTCCACAGTCATAGAAGTTTCTTAAGATGAAAAAGGAGTTCTTCGAATACTGATTGCAATGTAATTGCTCGAGGCCTTGAATGGAGCAGTAATACTGAAGTCAGCATTCATTTCAAAGTTTTTAAAGATGTGGAGTAAAATCACATTTTTACATGCTGTGGTGCAATCGCAGAAGCGAGGTTGCTTCACATAGATTTCTAGTGATCCCAAGTAGAATATTAAATGGTTTAATGGTTGTAAGCAAAAGATTTCAACCTACGCAACAGTGATCTCCCACCAAGATGAGGAACAGCCAGATCCCACTCAAGAGATCCTTTCCCCTTGGTGGCTGGCTCTTAAATGAGCCCAGGGTAGTCCCATCCTGGGTCCACCCCTCCTGGTCACATGGAGGGGGGGGACAGGTGTTCCTTAGGCCAGCCACCGCCCTTCACCAGGTGCTCAATCACTAATTCAGGCCGTGACCTCGTGTTTCCCTTACACATGCTTATTCCTAAGTCACATACATGTACGTTGTTCTCTGTATCAGTATGCAGTGCAATCTACAGAAATACCATAAATACATATAAGTACTGCAAGGATAGATGCTTGTCTTAGTTTATGCAAATTTTTGTACCTCAACAACACTTCCACTGGATTGTTAGAATGAAATAGTTTATATGATCCAAAGACTTGGTCTCAAAATATGCAACTTCATTCATTTTTTTATACAGACAGGATGACACAAATGCACCATAGCATGGTTCCATGAAGAGGTGATGAGTATTTGCCAGCCCTCACCTTGGACAGTAAATCACTCCAAGAAACTTAGCAGGGAAATCTTACTTCATTAACACATTATAATATAAGGAATCAATAGTGAGTATAAAAACTGTGTTTTTATAAGAAGTAATCACTTTCCCTCTGGTCTGCAAATATCCCACAGATATTTTCAAACCTTAGTGAAGATGTTATCACTGAATAGTTATTTTCTAGCTTATTTTCCCAATTTCCACCGCAAGAACAATGCTGATCTCAACATGCACTTGACTCTTCACCTTTGAAATCAGCTGAGTTGATAGCAAAATCAAAACTGTATGGCTCTGTATCTCTTTTTATGCATTCTAAGTTTATTTTCCTCAAAAACTGTCCATCCAATTATACTTTTATTTTTAAAATTATTTTTACCGAAGACTTCAACTGAGATGTTTATGAGCAGTTAGCAAGAAACAATTTCATGTTTGTTCCAGGATTAGTAATACAAGCCTGTCTTACATGTATATTTGTATATATATATACAAGTTCCAAATTCCAAATATTTTTATACAAGCTTCTTTAGATAATCTGCCAGAAGATAAACAAATTAGTCCCCAAACAACAAATTAATGAGACACAGCATGGAATATTTTCCAGAGGTGACATATTGAAAAGTTCACCTCTTGACAGAAGGTAAACTTCCAGTGTGGAATGTGGTGGATAATTTATGCCATGATAGTTCCCTAACCAACAGAAGACCTGCAAACCTTAGATCATGGGTGTTAAACATTTTGGCTTCCTCAGCCACATTGAATGAAGAGCCTTGGGCCACACATAAAATATGTAATATAGTTAATGTATATAAGCAAAAAAAGAATTTTGTTAGTGGAATATTTGTGGGATATTTGTCCTTTTTGTGAAGCTATTGCATCAGGCTGGTTCAGCGGAACTGGTTGCAATTCTTAGTGAGTTCTCAAGGTGCTCATCAGAGATTTCTGATGGCATTTTACTCTTCCTATACTTCATCCTTGAAAATAGGTGTTCACAAGCGTACCTGCTGCCAAAAAGCAATGACATGAATAAAACATGATTGTGAAGAGAGGGATGATTTTTCTCTGGTAAGATAGGTCTTATAAAGAATAGTAGAGAAGCCTGATCAAATTTTGCATTGAGTTAAATATCTAACTTCAAACCTAAACATTCTATTTGAAAATTCACAAGGAATGCGTTTATGTTGACTGAAAACAGAGTAGGAAATATAATGAAAAACTGATGATTTTTTGGCAGTCTTGAAATCTATTCTCAAATTCCTTTATCAAAACAAGAAGCAAGGCTGCATGTTTTTGCTGTTCACAGGACTACATTTAGCCAATGTACCAAAAAGCACATAATCATTTGCCATAACTCGAGGTAGCACTGTGCTGTGTGCCCCCCTTGCCCTGGTTTTAGTTGGGACAGTGTTAACAGCATACCAAATGTTATCTTGTTGCTGAGCAATGGGTGTACTCCCTGGGGGTGGGTCATGCTGCTCAGTGGGGAAGGGCCACCGCCATGGTGACATGGCAACAGGGGGTGGACTGCAGTACGAGCTGTTTTGGACCAGATGTGGCCTATGAGCCTTGAGTTGGGCACGTCTGCTTTAGATTTTTAGCAGCACCATGTGAGACTGTTATGCTAACTTGAAGAAAAAAATAAAATAGACTGTGGAGTGGAGGTTCCATGGCCAAACCCTGTGACAATCCTGCAAGGATGGAGACTTGATGATACTATTGGAACTGATAAACCATATTAATTTCCTGAACCAGCACTTTTCCACCTTTCTGTCAAACACGTTTTCTGGGAAAACTTAGCAAAACAAAGATATGTTTGACTAGAATCACTCAAGCTCCAACTCAAAGTAAGAAAACAGTATAAAAAATGGCCTAAGAGAGAAGAAATTTTGAGGGAAGATACAATCACAGACAGTTTGGAAAGTTACTTCTGGCTTCTGGGACCTTTCAGTGGGCTGAGCACCTCTTTGCCCCACCATAGGGATGCCTATTTGGCAAGATTTACACACCTGTTTATACTGACTGCTTCTATGAGAAGTTTAGAAGCCTCTATAAAGATATTCTATGACTTAATGTGTTTGCAGTTGGCTATATTACTCACGTTTTTAGTTAATTTCACATGCTTGGCAGACAGTGTATTTGTTACCGGCAATCCAAAAGAGTCTGTAGTTTGTCGCTTTAATTACCTGCACTATTTACTAATCTAGCCGTGAGAGTTCTCATTGGGCATAGTCAAATTCCTTAAGGGTGGTCATGAAAGTCCATTTAAATGCAACTAGATTAACTGGGCAGTGCTCTATTTGTGAATCCATTATCATGGTAGTTCATATAATGAACATGACTGGATTTATAGCACTGAATCGGGCATCGCTCAGAATCTTATCTCAGCCACTCCCAGCCTGTCTGATACCTGAGGACGAGCTGGAACGCAAGGGAGTCTATTTTCTGACAAACTTCTCTGCCCATTTCACACGACATACACTTACATTAAAAATCATACTCAATTGTTTTATTTGTGGGGATTTTTACTAGAGTATAATGAGATTCTTGTTTTCACAGAATCACAGAATTGCAGGGGTTGGAAGGGACCTCTAGAGATCATTGACTCCAATCCCCCTGCCAAAGGGAGGCTCCCTACAGCAGGTTACACAGGTAGATGTCCAGATGGATATTGAATATCTCCAGAGAACGAGACTCCACAACCTCCCTGGGCAGCCTATTCCAGTGCTCTTTCACCCGCACCATGAAGAAGTTCTTCAATACGTTTGTGTGGAACTTCCTATGTTCCAGTTTGTGGCCTTTGCCCCTTGTCCTGTCACCACATACCACTGAGAAGAGCCTGGTCCCATTCATTTGCCTCTTGAACTTTAGATAAACATTGATGAGATCCACTCTTAGTCTTCTCTTCCCCAGGCTGAACAGTCCAGATCACTCAGCCTTTCCTCATAAGTGAGGTGCTCCACGCCCTTTATCATCTTCGTGGGCCTCTGTGAAGTAACACAAAATTGTTGACTCATTCTCCCTCTCCCCCAGTGGGATGGGGGAGAGAAAGAGGAGAAAATAAAGTAGAACTCATGGGTTGAGGTGAAAACAGAAAAGGAAGAGAAAGAAACAGTAATGGTAAATACATATATATGTACATGACAAAGCAATTGCTCATCACCCACAGATCGATGCCCAGTCGGTCCTCAAGCAGTGGCCCCTCCTTAGCTAACTCCTCTCTGTGATACAAGACATTATGAGAAACACCAACTTCTGTCACAGCTGAATCTAAGACAAACATTTTTATCAGTGATCTGGATGATCACTGTGCACTCTTGGTAAGTTCGCAGAGAACACCACATTGGACAGGACTTTTGATCTGGCTGAGTGGCTCTGAAGAGGGATCTGAATAGGCTGCATCAATGGACTGTGTCTAATCATAATAAGATTAAATGTTGGGTGCTGCACTTGACTCATAACAACACCATGCAGTAGTACAGGGGTGGGGAAGAGAGGCTTGGAAAGTTGCCCAGCAGAAAAGGACCTGGGGGTGCTGGCTGACAGTTGGTTGAACAAGAGCCAGCAGTGTGCCCAGGCAGTCAAGAAGACCAATGGCATCCTGGCCTGCATCAGAAAAAGTGTGCCAGCAGGATGAGGGAAGTGTTTTTCACCTTGTTCAAGGCATTTGTGAGACTGCATCTAAAGCACCGTATTGTGTTTGAGGTCTCTCACTACAAGGATATTGAGTTTCTCAAGCATATGCAGAGAAGAGCAAAAAAGCTGGTGAAGAGACTGGAAAACAACAGTTATCAGGAGTGATGGAGGGACCTGGGGTTGCTTTGGAGAAAAGAAGGCTGATGTGAGCCCTAATGTAGAACTCTCCACAGCTACGTTAGAGGAGATTGCAGATAGGAGTACATTGGTCTCTTTTCTCAGGTGACATGTGATAGGAGGTGAGGAAGCGGTCTTAAGTTGCACCAGAGGAAGTTTAGATTCAATATCAGAAAGTATTTCTTCAATGAGAGGATGGTCAGGTGTTGGAACAGTCTTCCCAGTGAAGTGGTGGAGTTTCCACAGAATCATAGAATTGGTTAGACTGGAAAAGATCCTTAAGATCAAGTCCAACCATCACTCTATAGCTACCAAAGGACATGATTTAGTGATGGGACTCGGTAAGTCAGGTTACTGGTTGGACTTGATCTTGAAAGTCTTTTCCAACCTAGTTATATAACTATGTGAAAGGCATTTTACAAAGACGCCTTTTAAAGACTGATGACAAGAGGAGTTTTTTGAATTTTGTACTAATGCCCTCATTGATGCTATCCCCAGTGAAGCTCAAAAAAAAGAAAATTATAAAAGTAATGGTGGAAATTATTCAAGAATGAGTGTTGAAAGAGTATATGTGAGACGCTACAATCTTTTCTCCTAATTCATACTTTTCTAGTGTGAATTGTATCAGAGTGCCTCTTGTGAGAAAGTTTGTTTCTCTACCTACTAGGCAACTTTATTTTCATAAACACAGACGTATATAATAAGTAACTTTACTTACTCTCTGACAGATATCAAAAGTCAGACAACTAATAAACACAAATTAATAGGCTATAGTTAAGTATCAATTACCTTAAAGTAAAATAAAACTTTTCATTAAACTGATCTTAAGACATATTCAAAACACTTTTCTGGTTATGGAAATGCACCTTTTTACATAAAAAATCCATACCTTTAAATGAAAAATATCTATAAATGTAGTGTGAATTAATCAATTTAAAAACATTCTTACTTCTTCTACAGAAACCTTATGAAAAATTGAAAAAAAAAATTGATGATGTAATTTAATGAAACTGTAACATATTGCCTATATCAAGCAGCTGAGATTTAAAGCAAAAGAAAACACAACAACTTTATAAAAAGGCAGCCTAGGAGTTAAACATCAATCACTGTCACTTCAGAATGTGTGAAACATGTTCTGTAGAAGTAAATTGCTATAAGGTAATCTATTTCTTCATACATGTCTCCATTAGATCTATACCTCATAAGTCTGTAGCTGTTAAACTTTGCTCTGGTTTTTACTTGCCAGCAGTTCACCAGTTCATTCTACTTGGTCTTCTGCATGCGATGAGTGAGAAGTTCTTGCCTAACTACAGACATTAAAATACAGCACAGAGACCTGTTTGTTCTTTTCACTGATTTCAAAGAAACATAAAAGACGATATATATGTTTGCCTCATTCGTAATATATTGAGTGGATGTCCAGAAATTAAAATGACCCTCCTCTGTTACAAACAAACAAATAAATAAATAGTTCTGGGTCTTTAAAACTACCTTATATTACACAGTCAAAGTTTGTGAACCTTTTCCCAGGAGAAAACAGTCGGCCATTAGGTTGCTTCCCTAGAGGGCCAGATAGACTTCGTACAAAACTTTTTTAAATTTTCATGGAAGTCACTGAAAATATTTAAACTGACTTCAGTTTTCAATTGGTTTTTCCATTTTTCCACACAACATCCTTATCTCTAAATAGGAGATACATGGATTTGAACAGTGGACTATTTGATGGACAAGGAATTGGCCCGATGTCTGTATCCAGAGAGCAGCAGTCAACAGCACAGTGTCTCAGTTGATGGAGATCAATGATGAATGGTGTCCCTCAGAGGTCTGTACTGGGACCAGTACTGTTTAATATTTTTATTAATGACATAGCAAATGGGATCGAGTCTACCATCAGCAAGTTTATAAGTGACACCAAGCTGAGGGGTACAGTTGATACTGTAGAAGGAAAAGATTCCATCTCAAGGGACCTTGTACAGATTAGATGAGTGGGCCCACATGAACTTCATGAAGTTCAATAAGTCCAAGTGCAAGGTTGCACCTGGTTTGAGGCAATCCCAAACATCAGTAAAGAATGGGTGATGAATGGATTGAGAAAAGAGCAATGGGGAAAGACGTGATGAGTGAATAGCTTAACATGAGCCAGAAGTGCATGCTTGCAGCCCAGAAAGCCAACAGTATCCTGGGCTGAGTTCAAAGAGCGGCGGCCAGCAGAGCAAGGGAGGTGCTTGTCCCTCTCTGCTCTGACCTTTTGAGGTTCCATCTGGAGTATTGCATCTAGATCTGGGGCTTCTAGCACAAGAAAGATGTGGAGCTGTTGGAGCAGTTCCAGAGGATGTCATGAGGATGATCAGAGGGCTGGAGCAACTCTTCTATGAAGACAGGCTGAGAGAGCTGGGCTTGCTCAGCCTGGAGAAGAAAAGGCTCCAGGGACACCTCATTGCAGCCTTTCCATACTTAAAGGGGGGTTACAAAGAAGATGGAGAGAGACTTTTACAAGGGCATGTAGTGACTGGTAACAATTTTAAATAGAAAGAGAGCAAATTTAGGAAGAAATTTTTCTTGATGAGGGTGGTGAGCCACTGGAACAGGTTGCCCAGACAGTCTGTGGATGGTCCTTTCCTAGAAGTGTTCAAGGCCACATTGAATGGAGATTTGGGCAGCTGGTTTTAATGAGAGATGTGTCTGCCCATGGGAGGCGTGTTGGACTAGATGATCTTTAAAGGTCCATTCCAATCCAAACCATTCTATGATTCTATGATTTTCAATTAGTCCAAATTCACTGACATCTTTAGAAATAACACTGCAACCAACCTGCAGCGCAACTCAGCAGTTACACGGGCAACACACTCTTAAGATGAATCCAGGTCTTTGTAGCACTTGAAGTTCCAAAGTGATCCAGCTTACATTTATTAAAATACAACTTGAACATAGTATCCTGCGCATACTCTAACGCCATATAAAAGAAAAGATAAAAGATAATCATAGGAAAATTTCCACAGATCCTTTTTTCTTCTAGGTACAATGCAGGCTGAGGCAATCTGATCTAATGGCAGGGGAAATAGAACTAGATGATCTTTAATGTCCCTTCCAACACAAACCATGAAATGGTTCTATTATTGTACAAGTTCTACAGTATCCCAGTATGCTACTGGTGGCTTCACATTGCTTAACAAGGGGAAGGAGATGGGGGAAAAGAAGAAAGCTATCTCCAACAATTACCTTTATTCGTTGCCATTTAACGGTACAAAGTCAGACACAAATAAGATCACTCACACAGAACATCTGGCAGAAGACTATGTATTTCGGGTATAGAACTAAACATAGCTGTTAGTTTTTTCTTAGTTGGATATCATGTTTGCATAATCCATACACTTTGTTAATCATTCATCTTTTCTGATATATAGTTCTATTTTCAAAAATGACTCAGCATAATGCAAGAAGTAAATTAAGTACAAAAGAAGAAATTTCTGTGTATTTCAAAGATGAAAAGTAGTCCTGCTTAACTAACTTCAATTTCTTTTATAACAAGGTTACCCAGCAAGTCGACCAAGGGAAGCCAGTACATTCAATCTTTCTGGAATTCAGCAACACTTTGAATACTGTCCCTCACAGTATTCTTCTGGACAACATGGGCTAAAAGGGTTGTGCTAAAAGGGCTATAGTACATGGAGTTATAGCATGTTGGTGATCAGTCACTGGTGGAGTCTCCCAGGGCTCCATTTTAGGTCACTGCTTTTCAATGTTTTTATAAATGATCTGAATGCAGGACTTTAATAAACACTAAGTTTGCAGATGATACTAAATTGGGAGGAACTCCTGACTCTCACAAAGGCAGAGAGGACTTGCAGTGAGACTTTGACAAATTGGAGGGCTGAGCAATCACCAGCTACATAGTGTTGATGAGTAAATGCCAGATTCTGCACCTGGAATGGGGCAACCTCAGCTGTATGTACGGACTAAGGGTCAAGAGGCTAGAGAGCAGCCTTGTGGAAAGGAGTATGAGGTTCTGGTTGACAGCAAGTTGAATGTGAGTCAACAATGTGCCCTGGTAGCGAAATTGGCCAACAGTACCGTGGTGTATATCAGGCACAGCACTAATAGCCAGCTAAGAGAAGGGACTATCCTGTTCTGCTCTGCAGTAATGTGGCCTCACCTCAAGAACTGGGTGCAGTTTTGGGTGCCGCAACTTAAGGAGGACATAAAACCATTAATTAATTAATTAATTAATTTCAAGTCTTTAGAAAATAGTTGTTTTTTGATTCTAAACCCACATCTTCAGAATAGAAGCTGCAACAGTTTTAATTAAAACTTTTGCACCCATGCAACCTCCTAACGGAGATTAATTTAGAGACTCTGTATGTTAGTAAACAATTTCAGCAGTGGCCAAATCTTCTTAAAATCTTTTGTACAGGGAGTGAATACTAGTTTAGTTAGGTTGCTTTGTACTTCAGAAAAATGAAGGTTTTGAAGCTGTATTTTTCCAAATAATGATTACTAAAAATTATGCATTTAAAATGCTCTTGTAGTTAGAAAAGTGACTTGCAGAAATGACAAGTTTTTACCGCACAGAGTTCGATCTGTATATATGATTCATATTCATTCCCTCCATGGTGGGATGTTTATTGTTTAATAAAACATTGGCAAGAAAGGTAAGAATGAGAAAATAGCTGAATACTCTTCTTCATCAACCTCCGCACTAAAACCAACAAATCAGTTTCAAATCAACCCTTACATTTGTTTATCTCACATCATTAATGAAGATAACTGGGTTGCATAGGAATCTGCAAAGCCGTCTTCTAGTTCTGATGATCTTACACTGTTCAAAAAGAACTCAGTTTTAAATTCAGGTATCAGCTTCTATTTCTACTCATGAACAAAGCAATCTTAATAGCAACTATACACATCAACTGTGGAACTAAACTATACTTGTCTGTGTTTTAGCCATGTTTCAGAGAAAAATTCTCTTAGAAAGAGAAATCACAAGGTAACAAGCAAAACTACTTGGACTTCTTTCAGGAAATGCCTTTGAAATGTTTTGTTTCAGAGCTTTACCATGACAGTCTATCAAGCACAGTCCTTCAGCAAACTTGACTCCTTCAATTTATCTGGACTCAGTGAAGGCTAGTAAGAGACCTAGAGGATAATCAAACCACCTTTCAATGCAAGGCTGCTGATTGTCAATAACAGATGAAAAGACCAGCCAAATTTCTCCCCGAATAAACTTCAGACTCAAGATGTTTTATGAGACTGTCAAAATAATCACATCGGAAATAGAAAGGAGAAATGCAACAGAGAAAATATTTATTAGACACCATAGAAGTAGTTAAATTTTTTTCTATTAACATAGCAAGTGATCATCAAGGAAAAGTTTGATTTAACCATCTGGTTTGCGATTTGCAGAAATGTCATGTCACTGTAGCATATGTCCAAGAACATCTGTGAACTAAAATATTACTTCATAGAAAAGGCATCTACTGTCCAGTTACAATTCCAATCCTACATTTCAGCTGTGAAGTATATGGAACATAGAGGTCAGTTTTGAATTAAACTGTTTAATGGCAATTCAAGAACAGAGAGTATACTTTGTATAGCCTAATGGACAGAGTACTGCATAAAAGCATCTGCTACACACTGATTTGTCACAAAGGTGTGAGAAAGATGCCTTTCCTGATCCACCCTCATTTCCCTACTCAGGCCTACTCCATTGGTCAAACAGTACTGTTTTCCTTCAAAAGAATACCTGCTTGTGTCATCAAAGTGATTTCAGATTTTTGTTTTTCTATGTAAAATAATGATCTTATGTTATAATCAACTTCAAAGTTTAAACTGTAATGTAAAACTTAAACGTAATGCAAAATTGCGATGTTAAAATTATGAAGTGAATACTAATTTATCAGAAAGGACTAATTTAGCTGACAGAATTTATCATTAATGTGGTGATAAAAGCATTATATTGTTATTGGAAATTGTTAACTACAAAACTTCCTCTTCTGTCCAGAATAGTATTTCTCATTATCTCTTCTGCTATGATTCTTCAATTTAGAATATGAATTCTAAATACATTGGTTTTGTCTTCTAATGCAAACCAGGAAGCTTCAAAAATAACTACGGCACTATCTGAATAGTACAATGTACCAAGTCAGACTGTAGAGATTCGTATGTATACTGCTGTCTATGTCTCAGTGTTGCTGGATGCTCAACAGCTTTAAACAATTGCTGAGTACAAATCATTGCTATTATAACCATTACAACAGCAATTGGATCTATTTTCTGCATGTGACATTTAAGATCTACAATTATTGTAGATCCGTTGAAAATTTGTATTGATATTTCACCACAATTGTATGAGAGGAACATTCACCAACTTGTATTATGTAATGTGACTGTGAAGTGTTTGCTGTTTATTGGTGTGTTTACCTGGAAACTCTACCTGGAAATTCCACTCAATTCTCATCTGATCCCGTTTCACCTCTTCGATCAAAAACACATCAATACCAAGTAAAAACTTCTCTTGTGATCGCTCTGATTAACTTGATGAATGCCATATTCCCTAGAATCTTTTGGAAAAATGTGAGAGATTATACTCAAGAGCATTTGATTCGCTTTGATTCTTCTTTTAAATCATAATTCCCACTTTTTGATAATCATTATATTTTACAGAATTAATTCAATTACTTGTTTTAGCAGTCTAGATTTTGGATGCCCTAAAAATAAAAGCCTAGAATGTCCATTATTGTGAAGTAACAGTAACTGTTGACTTCAGAATTATTAGAATTATTATTAGAATAAATTATTAATTTATTTAATTGATCTGATCTATTTTGCACTGTTATTTAAACATAGAGGTATACAGCTGACAAACAGCAGGGCAAAGTAATTTAAAAAATAAAGAATACTTCTAATGAATACCTAACTGTTTTTAATATCTAGTATTTTTAAATAATATTTTGAATTTCTGCCATGAGATTCTATTTGACAAAACAGAAAGCTATTTTAGTAGCACTAAGAAAGAAAATTTAATGTTTCGACAATCGTGAATCTAGGATGGACATACTAATTCAAAGACAATCCTCAACACTAACTTTCATCTAGGCAAGTCTCTTAAAGGAGTTTGGAATAATATTAAAATCACAGCAGTAAGTAACCAATATAATATAACATCAATCTTACTGTTCAGAGTAGTTTCTGGTTATGTAACCTCAGAACAGCAGTTAATTCTAATTGCACGAAATAGTGAGGTGAGAAAAAATAACAATAATCCTGGTTTTGGATGGAAAACATAGCAAATATAAAGTTTGTTCTTCAATTAAGAGATAATACTGCTAGAGTAGAGGATTGTCATAAGGTAATGGCCTTCTACTGTGCATAAGTACTGAGGAAGGCTTTTGTTAAAGTTACATTACAATCACATTGTTTGAATTACAGTGAATGGTTTTAAAATTGTTCATTTTATCCTGTGGATGTTAGTACAGTAGAGGACAGCAAAAGAGGAAACGGAATGGAAGGATGACAAGAGATGGAGTTACAGAGTGCTTCCCTCAAGTAGGGAATAATTTATTCATGTAAGCAAAGTGTCTTTAAATATGTAACAGTTACACTAAACAGCTGATTTTCTTTACTAATGCTTCATTTTTCTAAATGTTTATTACAAACTAATAGCAAGTTGGGGATCTGACTAGCTCACACCAATGTCACTGTGTCACATTTAAAGTCATTTCAGGTGACACAAGGATTACATTTGTAGCAAAACAATATCAAGTGGAGTATAACTGGAATCCTCAGTACACTTTTGCAAGATTGAGAGGATATTTGTTGCATAGAACAATGCTGACCATTAAAAATAAGAATGAAGCACAAAACTTAATTATCTACATAGAGGGCACAATTTCTGAGCACTCAAAAAAATCTAAATGTACACAATAATAGCAATAATACTAAAAAGACATATTGCTATTCTCATTTCATGTGGTTAAGACAGGGGAAGAAGACATTTACACAAATTTCATCAAAGTCTTGGGAAAATCAAGTTTTCTTCATTAAGGACTCATACATCAGTCAAAGCAGTTCTTCTTCCTTCAATGACAGTTATTTACAAGCTTTTGATAATATTGGGCTTTAAATCTATACTTCTAAAATATTTTTATCACTGTACCAATCACTTGTCTTAAAGCATGTTTGGTAAATTAGAATCTGGCATTTTTTTTTAATGCACCAAAATAAATTGAACTCAAAATAGTTCCACCCAGCCTCTCTGTATGACCTTCTCTTTCATGAAGAATTAATTGTTCTGGAAACTAATCTATTTGAGTGGGTTATTCATACTTAGAAATTTGTACTGCTTGCCAAAGGTCAGCTCTGATCATCCTTCTTCATTCTAATGCTACTCTCTTTCTGTGTAAATGTTATGCTCTATTCCCTGAATAAATTTTGCAAGCCATGTTTATCATTGGTGTTTGTTTCAAGCAAACATCAATCTGACAGCCATGGCTAGAATTTTTTGGGATCTTTGATTCCATCTTAGCAGAGGTAAAATTGGACTTCTCAGAATTCAGTGGACATGTAGAAGGAAGTCATTGGATACTCTTCCCACAACAGAAAACCTTGCACATTTCCTAAGTACAGTCATAACTCTTGTCAGATTTTCTACACAGCAAATGAAGAATTTATTCAGAAACAAACTGTTCATGCATATGCCTGTGTACATACAATTTCCATGTGTGGAAATAACAGACTCAACTGGTCTGATACATTCTTTTCCTTAGATTTTTCCTCAGGGCAGGTCTTTGAATGAATAAAAGGTATCAGCACCTATTATCAAAACAGCAAGAACCTTGGATACTCTGAATTATTTTAACAGTTGGTTGTTTCATCACTGAGCATAGAAATATTACTAACAAAACAGTATTTCTCTACATTAGACTGTATAGAATATGCTTACATGACCAGTCCAAATGATATCCATAGGACTACTTGTGCAAACATGCTCCATTGACTTTATGGATGGTGAAGAGCAAAGAATACGTGTGTGTGTTGACAAACGCATAGGTGTATTGCATGCACTTGTAAGTTTGCATCCAGCAGTTCACGTTGAACTCCTCTAATGGAAAATGATCTTTCCTCAGAGATAGAAGTGTAGCTATAACTCTGCACTAGAATACTCATATGAGAAAATCACAGTTCTTAGACGTATAGAGATAAATTTAAAGTATTTTAAATCTACACATTTCAGCTGTGCAGCTGTAAATATTTTCCATTTGGGGTGAAGTAACGTGCTACCGAGAAGATTATGCCAGGTCTTTTTTAGATAGTTACATGAAACATTGCTCAAATATTTTCAATTTGATAATTACATTCAAGGGTGATATTTACCAATCATGTTGGCTACAGGCAGACTCTTTCTTAAATAAACTTGTGAGAGAGTTCAGTGAGGGCTGAACACGTATGGTGGAAGAAAAAAAAATGATACGGTGTGCCTAAATGTATCCAACATTTCCTTCCAAAACTGTGCATACATGTCATGTTATTTTTAAATACTTTTTAAAAATAGGCAAGAGTCAAAAGAAGAAAACAGAGAGACATTATCTTCCATTGTTTCAACCATGTTTCAACCTTTTTCATGTGAAAGGATTACTTTCACGTATTAATCTAGGAATTTCTAGAAAAATACTCCACACATCTGAGAAGAGAAAATCAAAAATAAAAGTCCCTTCCCTGAAAAATTTAAACAGGATACTTTACTACCACCAATTGATGAGTTGTTTTGGGTGGATTTACTCTTTTGTTTTTACAGTTGCTCCTTCTTCCATAGTTATTCACATATTCACTGAGGCAGTTAAAACCAGAGAGATTCAGTCAGAAAATTCGGCCAGGCTGTGTGAAGTAAATATATTGTTTCTATAAGAACACAGAGCAATTTCAAATAGGATGCGATCAGACATGGATGTTCTTCTTATTCTAGAGCTTTGTCCTGGATACCAAATTTGTGTGGAATTCTGCATGTGGACTGAAATGAAATTTAAGAATGCTGGTATGGAGCAAACTTGTATTTCACATACATTAAAAGTGATGGCTTGACATGCTTCAGAACATTTCAAAAAATCATGGATTTTAAGCACATGTACATAAGCTTTTACGTTTCCCATGTGTTGATCATAATATATGCATAAATGCAATTACACACATTTTGGTAGAAGAGGATAAGATCAGGGAATATTTGAGCAAACTGAACATTCAGAAGTCCATGGACATGGATGCACCCATGAATACTGACCAAGCTGGCAGATGTGCCATCTCTACAATCTTTGCTTGATTGTGGAAACTGGGAGAAGTGCTTGAAGACTGGAGGAAAGATCTCACTCCTATCTTCCAAAAGGGCAAGAAGGAGGGCCCTCTCAGACACTCTCAGAAAAATGAGGAGATGACCTGAAACTGGAGGGAGTGGCTGACTCACCAAAAGGTCATACTGCCATACAGAGGGACTTTCACAGGCTAGAGTAGTGTGTTGACAAGAATCTCATGCGGTTCAACAAGGGGAAGTTAGAGTTCTACACTTGAGGAGGAACAATCTCAGGACATACTGGGGCCCATTCACCTGGAAAGAAGCTGCGCAGAAAAGGAGCTGAGAGTTCTGAGAGACACTAAGTTGAACATGAGCCAGTAATGTGCCCTCTTGTCCAAGAAGGCTAATGACATTCTTGGCTTCATTAGGCAGATTATTGCCAGCATGTTGAGATCCTTCCCCTCTGTTTAGCATTGATGAGGCCACACATGGAGTCCCTGACCCTATAGTACTAGAGAGACAAGGAAGGACGTACTGGAAAGAGTCCAGTGGAGGGTTACCAAGATGATCAAGAGATTGCAGCACCTCTCCTGTGAAGAGAGGCTGAGAGATCTTGAGCTGTTCAGTCTGGAGAAGAAGAGGCTCAGGGGGATCTTATCATTGCGTATAAATATCTGAAGGAAGGATATAAAATGCTGAAGAGGTATCAGCAATAACTGAGAAAAGCCTGATCTTTTCAGTGGTTCCTAGTGCCAGGACAAGAAGCAATGAAAACAAACTGAAACACAAGAGATTTTGTCTAAACATCAAGACGAACTTCTTTACTGTGCAGATGACAGAGCACTGGAATAGAATACCCGGAGAGGCTGTGGAGCTTCGTCTTTGGAGATCTTCCGAAACTGCCAGAACATAGGCCTGAGCAACCTGCTCTGGGTGTCCCTGCTTGAGCAGGGCTCGGGGCAGATGGACTCAGAGGTCCCTTCCACCTTAACATTTCTGTGACTCTGTGATTTTGTGAAGTATTCTTGTGCATATTTAGAGAATACATTATATGAGATGGATTAATTTAGATAATATGCTTTCTTGAACTGGTACAGACCTTATTTGTGTCTTCATTAGAATATTATCAGTTCAACAACAGCAGTGCCATATTAGTGTCAACATGTACCTTACTGTAACCTGGAAGTCCTTAGCTGTATGAGGGATCTCAGAAGAACAAAATATTCCATATTCATGTGTATGTGTCGTCTTAATGAAGTCAAATATCTTCTAAATATATTTACTGAAGCAGAGCAAATGTATTGTTTTCTTGAATGAAGTCTTTGCTCAACATGCCTTCAAGAATCCCTGCACCAAACTCATTTATGCCTTAAGAGTTGAAAAGTAGAATGAAATTAAACGTATTGTTATCAGAATCAAGGAGATCAAAAAGCATGATAAGTTTGACTTGTAATTAGCTGAGTCTCAAATTCACTGTTTGAGAGCATAAAAAGCAAAATACGTACTTATTGGCATGGAGAGAGTCTAAAGTTGAATTATTCTGCTTGAATACTTTTATAGTGTTCAGCACCTTCTTTCTGATCTGTATGAGTATTCATTCTAATAAGATTTTAGCCTAGGAAAAGACATGCATTTTTTATTCTTTTATAGGCCTGACCCTGTTTACAGTCCATACATTTTTTCAGCTTAACTTTGCTGATGTGGATACTGTAAAACAAAAGCTATGCTTTTAACAGGAAGAGTGAGCTATTGATGTTAACAATGTTTTCTTGTCAATGAAAAAAGATTATTATTACTAATCTTGTCTCCTCAAAAAATGTTATTAAAATCTTATTAAATTTTAACTTATACTGGGATAAATCTGCGGTGGGATATACTGGGATAAATCTGCAGGAAATCTGCAGCCTGAGAGGCTCCTGGCACTCTCAGATGGAGGCAGATAGGAGCAGATGCGAACCTAATCCTGCAGACAGATAGTCCCCTCCTCAGTCCCTGGGGGGGGAAGTAACCAATCCACCTCCTTGCCTGCAGGACAGAGGGCTCAATAACACCCAGGAGGAGGGGGGTTGGACCCTCGTCTCTGCTCGGAGCAGAAGGAGGTGTCTGCCCCCAACACCCACAGTGCCACCAACCCCTGCAATGTCCCTGGGTAACAGGTTTGAGGCTCTCAGGCTGGCAAGGGATGAGAGTCTAGAAAGCAGTCAAAACCTAGGCCCTGAGAAACACACTGAGGTTACAGGAAGTAACAGGCATAGGGAACAGGGCCAGTCGGGGCACT
>WBMW01000595.1:0-24475 GCA_013396635.1 Penelope pileata
CTGAAACTCCCTAGGGTAAATAGCAACAATTGTTTTTAAAACAGAATCTTTGTCTAAGACTCAGACTTCTGACTCCAACTCTGCTACTTCTGCTACTGAACAACACAGTCCTCTGCAACATACGAAACCAAAATTTTAGAAAGTTTAGGATTCAGTTAGAAGATTACAATAACAGGGCATTTTCCCATTTGGGACAACGACATTTGCTAAAAAGGGGAGCCCTCTAATTCATGCTCAGAGGTATCAGACAGAACGTATTTAGTTCTAACTAAATTTGGAGTTTACAGCATGTAACATCCAATCCAAGTTCTTACAAAGCTAAGAAGTAGGACAGGAATTGCATCCTTTGTAATGTGTTCATTTGGAGGTGCCTCTTTGCCTTCATAGACATAGAAGAAATCTGAAGAGCTACTGAAGAGAGTGTACTTAAGACAGATAATTTACATGGAGAAAGGTGGATCCTATACAAACCCAAGGCCAGTCTCACTCTGAGCAAATGTCCATATTGCCCATGCCTGTGGAAGGGCACAAAGGATAGCAGGAAGCAACACTTCCACTAATACCCTCTCAGCTGTGCTTTCATTTCAATTTCTGCAGTCTAATGCTCATCCCTAACAATACACAGAAGCTCTGCTGGCATAACACATGAAGAATCCAGGGATGGATGTACACGAGGCCATAAAACTAGATAGCCTGAGTTTGATGGCTCTTGAAATAATCATGGCATACCAGTGCTTCAGTTAGGATAAGAAGTGAAGTATGGGAAATGCTCCTTCTGTGAGCTAAGAGTAAATAACTGACCAGGACAAGTTCAGACATCCTGCAGTTTCAACTTAACAAATCCACAGGACATTCGACTAGAGTAAAATAAATAAAATACTACACTTTCTCACTTGAAAGTTGCCTTGAAATAGTCACAAAACAATGATCAGTTCACTTGAAGGAAACTTTCAGTCAGCTAAAACGTCTTAACCAGCTGATTACAACCTAAAAAGCTGTAACAAGAATGTATTAAATTCCCATTCCTATTGTTATTGTCAAAGACTGGATTTGTTCAGGTCTCTCTGTCCTTGTTACAATCTTTGTCACAAGAATGAGGCATTGCAATTTTATAGCCTTCTATGTTCTCTGAAAGGTAACAGTAAACAGCATTCCTTGCCCTTTTCAATGTTCTATAATTTCACTGAACAGTCACCTGTCTTTATATATTCTCAGCACCGATCAAAAAGTGATGAAATTGACAACAAAGTAAAAGACAGAATTGTTAAGTGGTTAAAGTAGTGACTCCGACTACTGTCTCTCAGACAGCAGACAGGGCATAAAGATTTTTGTTTTGTTTTTTGGTCGTTCTTCTCATGTCTTTCTTGCAAAGTAACGTCACAGTACGTAGTGAGCTCTCAAAGAAAGCACAGAATGTACTAGACGTTACTACTTTCCAGCCTAAGTAGTAGGCACCTTTGATTTGCTTCCAGGTCCTTCAGCAAATGCTCAGCAAGGTATGTGTGCTGCTGTCTGCCTGCACAAAGCAATGTGTAGCTACGGCTCAAGATAAATCCACAGCAAGCTGTTCCCTTGCAAACACTCCTCCCGTGGAGAAGATGAAAGAGCCGTCGTGTGACAGATGTTCATCACGCTGCTCAGCACAGTACTGGAAGGGACGCGAGTCTGCAGTAATGGGAGCAGCATAAGACGCTATTGCTGCAGAGCACTCATGGTACTTTGATACAAACTGAAGATGGAATAACACAGTAAGTGCTCAGTGGGGAAAACAAGATGCAGCGCAGTTTATCCTCGCACGCTAAATTCTTGAGCAAACTCCCCAACTGATCTACCATGTGGGTCCTCTGTTATCTCAAACTGGAGGCAATGTGATCACAGGGAAATAATCAGTGTGAAATAGGTACAGTGCAGACAGAACACAGGATAAGAATGTAGAGAAAGAGCCATATCACTATCTGTAGGATAATTTCCCAGACCTTCAATGCTCCATCTGCATTTTCATTTCTGTCTTATGCAGTGTACCTGCATACACAGTGCTTTTTAATGGGAAACATGCAATGGCAGTGATAATCAGGAGAAAGAAAATGACATAATTAAAGCTCTCTGGTATTTGAATTAGTTTATTTAAATCAATCTGAATTTTAATGCTTTACCATAAAGGTAACTTTCATAGTGGTTTATGTCAGCTGCAGCTCCAAAGACTCAATTTTAAGCCTTGACTTTTGACACCTAAAGATATGAACTTGAAGACGGTCATCTCACAGCGCTGCAAAGTCCCTCTCTGGCTGGTCCCTCATTTCTTTGGAAGCTACCCACAACCTCTGATCACCCTTGTTTCCCTCCTCACACCCTTCTAGCTGTACTGCATCCTTGCCAGAGAGTGCGGGATCGCAAACATCTCCTCCCCTTATTCCCTACAGGAATGCTATGAACCATACAGTGGCAAAAAGACACTTCTGTTCTGTTTCCTGTTCTCTTCCTGAAAATTCTGAATGTGTCAGGTTAAGTTTCAGGTATTTGATGCAGAGCCTGAGGTGACACCCAAAGGAGAAGTCAACAAGGAGTTTTGCCTGGTGGCATGTATCTTCCAAACACATTTCTGTTGCCAGTTGGGAAGGCACAACCTGCTCAATGGTGAGCTCCACAGCACTAGGCCTTGGGGCCTCAGCTAAGTAAAGAGTAGAACACGTCCTTCAAGGACTTGGTCCAACAGCATATTTAAGCACATGCATAACTTTAAGGGTAGAATATAAAATATTTTCCTGAATCATCATCTGAAATGGAACAACTTAATAGCAATCAAATGAAGTCAGAGAAGTTAGAGGGTGCAGAAACTCATCCTGTAAAACTCTACTTGATTACTTTGTGGAAAATGATCCTCCTAACTCTAAAAAACACAAATAGCTGAAAAATAGCTACAAGTAGTTAACGGGTTTAGTTTTAATCAAGCATTTTCCACCTTCCCATTCCCTTGCCACTTGTAAAAATGCTGGATTTTATAAGGCAATAAAAAAGAAATGTAGGTGCAACTCCTTCAAATAAATACATGAATAATAATATTAAATATTTTTTAAAGTGCCATTCTTTCAATACTGTTCTTTTATAAAAGTTCAAGAGATGTGGATATGTATGACTGTCTGAAATGCATCCTGACAGTGCTTACAGAAGAAAGGATCAGAGAAGCCTGGATGTAGCTGGAGGCAAGAGATGAATTCAACACACAACAGCTACAAAGAAACATGGAAGATGGCAGAAGAAATCGAAACACTTTTTGACAGAAGAAAAAGTGGAGGGAAAAATATGAACTAATGGACAGAGGAAAGGATTCAGATCATTTTCAGTGAAATTATTCTGGTGCTAAGAAGAGGGACAAACTTGGCCTCAAGCTATCACAGATCAGCAGGTAGCTCATGGCTGTTTCTGCAAGAAGCCTTCCATGATGTCCAGGCAGGAATGAGGCCTCTGGCCAGCAAGTTCTGCCAGTAGCTCATCCCTCTGAAATCAAAGCTGGCAAAGAGCATTAAAACCATAAAAGATGTGGGGGATAAAATTATTTTTAAAGGAAGAAGAAAGTTTGCTAATGCAAGAATATACAAAATGTGATCTGCAAAGGATAAGGGAAAAGAGGGAGAAAGCATTGACATAGATCAAAGCAAAACTGGGATGGACAACGAGATTACTCCAGGGTCTATATTCAGTCTAGTTAATGCACTGGGTGAGGCTGGAGAAAACTGAGCTTTGTAAACCAATACAGTGTACTTGAACAGAACGGAGGAACTGAAAGAATGTACAGGATGCAAAAATGGATAACAGAAAGGTAGGGGCTATTGTGATGGGGATGCAAGAATAGAAACACACGTACTTTGCAGGAATGTGCACCAGTAAGGGTGGCGGTGGAGCGCAGCTTTGTAAGTGTATTACTGGTGCCCTGCTGCTGTGTCGCTCCTGAATGCCCGCTGTTTCACCAAGTGGTGAACACAGCACCTTACAGCCATATTGCTCTGGGGAAGGAGTAGCTATTGCTCTCCTAAGGTGTTACTGCAAACCAGAAATGGACCCTTGCACTGTTATAGGAGGCAGAATATTCCCTGACTTACGTCACTAGTAACAGCAGGGTCTGGTTATTTCCTGGGTTAATGGTAGGGCCTCATTATTTCCGTAGATAATCCACGGACTTTGACACAGTGAAATATATATTACACAACATATACACACCTGAAATACTATACACAATATATATCCACAATATACAGACATCGTAAAATACATTAATCCCATAAAAATCAATACTATCTTATCTAAATTTTTAGCAATTACTGTTATTACTCACCATGGAATACAGCTGATGAGATCAGGAGTTGGTTCTGTTCATGGTTAGTAAGGGATAAACAAAAACAAATTTGTAAGCATTTGTAAATGGATGTATTCAATTAAAAAAAAAAACACAAAACAACAAACAAATAAAAACCCCAACAAACTGAAAAACAAAGAAAACTAGTACATGAACTGAAAAGCCTCCAGTCTTACACAAAGGCTGTCATTTCTGTAATCCAGAAATTCCAAACCACAGAAAACCTTCTTCTAAAACAGAAGAACCTCGGGCCTCCAGCACTAACTGAGTTGTTCCCAAAGAGACAGTAGAAACAGACTAGAAGAAAAATAGGCAGCATGACAAAGCTACATCTTACAGATAAAAGTATAATAATAGTTTGAGAACTGTCCTAAATCAAAGTCTTTTACGTAGTAACAGACATCTTCAGTTATAAAACAAGGAACACGAAAAAGGGGAAAATATGTTAAGGTGCTACGAGGATGGATTTGAGATTCTTTTTTAAATATAAACCTTTTTTTTTTTTTTTTAGAATGAATACTTTTCTTTGGCTTTCAATAAGGAAGGAAATGAAGAGTCTAAGGCAAAAGCCACACTGTAATGGGAATAAAGTAGTGAAATGGAGGTTGCCACTGTTGAAAAGGAAACGCAGATCAAAGGATTCCATGTACATAAATTGTAAGGACCAGATAGTCTCCATTCCAGAATATATGAAAGCAAACAGAGATAAAGTGAAACAGGACAGACCTCTATCAAATGGAGGTGAGGCATTATCTGACCAAAACAGAGCTGAAATTGTCCTTATACTTCTGAGAGAGGGCAAAAGGTGAGCCAAGCAACAACAGCTCCATTAGTTTGATCCAATGATACTCAAGGCTCTCGAACACATTCTGTGGGAAAGCGTAATTGAAAACATGGGGGTAAACAGAGCAGTGGGATACAGCACGAGAGACCATACCAAACCAGAGGGGAAACCAGCTGACTGTGGTAAGGCAAATCTATTGCTTCAGCTTGCTGTTAAAGCAAAGGAAACACGACAGAGCTATGTGGACTTCTACAAAACATTCAAAAGAATGTAATTGTGAAAAAACAGCCAAAACAGATAAGAAGGAGGTACAGGAAATCTATACATGCAAGAAGGAAGGAGGAAAAAAGAAAGTATATTAGAAACTGAACAAGTTAGGAATTTATTGGCTAGTCATAGGATCCCCTATGGACTGCTGGAAGCTCAGCACCTCAAAATTATGAGAAAACAGAGCGCAGCGGTGAGACCTTCTCTAGGATACAGCTGCAACGCTGCTCCCCAGACCTCAGTCAGGACCACATGCAGGAGAAGCAGGAGTGTGATTAGAGGCCTTCCCCCAAGGAGACCTGTGTCTTAGCATCTAACAAAAGTTCCTTCTCTCATAGTATCTGGTATGAAGCTATGTTTTGGTCCTAGAAGAAAAACAAAACTGATAACACCTGGCAGCACTGAACAGAGCCAAGAACATTTTCAATTCTTCAGCTTCTTGTATTGCTCTGCCAGTGCAGGGGTTGGGGAGGCACGGGGAGCTGGGAGGGGACAGGACCAGGGCAGCTGGCCCAAACTGACCAGAGGGATATTCCATACCATTATGACATCATGTAAATATAAGGAAGGGGAGTGAGACGGGGAGGGGCTGCTGCTTGAGGACTGGCTGGGCATCGGTCAGTGGCGGTGAGCCCGTGCTTTGTGCTTCATCCTTTTTTTGCGTGTATACACATATATTAGCTCATCAAAATGCCAGTTCCAAGGAAATACAGCTGTGTTCAATACACACAATGGATAGGGTGAAAAGAAGCATAGTGACAAATGGGTTTAAGCTGGAAGAGACAAAGCTTGTAGGAATAGGTGAACTCCTTCAGCCCTGTGTTTTCTGCTCGTAAGTACTTCACAACAATAATTCAATCCAAAATGCCTTTCTTCATATTGAATATACCGAAATTTGTCTTGCACTGAAGAGATTACGTGCGAATTTGGTAGCCAGAGCATACATTATTAGCCTATATTTTCTCTGGAGATATTCAAGACTCTCCTGGATGCTTTCCTGTGCAACCTGCTGTAGGGAACCACTTTAGCAGGGAGTTGTGCTAGATGATCTCCAGAGGTCCCGTCCAATCCCTGTGAACCTGAGATTATTACAATGCCGTAAAAAGTTAGGGAATGTGTATGTGTGTGTGTGTGGGGGGGGGTGTTGGGGTTCTTTCACCTCTGTATAAGAGAGCTCAGTAAGAGTCACAGGAGAGAAGGATGCTGCAGGTCAGAAGGGACCTCAGAAGGTTTCCAGTCTTCCCTCCTGCTCATGGCAGTATCAGATACACGAGGTTAAACCTTGACACTAGGGGCTTTATCTACTACGGTCTTACAAAACCTCCAAGGATGGAGGCTGCACTATCTCTGGCAACACGTTCTGCTGATTAAACGATCTCATTGGAATACATGTTTTCCTTCTATCCAGCCAAAAAAGAGCCTGTGAAAGTGAAATTAGTAGAAAGGAATTACAAGTATTAACATAATAATCGACTTAGCTCAGACTTTCATGTTTTAAGAGATACTGATTTAAATAGAGAATAGTTCTAAACCTGCTGAGTAGAAGAGTTAAAGAAAAACACGGTGTTCAGCTCTACTCCCAGTCACCACTTTCAAATCTAAGTGTAGGCTAGGAAACGCCTATTAGCTTTACCAGCCAGCTCTAAGTGTATGCTGGAGCTACAGGAGCCTGCAACCAAAGCTAGGTGTATCCTGCCTTTGGAAAGAGACAGACCAGCAACACCGACCCGCACATACCCCAGCTCAGAGGGTAGAGGCTGCAAGGTGGTACAGTTTTCTTTCTGGAGCAGTACTGTTGTCTTTGCTTCTAAGGGGATCGCAATTCCCTGCTCCATTCTTATGAGCAGGACAGAAGAAACATTTGTTAACTGCTGGGGATTTCTTAGGACAGTCTTTGTGGTGGCTGCATAGGGACAGACCTAAACAAGCCGATCAAATATTTTGCTGACTCTCCAATTAAACAGACAGACAGGTTAGATACCTATCTGCCAGGAAGAGTGGACTAAATTGTCTCTTCAGGTCCTTTCTAACGCTGTTATTCATCCATTAAGCACACAAAGTGCAAACAAGCAGCTGTGGAGTGCTCACCACGATGCCAGTGAAAATCCATGCCATGCTTTTAATTCCCTGCACACCCTCTGCCCCACACGCCTTCCAGAAATCTCAAGGACGGCCCTTGTTTCGAGATGCTTAAAAATCTGAAAGCAGTAGCAAATGAGATACTGGTTAAGGGAAGGAGAACAGAGGCAGGATGTAAATTAATTCAATTCACTGTAGACAGCGTGACAGAAATGGGTCTTTAAGATGGACATCCATGTGCACAGTCCTTGGAGGAAAGTTCGAGGAGGTTATACCATGCTTGAGAGCCAGCAGAGGTTGAATGAATGAAGTGACATTACCTTTCCCTTGGGGATTTCCTGAAGAACAAATTCAATCTGGCCCAGAACAAGAATTCTTTTAAAAAATTACAGATTTAAGCCGAGGACAGCAGAATTTTTTTTTTTCCTATCCTGGAAACGTGTACTGTAAAAGTAACAACCTAGTACTTGCTCACATAGACTAAGAAGCTCAATACAGCAGACAATTTGTGTGGGAGCACGAGTGTTTAGAGGCTCAAGTAAACATTCATAAGCAAGCTAACAGGCCTGTACCTCTAAGAAGAAATATACTGAAATTGAATCCTACTGCCCGTTTGTTGATACTTCAAGCAAGTTTAGATTTTCATGAACTAGTTCTCATCACGGTTAACAAGATGTAACACATAATCTTTACAAAGATTAACCTTCAAAAAATACTGGAGATTTATGTAGCTCAATTTCCCAGCTATCTATAGTTTTGGTAGATGGATTTCATCAAGGGAAACAAATTTCACTGAAGATTCTCTTTTCAGAGAATCTTTTTTCTTCAGAATCACTTCATTTCCATCAAAACACGGTATGCTGACCTGGCTCAATTTGAAGGTGATCAGTTTTGTTTGTGGCATGTATCTTACACAAACGTACCACTACAGCACGACATACTTCAAGAAGATGAAATTAAGGTTAACTTACGAGCATTACATGTTAGAATTACTGCTCATTCCTTTTGCATTAGTACAACAATCCCACAGAAACAGGCCGATACATTTCAGCTTTAATGGAGCCCCCTTAGATACACTTTGATCCTAAAATGGATCAAACATTTCTTTGATGAGCACTTCATATTTTAAATGTATTTTCCTGTGTTCCTGTTCATCACACTGCTGCTTTAAAGGAGTCACTGCTTCTGTTTATTCTCATTTTAATTTTTTTTGTTTGTTCAATTACCGCATCTGAAATTCTGCTTTGTAAATCCATTTCTTCTTTCAAGTGCTGATGAAAAACACTCAAACAAATACAAACACAACAACAGAAGTTTCCCATCCTGATGCCCAGAAGCTGCATCTACGTTTACTATGAGTAATTTTCAGGTACTGAGCAGGAATTGTTTCAACAGATGCAGATCTTGCTTTGCTTTAGCATTTTTTATCAGAATTTGCTTTACAACAAGAAGTGCATGGAGAGGTGGCGATGCTCTGGAGGAATGCTGTCTCCCCAGAGCAGGCTGTACCTTCTAGGCCTGTAAGAGCCTTGATGCTTTGGACAGGAACAACCAGCCCTCGTGCCGTGCCATGCTGTGATTGCAGCTCTGGAAATGTAACTTTTTATTTCCCAGCATAATAGTTTATTAACAACATAATTGCTGGTAACACCTGTAGAGCTGACCACAAATGCTCACCATAAATCTAAAGTGTGCATACACTGCCGAAGCACTATTAGCTCATTCTCATTTATTATTCAGTACCAATTTCTTCCATTGCTTTTGACATGATCTCTTACCAAATTCTTACTGAGTAGAGCTAAGAGAGTTGCAGATGATGGACAATATTTGTATCACACCAATAAAGCTTCAGGTTCTGTTAAAATTCTCCATCTCTTAAGAGTAACACTTTCCTCATTCCATCCCATCCCCTGGGAGGAGCTAAAAAAACCTTTTTAAACTGTGGAAAATCAAAGTAAACAAAGATCAAACAATTTTTTCTTTGTGAGCAGAATCAGAGTTGGGGAATTTACAACCAACCATTTCCAAATATTAAGACAATAGACTTTTAGTCAGGAATGCAAGAATCCAGGAGAATTAATCTTCAGAATCAGTCTGTATTATTTATGCGTATTTGTCTTAGTTTCTCACAGAAGTCACTTTTCTCATAGTGTCTGGTATGAAGCTATGTTTTGGTCCTAGAAGAAAAACAAAACTGATAACACCTGGCAGCACTGAACAGAGCCAAGGATGTTTCTGTCTCTCAGCTTCTTGTATCGCTCTGCCAGCAAAGGGGCTGGGGGGGCACAGGGAGCTGGGAGGGGACAGGACCAGGGCAGCTGGCCCAAACTGACCAAAGGGCTATTCCATACCACTATGACATCATGTAAATATAAGGAAGGGGAGTGAGACGGGGAGGGGCTGCTGCTCAGGGTCTGGCTGGGCATCAGTCAGTGGGTGGTGAGCCCCTGCTTCATGTATCATCCATTTTTTGTGTGTATACATATATATGTATATACATATAACTACTGTTCTTTCTTTTACTTCCTCTGCTGTCTTAGCAAATAGTTTTTATCCCAACTCATGAATTCTACTGTATTTTTCTCTTAATTCTCTCCCCCATCCCGCTCCGGGAGGGGGGAGGGTGAGCGAACAACTGTGTGGGACTGAGCTATCTGCTGGGTCAAACCACAACAGTATTACATCTTATTAGTTGGATAGGTGATAGGGAATAACAGCAAATACTTTGGAGGATATATTTTAGGCGCTTCTTTATAACGTAGCTCACATATCTTCCAGTGATCTTGATTGTCTTATGTTGAACTGAGGTAGTCACTGGAAAGTCCCACTGCAGCTAACAGATGAAATTATTTATCATTTTTTGTGCAACGTTAGGCTCTCCTTGGTTTCTGTTGGGGTGGGTGAAGAAATGGGATTGCCTGTGTGTTTTATCACACAACTAAACCTAAGTAATCCCCGGATTATGGGCCCAAATCTCTTCATTGTAAACAATCTTTCACCAGGACAGAATTAGCAGAATCAGGTTAGGTTAACAAATAATACTTCCTTAAATCAGCATAGATGCTTTTAGGTAGAAGTTCTGTTGGGGTAAGGAAAAAACAGAACAACAAAAGATGCTATTGAAATAACACTGCATTTTTTTTTTTCTCCAAAAAATGATTCTGGCTCACTCACAGATCTGTAATTCCTTGCTGCTGTCACATACTATTGTGGCACAGGATAAATCATTTTACACTAGAGTGAACAAGACACAGAAAAAGAGAAACCTTAACCATATTTTCAGTGTGATGAGTCCATGAAACAGTCCAGTTCTTAAATTAAAAGAAAGGAGGGAGTTAGGAATATTTTACATATGCTTGATGTACTGTACAATGATACATACAATAACATATCAAATAACTAAAGAGAGTCTAATTCAGAAGAAACAATCCAAAGGGCATGCAGAAGTCATATCCGGAATTCCCAGAACTCTACAGAGAAGTCCTCTGCAAGAGGGTAGAGACACGAAATCAGAAATGAACTAAAACTGTTTCTACACCTGGAGACCGAAAGGCTGATCAAATCTTGCAACTGGCAAGACAAATGCCTTCTTAAAAGAAAGAATTACTGGAGAGAAAAGGGAGATGTGACTACAGATATAATTGTTTCAGACTAATTGTACAAGATTAAGAGAGGGAGAGCTACCCCGGATCAAGAAACCTGTGCAGGAGCTTAGCTTTAAAGGTGTTGTTCATAGTGAAGACTTGAAAAATTACTTGAGTATCGAGCTTTTACATATTTTGTTTCTGCTTTCGTGAAATGAAAGCAGAAAACATTTGAAATGAAAAATTAGCTCAGAAGGTATTCTGATGTATTCAATCTAACGGTGCCATAGTTTCCAGGTTTTTTATTCATGTAGTATGAACAACTCAGCAAATAAAACAAATTATTATAAAGGGCTGATGAGCCATAAATCTGCAATTTTTTGCCCCCTCAAGAGAAGTTTTTAAATTGAGTGCTACCTGTGTATACTTCCAAATACAAAACACGCTGGCAGTCAACTGGTTACACGTAATCCTCACCTCTCTGAGTCTCCTGCTCCTCACGTCCTCCCTGAATTTATTGCTGTACTTCCTTGCACATCCATAGTGCCTAGAACAATTTGATTATAACAAAATCTTTTCCCACCATGTCTTGCGTCAGTGCTGCTTTTTTCCTCCACTTCAGTTTATCTCGAACACATTAGTGCAACCTTTGGCCTGGCCGTTCAACCATCTGTGACTGATGGTCTGGGTTGCTACATCGCAAATGTCTGACCTTGCCTCAGTTCTGCTAAGACAATTTTTGCTAAGACATGAGAAAGTATATGAGCTAAAGTCATGTAAGATAAGAAAGGTAATCGTGCTGACAGCAGAGCAACAATTGCAACAGTAATAGTTGCCAGATCAAGAAATCCGAGGGAAAACATACCGACACAAAGTTGCATACACCTTGAAGGGAAATAAAAGGAGGGCAGGCAGCATCCCAGCAACGGCAAGGACCAGCCTCTTCCAAGCAGCAGCAGAGACCGCTTCTCCAGCTGCCTGACAGCTGCCTGGTCAGTGGAAACTCACTGAGCGTTGCGAGCATACTGATGCATAGCACGAGTCCTAGCTATCTACCTATTGCAGGTGGGAGCCAGTGAAGGATGCCTTTCTACTCTTGGATGTACTCTGTTAAATGAGACTCGGTGAGTCAGAAAGTGCCCCACTGTGTGATGGCTGCATTCAGAATATCCTTGGAGCTGAAGGAATCTGGCTTCCTTGCCAGCCTCTAAACATGAAAAAACCTAAGGACTGACGGATTTTTAACATACCCGCTGCCCCCAGATCTCCTTTGTTATGCTTTGTTTTCCTTTTGTTATGGAGAAATTCATCTTCTACTCCATCAAAAACAAAAGAAAAAGTGAAACAAAAAAATCCTTTGCAGGTTAGTGAGGCTGAGATGTTGTCATTTCAAGTACTCCAGAAATTGAGATGGAAAAGCCTACCACACAGCAGTATATTTCCTATTTTTCTCTTTGAAACAAACAAGCACTGGCAAAATTATGTCAAACAGAATCTCTGCTTCTCTGTTTGATTCATTCTGCTTGTTGAGGGAAATCAAGCACAAGTAAAAAGTGAGTTCAAAAGAACAAAAACAGGATGGTGTGAAACATGACTGAAGAAAATATCCGAGAGGGAGTTTTTTATGAAGTACTTTCGTACAGCATTACTTTTATTCAACATGGAGGAATTTGATTCCACTACGTCACAGGCCATCCATTCTATGAAGTCACTCTGATCTGTCTTAATTTTTCCTGATGGTTTTTCTTATTTCACTGTTGCTTTCTTCCCCTACCAGCCAGTCTGGAACAAAGTGCTTGCATTAAAGGAGAAAATTAATGGCTAGTGTTACTTTTCCCACTAGCTATAAGATCATTAAAATGCTCCAAAACCAAGAACAAAAAACTGCAAAATTCAAGTATCTTTAATGTATCCGATCCCACTACATATTCAACATTATAGGGGTCGATAGCTGACCCCTATAGCCAGGTCCAGCTCACCCCATTGCTGGGTGGAGAAGGAAAAGAGATTAAATGAGATCACAAGACAGGAAAAGATACCTCTGTGACTTCTAACTGAGAGGGCACCATAAAAGATATTGTTGTGGCCTGGACGCATCGATGGGATGGATCACCCTGCGGAGCTGCCTCGCTGGCTCCATCGGGAGGGCAGGGAGAGCTGACAATCAGCCTAGCCCAACCTGGAGACACTTGGAAGGGCAGAAGATTAGATTTTGTTAACCTTCTTGAGAGAGGAAGCTTATAGTTATACAAAAGCTTATACAGGTAAGTTCTAAGCCATTTCAAGCTTACTGTATAATTTGTTCTGTGTACGTTATTCAGAAAAACACTACATCTCAGATAAGAAAAGGCCACAGCCGAGATGTTGACAAGCTGTAAGAAAGAACGAATTGCAGTCAGGGGACGTATCTTCAGAATTCAACTGTTTGTTCTCTTAATCATTTTTATTCAACCGGCAATATCAAGATGAATACCTGCTTTCCCTTAATGCTCTTCTCCTGAGAATACCGGCACTCTGAAGACTGCCAGCCAAAATAATACATTTGTAACGCGAGAAGGCTTAAAGAGCCGAAAAAGACAACAGCAACAAATTCTGAGGAACTGCTGGCTGAGAAGAAAACAATGCAGACAATCTCAATGGCAGCCATAAAAAACTGACAAACCTTGACTCGCCTGGCTATAAATGCCTGAGACAGGCACACACCAGGCCTGCCAGACTTTTGTTCCCGGCATTATACTTTGCAAAGAAGCTTTTCCTTACCCACAATTCCACGCATTTCTTTCTTTGAAATAATACTCTGGAGAGGAGCAGGCATCTAGATCACCTGCAGGTGATGAGTATTCCAGCCCAGTGCATGGCATCAGAGTGCTGTACCCATACCTACACCCTGCATGCAAGCACACAGACAGGCACTACGTTACTTGGTTGGTGCATCACTATAGAAAGACATGAAAGAAAATAGCCAATTCTTACCCTTCTGCTTATTGATGGAAGACTTGATGCTCATGGAATTAAAAGCCTTTTTGACCAAAGGACCAAAGTAAAATTAGGAAATGCATTTCACTGTCAATCATGTCATTTCTCTGCAGGAGGAACCTTTCAGACCTCCAGCTGGTTCTGTGCTTGACTGAACTTTAAAAGGAGCTTAAATTCAGAGAGCAGCATAAAACCACAGCCAGTATGTTCAAAAAACCACCTCAGCTGATTTTTTTTCACCACATGCACGAGCTCCCACCAGTCAGCAACACAAAAATGCCCAAAGGTGCCTTGGAGCTGTGCAGAAGCTGAGCCCATGCCAGCACTCCAGCTCTACTCTCATTTATGTTACATGAACCACCCAAATCTTTTATCGGGCGGTCAGCTCCAACCTACTGGCTAAGATCACTCTGATTTGTCTTCTCTTAATATTACCTTTCGGCCTATTTAAGTGAAAAACCTTACTGACAGAGCAGAATATTTCCAAGGCACCTTAAAGCCTTCCAGAAGATCCGTGTGGGTCCACTAACATCATCACATTCCCTCTAGCTTTCTTCATATCTGCTTTCTATTTGGCTTCCTCTGGACTTTCTGCTGCTCTGTGTTTACAGCACGCAGCATGGACAGCCTGTGGTGAAGACGTTTTAACCTTTTTTTAGGTAAACAGATGCCCTTTCCCGTGCATTATGGACATGGTGCCTAATTCAGCAGTAGAGTCAGAAATCACTGAGCACTGAAACACATAACTACCTTCGAGACTCTGGCTCTTGTTAACTGCAGCCTACACATAGCAGAGCTCTGGGAACTATGTAAAGATCCTTTCTTTAAAAGGCAAACTTTCTTAAGAATAAAATGGTAAATTACCTTTTAAATGTCTTTTTTTAAAAAAAAGAAGCATTTAAAGGTAACTTATTATTTCTTACAGTCTTCTGGTAAGATCAGAAGTAATACATGAACCAGACTTCTGCAGAAATCTTTTATCCTAGGACTGTTCTGCAACCCCACACTTGCTTCAGTTCAGTCTCAGCACACAGCACTTAGCCTTGCAAGAAGCAATACTGGCATGTAACAAACAGGGTCACCAAATACGACACTCATCACTCATTCTGGAGCCACCCAGGGAAAAACAGTCTGAAGAAAACAAGAGAAATTTTAATCCAGATACTTTCTGATTCCATGTTGCTGTTCCTCATGTAAGCATGGGTGGCAACCAGGATGCTTCCAAAATGTCTGACTCCTCCTGCCTGTCACAAAGCTTAAGACTTTGCAGACTTCGGGATCCTCCCTTCCATACTGCTGCAAGGCCCACAGCAAACTGCAAGAGAAAGCCCAAGCAAAAGCACGGACACTGCATCGGTCTGTCTTGCAAACACTGGGGTGGAGAGCCTGTCAGACAAGGTCCTCACATGGCGGAGAGAACATCCTACATCTCCACTCATTCCCAACTCTGAACACGCGAGGAAGTTTGGCCGCGCTTCTGCCTGGCCTCGCATCAAAACTCCCCCTGCTTTCCACCTGCTTCGTGGGAGAATTCAGGAGCTGCACACGCACAGATTATTCTCCTCTCAAAAGCCTCTAAGAAGTGCTGTAAGGCCATTTTAGAGAACCAGGTGCAACTCAGTGGTGTTTACGTTAGCCCACTCAAGCACAGCAGGTTAAGAGCTGGCACACTGCACACCACGTTCACCTGGTTTGAAAAGACCCTTCTGCACTGCCTGAACAGTACAGGCATGGGAATCCACGCCCAAGCAACTGCACATGAACTAGTTTTGCATGCACCACTGGGAATTCATTGAGCTTCTTTGCAGCCCATGTGAAAACATAGACAGGCTGTTCCTTCAGTTCCACTATGACAAGTGTAAAACCGAGATTATTTGTAACTTAGTAGCAGAACTAGAATTAAATCCTCCAAATTCTTGCTCCTGTCACTTCATCATCAGTAAAACGCTTTTGCTCGTAATTGTTATCACCAGCAAGACTGTAAACAACACTGAGGTTGGTATGCAAGGGATGCCATGTTCATGGCTGGAACGCATCTGCAAACTTGCTCTCAAAATTTGAGTCAGTGGTTGTTCCACATATAGGAACAAATGAAGTTGAAAACGAATACAAGGATGTGAGAATCTGCCAAGAGCAACTGTGATGACAGCCTGAACGGTCTCAAGTAAAGAATTCTTAAATATCTTCTGCAAATGTTACGGATTCAAAGCTCATTTTTTCACTTCAAAAGATCAGTATTGTACTTACTTGGTTAAATTGACTCCTTAGGAAGAACCTACATTATGCATATTTTTCCCTTCAAACTGTGAAAATATATCTTTAATTATTTATTATTTTTGCTAAGATTCTATTTGATGCTAGAATTCATCTCTCTACGGTTTAAAGGTCTTTCCCAACCCAGATGATTCTATGACCGTGAAGGATCCAACACCTCGAGTTCACTCTTTTTACAAATTGTGCTGTGTCAGCTTTTGCAACGAGGGCGGTGAAGTGCTGGCACAGGCTGCCCAGAGAGGTGGTGGATGCCCCATCCCTGGAGACGCTCAAGGTGGGGCTGGGGGGGGCTCTGAGCACCCTGGTGGAGCTGTGGGTGTCCCTGTGCATTGCAGGGCAGTTGGACACGATGGCCTTTGAAGCCCTTTCCAACTCAAACAATTCAATGACTCGAACTTAGAAAATCACCTCCTATTCCTCATGGAATGGCTGTTCCTAACCAAGGGTAGCTCTTGGACAGAACTTATCTGCTGCAGACTGATGACATGATTTGAAAAAGGACTTTTTAGAGCGTTTTAGTAATAATCTGAATTTTAAAATTGTAGTTTAGAAATTGTTTCCCATTTTGTACTTCATTCCCACCTTGTGTCCTGAATAAGTGAGAAAGATCAAAGTCAGATTTGCTGGCTCAGTAGCAAATGTTATGTTCAATTTTCTTCTGTCACATTCACATAAGTAACAGCAGATGTTGCTAGAACATTCACGAGCTTAGTTCTGAAGTGTGCAGCCAGACATTTGTCAGGCTAATTTGATTTCCTGAAGACTGCAAAGAGAGTTCTGCTGGATAGTTCCCCATCTGTGACACCAAGCCACTCTTGCCAAATTCACTTGAAGCCTCCAATGAAGATGTTCTCCTTTGGATTATGCTTAAGGCTACTTTATATGAGTTTTCCTACACAAGTCTGGCTGCTCTTTGTTTTCTGTTACAGCTGCTACGAAGATGGAGAAGAGGCTTAGGAGATTAACACACTCCTACTCCCACAGGATGGTCATAATCTGTGTTATCTTTACCAAACGCCTCTGAAGGAAGCAGGAAAGATGCATGTTGGTTTCAGAGAAAGAATTTTATACTCTCCAGCTGAAGGAACGTTATGCTTCAAATCATTACATACCCATCAGATGCAAACTCGCTTTTGGAACTAACAGCCTGCAAACCATTTTCCAAGAGACATCTGAAAACGAGGCACTTTGTGTGTTTGTATATCAAAGATTGACAGACATTTTGCAGTCCCTCAGAAGACCCTTATTTACAACCATATCTCATGTTTTCTCATTTTTTAATTTTATTTGAAAAAAAAAATCATATAAAGTGTTACTGCTGAACCTTTGAATAAAGTTACCTTTACTGTTACCTTTGAATAAAGTGCGTTCAACTTTTGCACATGATTGGAAATGTTCCCAGATTTAGGTAAATTATTACGGTAAATGGGCTAACGCATGGGCTCAGACCTAAAGAAAGGTTTCCTATTGCTTTCTACACAATTAAAATGAATTCTGCTTATGTAGGAGGAATTAGGAACAGATTTCCTGCAGCAAATAAATAAGAAAAAAAAAAGAACATGACAGTAACATGCAAACACACCATTTCCCCCACTCTTTGTCTATAGGGATTTTAGCTGAATGCTAAATTCTTGGCAAGTGCTGTGTTTAGCTAGAAGCTGTGAACCACACAGGTGCCCAGGACGTGGGCGTGTGTGCGAGCAACACGCAGATCTGAACAAAACGCAACCAAGCGGGCGCTCTGCCGGGCGCTGCGGGTTTCCTAGCAGCCAGCTCCGCGGCGCAGCAAACACGACGGTTCGGAGCAGCAAATACGACGGGCCGGGCAGAGCTCCGGGGCCGGGCACAGCTCTGCTATGGGCCGGGCAGAGCGCTCGGGGGAGCCGAGAGCGGGCCGGGAGCGCCCCCTCCTGCTGCTCTCGGCTCCCGGGCAGCTGCGGCGCGCAGGGGATGGCAGAGCTGCTCTGCCCGCTCTTCGGGTGAAGAATGGCAGAGCTCACACAACGGTCTGTCCATGGTCGTGTAACTTCCCCCCAGTGTGCACCTTGGCTTTGGAGATCGAGTTCTTTGGAAAAATATTTTCTTACTAGTTTGGAGATGTCAAACTCAGCTCTCTGATTTGTTGCAAGAATAGCTAAGCCATTTCTGAATGTGAACAACTTAGGCCTGGATTTCTTTTTTCTATTACGTGGATAAGGAAGCATGACCACTGCATATGAGAGAAAAGTAAGTCATCTTTGGAAACATCTCTCCAAAGACCATTTAGCTCAATCAGCAAACTGGAGAAATGAGCTCTTTAGCATAATTTACCATCTGAGTTTCCATTTCAAGGTTGAATAATGGCTTAAAAAGGAAAAACAAAAGAGGCTTTGAATTTCTTCCTAACCTTCAGCTCCGCTAAACATGAAACCTCGCTGCCGAGCGTCGGGGAAGTGACCTATTTCTGAGCACTTCACAAAACTAAAAACTCTGCAAATGCCACTGACAAGCACAGGACCTGGGTTCTCTAAGCTGCCCCCAGACAACACAGCAAAAACCGAGCAGAATGCAGACTCTGTCCCAGAGAAAAGACTTAAAGAGTGAAATATCAAAGTGAATTATGAAGAAAGAGCTGATCCTTGCTTACTCACAACGCGTCCATTAGTGGGAGGGGTCAGCTGCAACTGCAGAGTACATCAGGGAGTTTTTTTCTTCTTCCTCTCCAGCCAAAAAGTTACACCTACCATTGCAACCACCATTAGAAAAAGTACTTTGGCTACAAATGGAAGGACAACATGCTCAACATCTCACAAGAACTTTTCTAAGCACCGCTTTCCCAACGTGAGTAAAAAAACATTCCACAGTCCTTACCCAAGCCTTCACGTTAGCTGCTGCTTTCCTAAAATGCTCCCAAATACTTGGGCTATGAAAATAACCCAAACCACTGCTCAAACTACTCTTAGAAATGCTTCATCAAGATCAACAGTGAGAGACGATGGAAATGGATAGAATTAATACACTGTTGAGTAAAATTTGTTAATTTTAATAGCTAGTGGAATTAATTAATTATAATTGCTAATTGTAATCAGCTGGTTTTCCCCACAGTAAATAACACATCCTTCTCTAATCTAGGCTGAGTACTGGACAGGATCTCTAACAGCTTTAGCTCTCTACAGATGTCTGAGGAGAACTTTTAAGATAAACAGCAAACACAACCTTCTTGCCCCCATTTCCTCTGCATTCTTTGTTCCCATCTACGGTAGCGACATTCCCCTTCCCAGGTCTGATGCATACAAAGGAAAACATTGAAGCTGGCATCTTCCTCAAAGCACAGCTGAGCGTGCCTGAAAGTCAGCAGCAACCATGGCAAGCTGGAGGCCATTGCTGAAGGCTGGCTGGGATTACTGCAAACACAACAGGTCAGGAGCAGAGGCTGGCAGCCACGTGCACCTCCTCATTTCCCACAAGAGGAGGAAGGGCTCTGCAGATGCTAGCGGAGCTCAGGCTGTGCTGATACAGAGAAGGGAAACGCACCAACAGACAAGGCCAACTCCTTTCTCCTCACTGCTGTTTTCCCCAGGTGTCATTTCCCTGCTACCCTTATGGGATGGCACAGAAACAGTCAAAGTGACCTCCCGAAAGCCCTGCCTGCACACCCTCACGGGAACGGGAGGGAGCTCAGCAAGTAAGAGCCTAAAGAATAGACAGTATTAAAACACAAGAAAAAAGTCTTTTTTCCTGTTGCAAAAACAGCTACGTACACCCAGAACAGGTGACGGTCAACATTTGTAAGAGCTGAGGAAACTTGCTAGCAGGCAGGCAGAGGTGTTCACCTGTGGATGAACTCTTGAATTTCACTGAAAACTTGACATTCTCTATCCAGCAGAAGTTAACATTTAGCCTGAAATCTAAATTTCCTATATTTTTATTTTATTGTGACTCTGTTTTCTAGTAAGTTTTTCTTATTCAACTGAGAAAGATTTTGTTAAGGTTTCTGGAAATCATAGAATCACAGCATGGTTGGGTTGGAAGGGCCCTCACAGCCCCCAGGCCCACCCCTGCCATGGGCTGGGTGCCCCCAGCTCAGCTGCCCAGGGCCCACCCATGGCCTTGGGCACCTCCAGGGATGGGCACCCACAGCTCTGGGCAGCTGGGCCAGGGCCTCACCAGCCTCTGAGTAATTTCTTTTCTTTGCTGATGTCTAATCCAACCCTCTCTTCTTTTAGTTTCAAGCCATTACCCCTCTCCATTAAAACTCCAAAGGAAACATAGAGGAATTCTTTATGTACGTCTGTGTGAAGCCAGCATCAACAGGACACGATCACTGCTACTGGGGCTGTCAGAAGAGAAGTTTGCTAAGAAATGTGGCCCTGACTGGAAACAGTGCTCAGCACTGATCACAGCCATTTGTTGCCTCCCACTGAAAGATATCTGACAGCAGAAACCCTTTAGGTCTTCCAAATTTGTGTGGGCTTTATCTAAGCTTGCTGCTAACGTGACTTCCAGCAGTACACTCAGACTGCTTCCATAGCCTCAAGCGTTACAGCTTTGCCCATGATGATGATATTACAATGATACAGAGAGACAGAAAGGGGAGAAAAAAGAAACCAAACCCCCAAATAAGCTGTTTTTCATCTGCAGCTGAAAGAGTGATGCACATTTGTAAAGGGCAGTGGTTTGCACTTGAAATGGAGTGTCACTCAATGGGAATTGATTAAATAATGGCAGCAGCACAGTGCACACAGCTCTCCATGGAAAAGCATGCTCCTCCCAGCTGCACTGATGCCCTCCAGCTCCAGGCAGGCTTCCTATGGAAACACGGCTGCTGCGATCAGGGCAGAGGGGAAGGAAAGAGGAGAGCAAGGGCGGGCCTCTTAGCCTGTTCTCCCCACAGTCGTTCCTTAACGTTCTGATGATTTTCATCAGATTTTCCAGAGAGATGGACATTTTGAACAAAGTTTCATCCCTGGAATATTCATGCAAATGGCAGTGGGTAGCAGACAGACCCTTCAGCAGCTGGGCTAAGGAAGGGCTGCGGAACAGATCCTGTACAACGAGATATTAGGAAACCTGCACAGGAGACAGACGTCATAGACAGCCCAATCAAAAAGCAAGCTCCACCAAGAGCCTGTACCTTCATGGACAAGACATTTGTGTGAGACATTTATCATCGCAATACTTCGGCCTTCAATGCTGCTGGCTGTTTGCTAGCCTGCCAGTTTGCTTTGGCACTGAAAGCAGCAGAAAGTTACTGCTGCTTCCCCAATGGCAAGGACTGACGAGTCCAGCCCTGATGTGTCTTGTTTTGCCTTGACTTTTCTTATTTTCCCTAAGCGTTAATATATACATATATAGAAATGATTTTCACAACCCAAGACTTCTGCAGCACCACCTCATATCCACACAAATCATTTGATAGCAACAGAAGGCAAAATATTGCAGGGTATCACAGCAGGAAAGCAGCATGAACACCTATCAAAATTCTTACTGAACTTTTAAATCAAAGTCCAAAGGAAACCAAGCGGGGACTGCATCCTTCTGCGTCTCCCCACTTGCTCACAAAATGTTGGATCTGGTTTGCTTTGTTCTTTATGCTTAGACTTCAAGTCATAATCTAGCTTCAACAACACGCAGAGAACTAGAGAAGCTGTGGAAGGTATAAGCTGACTCTAGAAGAGCTAACAAAGGCTGTTATGAGCAACAGGAAGAAGTAGGAAAAACAGTTTGGGTTCTGCATAGAACTTAATTACGTCCTTTTTCTTATAACTAATAAATTCCATGTTTAATCTTTTAAACAAAGCATAACTTTGTACACTCACCGTGCTGGCCACCCCAATGAAGTTATGAAGCATAACGCACACCTGAGACACTCAGCAGGCCTCAGAAAAACTGGTATGAAGAACATCTGGAAAATAAGATCTGGCATTACTAAAATTTCTAGGATAGGAAAGAAGAGAGAAGTTAAAAGTAACCCTCTTTGAAAACAAACACTTTTATAACTTGCTTTTAAAACAGAGCATTAAGAAGATCAATAAATGATTTGTTTTGCAAAATTCCTTTCAGGTCACTTCATACATATCCACTACAACAAGCTCTGGTTTTGTTTGCATATAAACTTGGTTGTCAATTGAAAGGATAAAAAGTTAAACGATAGGCACTGGTTACAAAGGAGGATGCAACAAATGCTGCTGTTGCTGAGGAGGTGAAATGTGTACGAAAACAAAACACAAACCCCCAGCCCCACCTACAGAGTTTTGGTTGCTTCTCCCCTAACGGTGTACACTGAAAAAGCAAATCATCAGAGTCATCCTATGAAATACAGGGAATATACTGACTCTTCAAAGCCAGACGTAGGACCAGAACGTTTATGGCAATAAAAGCTGTTAACCAAGTTATAGAGACTTCAAAAGATGGGAGCAGGGTATGAAAATAAGTGAATATCAAGAATTCAAAACTCCCCCTTCTTAAAAACGTGTGGAGAAAACATATTTAGACACAAAAGCTTTCAAGGTTTTGAATTCTTAGTCTGCTTTAGGAAGGGAACGGGCTTTAACCATCTTGGAGGATGAAAAACGATGTCTCCATCCCCTGGTAAATAAGCCCATCCCCACATTAACAGCAGATCTGTGTGTGATGCTGTAAGGTAGCAGCATGCCACTTTCTCATCATTGGTAACAAAATTACCATAGCGATGTCCTTAAAAAGAGACCAAGATAAAACAATTCAGTTCATCGCATACTATATGACCAAGAAATGCTGGAATTCACAGAAGCTGGCATTGTTACGCAATGGGGCAGTTTTGTCCAGAATGCTGCACTTATATCTGTGTTACTCGCCATTTTCCCTCAAGAATTTCTTACTTACCAACTACTATTCATCCAGCCACCTTGTTTATACACCGCAAAGCAGCTTAGAAATCCTCCCATACCCATTTTAGCTGAATCCTTTCCTGACTCCACGAGTCAATGTTAGAAGCAGTATCAATAGCAAGCCTGCAAATGCTCTGAAATCCAGATGTTTGGTTTGCCCTTGCTCTTAGAGCGCTTCTACTGCAGCAAGAGCTGCAAAGCTGTAAAAGGGCCACAGAGTTCTCCTCTCCCCATCTCCAGTGCCCTTCCCACATGCACTCCTGCACGTCCTTGTACAAAAAAATAAAAACCAAAGCCAAACAGGAGTACTGGGGCTATTCTTTAACCATTTTCTCTATCAGGGGAAGGATGCTTTGCAGTTAAGAAAATATTTAAATAATCAGTGGAGGCTTGTTAACGAGCTCCAGTCACAGCGTGAAACAGAAGTACACTTCCACGGAATTATGAAACCAAATAGGATGGGTTCCCCTAAATCTAGGTGTAACAGCAACCAGAATGACCTGTTCCATTCTTATTCATTTGTGATCATAGTCACATCACTCTGTGCTGCAACAGCTTCAAGACATAGCTGTGGTTTTTCTGATTTCTGGGTGTAAATCTCTAAAGACAGAGCAGTGTGTGTCCAGCATAGAAAATACAGCCACTGAGGCAAACAACATCTTAAAAAGCGTAATGTTACTCACACTGACATTGTGGAAGAGGCAGCAGGTGCTAGTATATAAATTAAATCATTCTCTACTTTTACCATCCGTATTTGCCAGGATCACAAAAGCTTGGAGGACACTGCAGGATTCTGTCCCAGAACTGCAAGCTTGATAAGCTGTTTTCCAAAATGGACAGAGTCTGTTAATTTAAGATTTAAGACAGCGAATCACTCATTTTGGCACTTGCTCGGCCTATGCTGGAGAAACAAATTACATTCGCCGTTCCTGTCAATAGCTGCCTCTCACAGCCACCTCAAAGCCTTAATTCCCCAGCTGAGTGTTTGCTGGATTCCCCTCAGTATCCACCACCATTCTTTCTCCAAATGCCCGCCTGTTTCACACAAAATGAAGGCAGCCTGACCCAAGCAGGACAACATAAGTGAAGTCAAATGTTTGGGAATCTCCTCCAGGGTGCACTGAATTCAGGAAACACCCTTCTGTTGACTTGAACGAGCATTAGATCAGGCCTTGAATTCCTTACTTCCTGCAGATAAAGCTTTACTTATGATACTTGGCTTTACATAGAATCATAGAATGGTTCAGGTTGGAAGGGACCTGAGAGATCACCTTGTTCCAACCCCCCTGCCATGGGCAAGGACACCTCCCAC
>WBMW01000595.1:24624-48491 GCA_013396635.1 Penelope pileata
CTGCCGGCTCATGGTGAGTTTCTCATCAACACACACCCCCAAGTCCCTCTCCTCAGGGCTACTCTCAAGCCATTCTCCGCCCAGCCTGTATGTGTGCTTGGGATTGCCCCGACCCAGGTGCAGGACCTTGCACTTGGCTTTGTTGAACTCCCTGAGGTTGGCATGGGCCCACCTCTCAAGCCTGTCCAGGTCTCTCTGGATGGCATCCCTTCCCTCTGGCAAACAATACCATCTTTACAAACAATACCTTCTTTGACCTTGTCCTACTCTAGGGAAAACTATTTTACCATTCTTTTTTTTCCCCAGCTTTTACCTTGATAACAAACGCCATATGATTTTCTGCTCTCTAGGTTCACCAAAAGAACACCGTGCTCACCACGGCAGATCTTATGAGGACTTATATGATAACTTGATTACCAGCTTCATAACTCTTAAATATATATAATAATATTTTCCAAGCATTGTTTGGGCCTCTTTAGAAGCCTTCTGTGATTCTTGATATTCCCCTGAGATCTCCAATTCTATTTGACACATCCTAATCCATCAGTAACAAGACAACTTTTCCATTGAATGAAGCCTTTTTCTTCCTGTGATTTTTCTCTCTTTAGATTGAATTCAAGAAGCAGCACTGAACCTCCCAATGCTTTTGTTTTTTGACATGTGTGGGAAATATATATTCTATTTTTATAGGCTATGTGAATTTAAAATTTCACCTTTAGTCTCTTGCTCAAGCAAAACATCTGCCAAATAAATTATTTCCCTTATATCTCTTATGAAACCACGGACAGAGGAAATTCCATTCACTCATGTAAATTATACAGAGATAAACTGCAAGTATTGGGTGAAATATTGTGAGGTGTAGAACCATAACTTTATTAAATACTTTTAATAGGACGAATGAAAAGAAATGCTATCTGATTTATGGAAATATATTCAATAGCAGCAGAAAATGTATCTCCTCTCAAATTTGCAGTTACTTCAGCAATTCTGCTCAGTAACTTTCCAGGATTTCACAGACTGGTATGATTCCTCTGTGCCATGACCAGCAGCTGCTGAGTGCTCTTACACATTGCACCTTTGATGAGACAAAACATAGGAATGATGTGATTACTTCGGATTAGAGTTCTTTTCTAGCATTGCAGAATCATTTTGATACTGACAGGGACCAAACTACATATGAATTAATTAATAGCACTAATTTGGTTGTATTAACCAGAAGTTACATAAATTAGAGTCGTTAGTCACAACAGTATTAGCCAGAGAGGCAGGCCATAGGATGCCTGCATGAAATGAACAGTTCTAACTGTGTTCCCAAGGCCTTCACAACGAGAGCTGTTTGTCCCCAGCTGAAGGGATGACAGGTTCTGGGTGAATGCAAATTAGTCAAGAACAGATTTTCTCTTAGAACCCAGAAGTTATACAATTGTACCTGTTTGTACCAGGGGCACAAGTGTCGAGCAAAGTACTGTTCTAGACAGATGGACTCTTTTCTAAAAACTATTCATTCTTTTGATATTCAAGTACAAATGAATTTTCTGCATAATTGATAACACTCTTGCCTTGCAACAAATACTGGACAGCACAGAAAACTTAATTTAGAAGTTAGACCAAACTAAGAAGACAAATCTGACCCTTGCAAACAAGTTATGTGAGCGAACACAACTGAAACAGATTTTAGGACATCCCAAGTCTGCATCCTTAGCCATAGGTCGGTCACATGGAGCCACACCGCGACTCTCCTCAACAGGTCAGGGCAGAGAGAGGTAAGGGAGAGGCTGCTTATCCGTGATTTTTCTGGAATAAGCCCATGAATTTACTGTGAGGAAGAAGGAACAAAGAAAATAACATAGCCACCTCCAGCTTCTACCAAACAACAGAGAAAATTCTTCAAATAGTCTTTGAAAAACCACAGAATTACGTGAAAGTACATTCTGAAATCTGGTTAGCACTGCTCATCTGATTTGGGAATCAACGCTCCTTACAAGTACATCCTGTCAGAATCCATCTACATTCCAGTTTATAAGTTATAAATCCACAGGAAACAAGATTTCTGAAAATAGAAAATAAAGAAAAATGCAATATCTTAGTATTTTTCTAGTGCTTAACGGTGGCACTCTCAAAGCCAGTGCATGAGATGAAATCTAACCTCCACTACAGAAAGGTGAGGCCAGGGGCTTTGTTCTGCTTTTCACCTCTTCAGTTTAGTAGTTGTTACCCGGAGCTCTGAAGTGGCCCTAGGCAAGCATTTTCTTTCTTCAGATTGTTCCTACACTTTCTAAATGCTATTGCAGTTCTTTTCAGTTCAACTTGCAGCTACTCTGTCAACTGAAGTTTTTCTGTACCACTTCAATGCCAATCTACAACAACAACAACAACAAAACAAGCAACCCAGAACCCCCAAAACATCTCCTGATGCCCAACACACTTCAGTGGAGCTCCTACAAGACAGCGAAAACCATTAGGCAGAAGGTGGGAATGTTGTTAACTGCCTCAAGGCACCCAGGGGTTCCTCAAGGCTCAGAGAAGCATTCCTGCTTCCTCCAAGGATCCTAAAGGAAGGACGTTGCAGTGGGGATTTGCTTTAACCAAAAAGCTCCAAGCTCAGCAAGGACCACTGTGGGCACCTACAAAGTAAGACTGCAGAAACCCCCTAAAATCTAGGGCAGAAAACATATTTTGGAATGACAATTGATCTTGTTTAGAGACCTAAAAGGTAATAAGATCACCACACCACCTCTGGAAAATCAGGGGTTTTTCATCCTCACCGTAGCACATTGCAGCTTCCTTCATTGCTGGATTTGTCTTTATTTCCAATTTCTACAAGGGAATTTTTCTATATTTTTGTCAGCCGTGCTGAAAATCCCAGTGCTAGCACATCTCTTCTGTGTACAATTAGTTGCACAAAAATGTAAAATCACCTCTCAAGTTGCTATTTGGCAAGCTCTGATATTATTTTGCATATTTTCCCCTAACAAGTAACAACAGAGTTGCCAGCATTGGTAGAACGTGTCTTTAGCATGCATTTTCCATTGATGTACCTTGAATAATTTCTTTCATCAAAGCTAAAAATTACCACTATGTTTTGACGAGAGGAGGCACACTCACTATTAGCTTTTTGTCAACTCTCCCACAAAACAAATCCGTTTTCTCATTGCGATGAGACTTTTCAGCTTTGAGCTCCTCATTTTGACCTGCATTACCCTGAAAAGGCGAACCAAAGAACTTTTCAGTAAACCAATTATAGCTTAAAGGAGCTTAACCTCTTTCATCAATTTGCACTCCAAATGTGAGAATATCATCTGCTCCACGTTATTTCTGTATTTGCATTTGATATCCCAAGGCTGCTCTTGAAGTAATACAGAATACGTTGGTAGAAGGATTAATAACCCCCAAAACACTCTGAAATAACATCTTAACGTTTGCTTTCCATGGAGATTGTTATAATTCATTTATTGATGAAGGTGGAAAGTGTGATCTATACATCAGCTCTGACTGCCTAGTGCTTGTACAAACAGTGAAAAATTGTGTCTGCATGCCACAGGCTTTTGCATTTCTCTGATAGCAATGGACTGAGCAGCCTGTGGGCTGGCAAATGCATAATGCTACAGCAACTCAGGACTTCTACTCTGTTTTCAAGTTCTTGAGTACGGTTCATCTACTAATATTTCCTAACACCTCGAGTCCTGGCAGCCTGGCATGTTGGCAAAGGAGTCCAGGAGCTCTGCTGTCCATTGCTTCTGTTGGCATCCAGGCTGGATCTTTAATTTGTTAAAGGAGACTCTACAAACTTAGGGAGGGCATAGAGTACAAAACAAACACTCTTGAAGGTTCAGTGCCAGCCTTTTCTGACCACAGTACTGTGACCACCTGTGTACTTTATTTCAAATGTTCTAAAACATTTCCAGCCCCTGTGCATATGGCTGCACAAGGTTTGTGCAGTAATGCTTCTCCTATGTTAGCCACCCCGCGTTCTGTGCTTGTTTGACAGGGGTATTTTGTGTTGGCTTTTGTTTTTAAATCTATGGACATTTCCTCAATTACCCATTACTGCGGTTCTAATTTTGCCAGAAGAAACAGACATCTTTTAGCTTTTCTCCTCAAAGTTAATTTGGAGCAGGAAATGAATGCTTCAGAAGATTTTCTTCCTTTATTTAATGAAATCATGTTACATTCCTAGATTGCCTGTGGTATCTGCTTCTTCATCAAGTACTTATCTCTTCAATCAAAACTATTCTCTTGGTAAAGCTATTGGCATCATTAGAAACACCGGAGACAGGAGTCTGGCCCTTTTCAGGTTGCATGGAGCCTACACATAGAAGAGATCCTGGAATTTGGGATGTGCCGCCTAGGATGGCTGAGCCAGCAGCAGAAAACACAAGGTAAACAACAACAACTTAACACAAAGAGAGGAGCATCACCTAAAAGTACCAGCAGAATTCTGCTACATGGAAAACCAAGTCAGTTACTTGAAAAATGTTGGTTAGCTACAAAAACGTTAGGTTTGCTGTTCAATGTGATAACAAACAGGAAAACCAAAGAGGCCTGAAAATATTTTTCCAAAGATTCAGCTCCAGCAGAGCTAGTTCAATAAATAATCAGATTTGAAGATGCAACTTCTATTTCCTAAGAACAGCGGGGGATTTCAAGCATTTATCTAGTGACCATACACAAACTAATCTGCTGATAGGGAGCGCGACGAGAACAAAATAGGAATCTGCTGCAGAAGTAGGATGGCAAGGCTGTTACAGAATAAAGCAACAGAAACCTCTCAGACATAAAAGGAAAGATACACTCCCTGGAAGAGAAGCACACACGTTTTCTGGGTGCAACTCTCACAGAGCTGAGATTCCTCCTGTATTTTTCATCAGCTATTGTACTGAGAATTAATAAGATTTGGGAACCAACTCTCTGGAATTTCTGAAATTCTGAAATGCAGAAGGCTGTTGAGCATCAGGTTCTATCAAGAGAAAACTTGTCCCAAACTTTCAGGCAGAGTGAGCTGAGTGATTTCTTTTTAACATTTATAATTAACAGGTCAACTTTTCATTTCGAGTTATGCTTTTATTTAAGCAAAGCCCATGGCATCCGCTACTCCAACACAAAAGTGGCAATGCCAGCATCCCACCAGAAAAGCTCCTTATGTCAAATTCTGTTTAGGCAAAGAAAATAGTTTCAATCTCCAAGGAAAATCTATGCAATCTGCAGCCTTGTTTGCATCAGCATGTGACCTCTGGGATCTTCTCTGCGGCAAAAGCTTTCGGCATGTACGCACTGCAGGTGAGAACAAACATCCATCTCATGGCAGCCACGGCAGCATCGCATTCCTGCTAACTGAAATAAGTCCAAACAGAGGTGAACCACTAGAGACCTGCAGTGAGAAAAATGGTACGATGTGTTTTTTCTTAAAAGAAACAACTTCCTTAGTACCTTTTTAATCTGGATTAAAAAGGGAAGGAAAAACTATTTCAAATGAGCCTAGAACTGAGTAACTCTGTTCTACGCAGCTATGAGATGTGCTCAGCTGCAAAGCAATCTGTGTAAGGACATGTATTTTAGGGCATGGAACAGACAGTCACCTTTGGACTGAAAAAAAGTTTATAGCCTTAACAACAGTGGGACTAGAGCTCTCCCTGAAATAACAATAATCCTTTTTTTACTAGCTCTTGAACATCAAAGAAGGTGGAGTATCTGCTCAGGACAATTACAAGGATGAGATTCCTTGGTGTCTTCATTTAAATATCTCAATCTTAGGTCTGAGGGCTACTAACAGAGTAAGTGAGCATTACACTGACACTGTGTATATGGCAGAGCACTATACAAAGCAAGATTCTTATCATTCTATTTCTGTTTCTTGAGAGTGTGGTCAAATTCAGCTGTTCATATTTCAACTATGCTTATGATAATAGGATGACAAAAAGACAGTGATAAGTTGACAGAAATCAGGTGTTAAGATTATAAATTAGCAGAAATCGTTTTTCCAGTAGCTACTTTAACCTCAAATATTATGATCATAAAATTTTGTATCCAAGTTTTTAGTGACTTTCTTAACTACTGAGGTAGTGCCTCTATTTACACACACACAAGCCAGTCTCACACGATAAATGGAGTTGATCTCCATTAAGAACAAGCATAATACGGTGGTGAGATCCTCATTTCTTAGTTCACATTTTATTGCTCAGAAAGAGGGAGAGATTAAAGCTTCAACTTCCGTTCCAAGGCAGAAAAGGGGACAGCCTAATTTTGCAGTTTGACAGGAGCAACCTGTAGGGAAGCCCAGGTCCTCCCAGCTGAAGCATCTCCTCCTCTTCTGCTGTCAAGGGCAAAATAAGCACACAAAGACAGCAGTCAAGCCTGTTTCATAACAAATTTGCCACCTGGTGCTATCTGACCTTCTACAGAGAGAGTTTCGTGTAAAACATAGCCTTGAAGTAGATGCCTCTAACATCTAGTTTAAGGAAGGATAAATATGGGACATGAGTAACTATAGTGCTTCTGCTCCTTAAGACCAAAGCAGCCGTGAGCAGTAATGCCGATATTTCTCTGCCAAAATACAAAGTTTATGAATCTCTGCAAAACAGAAAAAGTAACAATAATTCAATAACTCTGATTTGAATGAAGTTTTTTTAGATCTATTAAATATAGCAGCATCATTACTGCACTTCTACAGAAGGTCTACTGCAGGTAAGACTCAGACCCTTTTAGAATCACAGAATCAGAGTTGGAGAGGTTGGAAGGGACCTCTGGAGATCACGGAGCCCAACCCCCTGCCAAAGCAGTTCCCTCCAGCAGGTCACACAGGCAGGCGTCCAGACGGGGCTGGGATATCTCCAGAGAAGGAGACTCCACCACCTCTCTGGGCAGCCTGGGCCAGGGCTCCGGCACCCGCACTGTGAACACAGGGCTCCAGCTGAGGCCTCCCCAGGGCACAGCAGAGGGGGACCATCCCCTCCCTCGCCCTGCTGCCCACGCTCTTTGCAATGCACCCCACCATCCCAGGGGCCTTCTTGGCCACCAGGCCACACTGCTGCCTCAGGGACAACCCCGTGCCCACCAGCACCCCCAGCTCCTTCTCTGCAGAGCTCCTCTCCAGCACCTCAGCCCCCAGCCTGCACTGATGCAGGCGCTTCTTCCTCCCCAGGGGCAGGACTCTGCCCTTGCCCTTCAGGAACCTCAGCAGCTTCCTCTCTGCCCAGCTCTCAGCCTGCCCAGCTCTGCCTCAATGGCAGCACGGCCTTCTGCTGCCTCAGCCACTCCTCCCACCTTCGTCCCATCAGCAAACTTGCTGAGGCTGGGCTCTATCCCCTCGTCCAGGGCCCTGAGGAAGATGGGGAACAAGAGCGGAGCCAGCCCCGACCCCTGGGGAACACCGCTAGGGACAGCCTCCAACGAGACTCTGGGCTGCTGATCCCAGCCCTCGCAGCTCTGCCACTCAGCCACTGCTCAGCCCACCTCACCGCCCACTCCTCTGTCCCACACTTGCTCAGCTCCATCACAACCAGGTGCTGGCAGACAGGCTCAGATGCCTTGCTGAAGCCAAGGTGCCCAACAGCCACTGCTCTCCCCCCATCTCCCAGCTGCTGCTGACATCACAGCAGGCTGCCAGCTGGGGCCAGCACCATTGCCCCTTGCTCAATCCATGCTGACTCCTCCTGATCCCCTTCTGCTCTACCCATTGCCTTCTCTCCACTTGGGCCACGTGTAACCACGAGGCTATCAGTTTGTGCCTGTCTCATCTAACTGTCAGGCAAGAACAGCTGGCTTTCCTTACGAGAAACAAAAGGAACTGGACAACTCAAGTCTCTTAACATCTCCAACCAGAGTAAGGGAAATAAATACATAAGTTTACCACATTCCATTCCTATCTCAGTCTCTCTTTTTCTACATCCAGCCGTGAGATGACTTGTCAAATAGTCTCATCCATCCACTTCTATTTTCTTCCCTTGTGGCTAAACATAGGCCAAGATAATTTTTTTTTTTTTTTAATCTCCCTCTTGAAGCCTGTGAATGTAACAATATACAGAACAATTCTGCATTAATTTTCAGTGACAATAGAGCGGATGCCTTTAGAATAGACTTATCTTAGCCGAGCAATAAGTGCAGGTGTGTCACCAGCAACACACGGCTATCTAAACTAAAACTGGAGTAAGCTGATTGTATACTACACCAGTAAGAGATTCATTCTGATGCGGAAACACTTTGTGATCATGGAGAGGATACATTCAGGGACGATGACTGATGATTTAAAGGTCTTCCTGAACTGGCAGCAACTGCAGCTGCAGATCTCCACTGAATTTACAACAATGGCTATCGAGGAAAAGGCTTTGTTTGTTACACAGGGGACAGCACTGTGACATCTGGAAGTCTCAGGAAGTATTTTCGATCTTGCTCTCTAACACTTCATTCTGCCCTGTATGAAGGTTTGCACAGAACAAGTTAATCTCTGTATTGAGAAGTACTGAAGTCTGTCTTTTGAAAATGGAAACATCTGTTGAAGCAGCACAGTTGAGAACAATACAATTATTCGCCGCACTGTACACAGGAAAAGAAGAGGAAAAAATAGTTGCATTTAATTATCACACTTCGACATCAGCAACAAAACCCTTGTGACTATATGATAATGAAAGAATTACAAACTAATTTCAAAACATGAATGCATAAAGTACATCTGGAAAGATCTATAGTGTCTGGCAGTTCATTGATGATTACTGATCCCAAACTGGAACTAAGAAGTGCATACTGGAACTGCACCCCAAAGCAGTGATGCACAGATTACACGACAACACAAACCACTTCCCACTGACACACAGCGTGCTCAAGTTTCTCAATGAAAAGCACAAATTCACGGAAGGGTGGACTTTCAGTTTGGCAACACGAAAACAGCTGGAGTGGTTTAAGATAGGGTATGATAGAACAGACATCAATGATCATTTTAAAAATATCAGGGCAATTTTCTGCAGTAAATTCCTATTTTTAACGATCATGAAGTTAAAAAATACACAAAGTGTTCTGCTGGTCTGCAGCATCAAATCTTTATTGGTCATGTTAATGAGGGAAAGGTATTCTCTCTCTATTGAGGTCAATGTGAAAGAAATGTCAGCAACACTTTTAAACAAATCAATTTTGTTTTTCTTCACTGCTCCTTCCTTCTATCAAAATCAAGAAAGAACCAACCTACTCACACTAGTACAGTTCAAGAGGAAGCAGATGGACATTGATTCTTCCAGCTTTGTTTCCCAGCAGAAGAATTAAGAGAAAGTAAATCTATATTTATAAACATAGCCACAAAACTCAGATTACACTTTAAAAGGAAAGAATCTCCTCTTCCTGAGACCCCAGCCAAGCAATTTCTAAACTGTTAAGTTTTATTTCATGACTAGAGGCAACAGGAAAGCACCTAGCGCTTCTGTTTGTTCTTCTCCAGACAGTAAGAGGGGGAAAAAAGCCCAGATCACGTAGTCTTGCCTTGATGGAAACAAGTGAGAAGTAATTGGTAAAAAAATCTACCAAACAGTAAGCCATTAAAAAACCAAAGCAGTCTGTGGTGCAATCACAGAAGCAATCCCAGGTAAAGTATTAAGGGTTTAATGATAGTGAACAAAAGATATTTTACTCACAATCACGATCTCCCACCAAGATGAGGAACAGTCAGGTCCCACACAGTGGAGATCCTTTCCCCTTGGTGGCTGGCTCTTAAATGAGCCCAGGGCAGTCCCACCATGGGTCCACCCCTCCTGGTCACATGGAGGGGGGCACAGGTGTTCCTTAGGCCAGCCACCGCCCTTCACCAGGTGCTCAATCACTGATTCAGGCTGTGACTCCATGTTTCCCTTACACAGTCCCTACTGAAAATCCATCATGCCAGGAAGGTCTGTTTCCCTTTGATGGGATAACCACAGGGGGAAAGAGATGGCACGGATCTGCACCTGTGCAATGGCTGACCACGGCATCAAGCAGCTGGACAGCAAATTGCCTTCGCTGCACTGGCTTGATTCTTTTGGGGAATGAATTGCTGGACTACACAAGTCCTAAGGATCTTTGAAAACTCTTCTAGTTGATGTTTAATGGGGTAGACAAAAACAATATTTTTCCAGCAATCCTGCTCATTTCTCATAAAAAAAAGTTCAGGCTTCCTCAGAGGTTAGTAACAAATGTGATAGTACAGCTATGACATTTTACACACAAGTATTTTTATCTAAAACAAAAACAGTATGGCTTGAAGCACATTGTTAAAAAGAAAAGAAAACCCATCCACATTTTTTTGAGCTCAACTAGCAGCAACAGAATACAAACCAAAGTCACTAATGACCCCAATCATTTATTTCAGAACACAGCATCTAGCATAAGAATCGTCCATTTCAGTAATAACGTGCTGAGAGCACACACACATTTATATTTTTGACAGGTGGCAAATACAGAAACTGTATATATTATGTAGTGTCTGTGTATTTTTTATACATGAACGCACTGTCTCAGTTGGTAATCAGGCTGGCTTGCATTTCCTGCTCGTAACGTACTCCTGTCAGTGGATTTAACAAACCACACCGTGCAGAAACTGAGATTTCAGGAAGAGAAGCTAGCCACAGCGTGACAGCAGTGCTTTTCCTCAAGGACAGAACAATCAGTCACTAAGGCCGATCACCTACAGATACACGCAGCTCATTTAATGGAACGACAAACTATGAGCATGAAAGGTGACAATTTTTTTTTGAACTAGTTTCACCAAAAGCAAGGTAATGCTAGCATCGCAGCCTGTCACACACATCTGCATGGGTGTACGTGAACACATGCACAACCTCAAGTGAATTGAATGAACCAAAACAAAGTGGAGATGTAACCAGTTTGGAATTACATCCTTCAGTGAAAGAAACAGGGATTTTCACCAAAAACAGTCAAGACAACACAATCCTCAGAAACTAGCACAAGGTATATTATCCATATAAAGTAACACAAATTTAGTCCCTCCAGAAGATCAAGTTTACATGCTGTTCACTACTCACTAACATTGCTAGGCTCTGGTTTAAAAACTAGAAGCACTGGAGCCTCAGTGTAGACAGAGCACAGTGGGGTGGATGGCAGATACCCGAGGGGCTGCCGGCCTCCTGATGACGACGGTCAGGACGGGCACAGCCCCTGGGCAACACAAAACTGTCATCTTGGAAGGCGAAACTCATGCAAGACACAGAGCTTTCTCCTACGTTGGCCTAAAGCATGAGATGTTCCTGCAGAGGGTTTTATGGTGAGCACAAATGTCCCTGCTAAACGTGACAAGATTTCCATAATCTACTCCAGTCAGAGGCAGGAGTGGAAGAGAGATTTACTTCTGACACAAGCCCTGCTGAACCACAAGAGCTTCACTGAGCCAACTTCCAGTCTGCCTCAGTCACCCCCCCATTGCTAAGCCTGAAACATGCCAGGAAGGAGCTCCAAACAAACTCATTTCCTCCCCGCAGCTCCCAGGCAATGTCAGTACGCGGCACATAACACCAGGGAAACTACAGCTTCTGCACACACCTCATGCACTTGGTTGTAAAAACTTGGAAAACTCTAAAGCACCATGAGAAGAATGCCACAGACATACCAAAGCGAGGACAGGTGCCAAAGCTGTGGCTGACATAGCTGAAATTTCTAACTTTTTTTTATTTTTATTTTTTTGAAGTTAGTAACCCCATCCACCATGGAACAAGTTCCACTCCTTCAGCCCCTCAGCCAAACTGCCAGCACGCAGATTGGCTCCTGTGTCGTTCACCCTGCCTAAAATCTTCTCTGCTTGTGGGGGGTATTTCCAGAGTATCAAGCACTTTCTCCTCAGAAAGCAACTTTCCGAAACGTGGCATCTCAGCTTGCTCTTTCCAGAGGTTCACAGACTAAGGGGTCAACCTTTACATTTTAAGACAACAAATGGAAACTTGAGTAGAGTTGGGCGTTTGGTATTTAGACCATTTCGTACGTCCTCAGCAGGGCAGGGGTAGGTAAGGTGGGTGGAGTGCTGCTTGCAGGAAAAGCATCAGCCTCCCCTTCAAAATCTGTCAGGCTAACATTTCCCCGAGGGGATACGGTTCTCTGGGAGTCACAGGAGAGGTGGAGGCCTGTGGGGTTCCCAGGGGTTCAGCAGCCTTTCTCCAGACACACAGGCAGCTTGTTTGCCTGGCAGCAGCAGAGGAAACAGCTGTGCTGTGCTCCACATCCCCGGGCACCATTCCCAAGCTGCTGCAGGTCTCCCATCCTACCAATACAATCACACCTGACATGCAGAACTACTTCTTTTCAATACCTCAGTTAGAATATATCTTTAAAGTTCAATTCACAGCACACGAAACTGTTACAGAAAAGAAAGACGCCTCTATTTTAACGTGTTCCCCAAAGACGAGAAGGAGAGAGATATTAAATCAAAGGATAAATAACGAGAGAGGAATCGAAAAGTAATTAGGGAGGCAAGCAGTGGTGCTACCTTTGAACCATCTGGAGGCAAAGGAGAACCTCCTTGGGCTCTTTTCCATGGGTGGAACAGCCTTAGGCAAATGCTCTGATAACTCTCAGAGGAGACAGCTTCAGCTCTCTGATGAGAGGCAGTGGACGCACATCTTACCCAGACAGCTGGGAAAGCGTGTGCAGCTCTATCTGTTCTCTCCTGATTTTGTAACCCGGTGCAATGAAGAATCTTCTATAGCTTTCTGAAAAGTTTTCTCTCCCACAGAATGCAAATCAAAGGATGTCTCATGCTTAGCCATAGGGACAATTCTATTAACAGAAAAACAATGTGAAATGTTTAAAACATTATTAATATATATTCTTTATTGCAAAACTCATGAAAATACATGAAATTGGCAGTTCTTGGAGCTGAGTTACTACAGGCAAAACCTCTGCATGTTTTGCAAAGGTATTGAGAGAAAGCTAATAAAATAGTAAACTCTCCAGCTCTTTTCTTATCTTTGTTCTGTTTTGGGAGGAAAAAGTAAACTAAATCTGAATAATATCAACTTAAAAATGAGGACAAAAAAAAAGAGAGCAGCGTCACACAGCTGTTAGGAAAAAAAAAGGATTTTGCTGAAGCGTATTTCATGTACTGAGTTCTTTTGTGAAACATTTTTTTGGTACATATCAGGAAAAGAGCACACTTGACCTGATAGTCCTTGACCCCACTTGTCCCAAACATCCCGAAGTGGTGCCCAGTACTAGGATCCGGAATGGGAACTACGAGACTTTTCTCCCATTCACGTTCAGACTTGGATACTCTGAAGCTCTGTTTCATTGCTGAAATATCAAAAAGAGATGAAACGCAGTGCAGAGATGTTTCCAGTGCCTCATTAGGGTCAGCTGCTTTTTTCAGTGAGTTTTCACTGAAGTACCTTTGAAATATGATAAATGGAAGCAGAAAGTCTTTGTAGTAACAAGAATACAAAATCAATTAAAAACAAAAAGAAAATTCAGTAGTAAATCAGAAGATGCAAAAATCTTTACGTTAGTGACCACGGCACGGCTGTAATGGCAATTTGGTGGAGGTGGTCTGACAGCTGCAGTGCTGAACCCAGCGGTAATTCAGAACCGCCATCACAGAAGTGGTGACTTGCAGTAGATTTAATATTAGTCCCACAGACAGAGGGTCACAGACAGTAACACTTGCTAAGAAAACGATGCTAAAAACGTGCAGATAGGGGAAGGCAGTGGGCCAAGCCACCAGTACAGGGAAGCAGCTGGTTCAAAGTGATGCTGAGCTTGAGAGCATGAGAGAACCAAAATACCTGCATATCTGGCACACAAGCTGTTCTAGATCTTCCTCTCATTATTGCAAAGGTCTGGAATTTTGAAGGGAAAACCCCCTCCCAAAGATCTGCTGATGAGTGAAATTATACCAACCATTTTCAGTGGTTTGCAAGGACACTTCAAGAAGAGGATCATCAGAAAAAGACTGGTGCCATGAAGATAAGAGTGACTGACAGACAGCAGAAGAACGAGAGTCAGGTTTGATGGAAACAGAGACAGCAGAACATACCCAGAGGGAGGCAGAACAAAGCAAGCCCCCAGCCAAAAAGCAATGGGCATCACACAGCTGGCCCTACTGCTGTAATCACAGACAAGGCCGAGCACTCTGCCAAAAAGCACACTGCAGGGGAAGTCCTTTAAACCTGGCTGATCAAATGAGAGGCTCAAACAGCTGGGAGTCACAGTTTGGCAAGCTGAACCACAAAGCATTATGTATTAGGTAGCAGAGAGAATCAGGAAACGCTGGAATGGTTTGCAAAGAAAAATGTCAGACTTCTCCCGTCTGGAACCTGTCAAAACGATTGGGATAGGATTTGGTTGCCTAAAGACAGGCATCTAGAACGATTCCTGATGCTCTGGGGTATCCTCTGCCTACATCCAGCTGCCACTCAAGTCAGGGTCCTGCTGAGTCCCAGCTCACTCCTGCAGGTCACACGCTGATGTCCCACACCCTAGGGCAGCTCATGCCCCACAAGTCTCCCTAAATAAGTCTGGCTTCTAGGAGAAAATGTCTGTGTATGGTTCATGATGTCTGATCTTTCAGAGTAACAACCTACAAAACTATAAAGCCTCTGCTTTCACAGGCCTTGGAGAAGGCAGGGATCTCTTGCTCTCAATGCACTCCGAGCACTTGCACCACCAGCAAGCTTTGGGGATTGGTCACACCACGGAAGCCACACGCAGAACACACGACCAGAGATACCCCAGTCTCACTACAGACTCCAGCTACAACTCCCAGAAGCATCAAGCAGTTTTTAACTTTTTATTACAAAGCCCTGAGGGGATTATTTTCTATTATTTGGAGAACAGTAATATTTTAAAGGAAAAAAAATATCACAAATTTTGATCGCAGACCACAATTTTTCTGGATGCCAGAAGTTCCTGCTTTTTATCTCTCCTGTAAATTAACGCTCATTTTCCTGCAGAGGGGGGAAAAAAGGGCTGTAATTTTGCCATTATGCTAATAATGTCCAATTATCCAATAATTAATTTACACACAGACCTCAGGAGTAACAGAAGTTCACCTAATGGTCATAAATCACATAGGAGAAATGCATCAGGAGTGTTTCAAAACATCTAAAGGAATGAACAGACATTTGAAGCTATTCCATAGGATGCACCAAATAACCCTGAAGAAGACAAAATGCCCTACACCTTAGAATACCTAACGTGTGCTTTCTGTGATAGCCTCTCTGCAGATGGAGAAAACTCTGAAAACTGTTTTCATGCTTAACTTCTCAACCTCTCATTTCTTCCCTACCTTTCGGAGATTTTGTTGTGAGGTTTATTAGAGGTTTATGAGAGACGACAGCAGAGTTTTCAAGATGTAAAGTTTTAAAGATTTTCATTAGCAATTACATTTTAGAGCACTGTTACATCAATGGACAAATACACTGAGCACGGAAAAGAAGGACCAGCAACTGTCCCATCTTCTCTTACCTATCTTGACATGAAAGCTCTATGGCACACAACAGTAGGATCTGATCCCAACCAAACTATGCAACTTGTGCTAACTTCACCATGGTTGTCTGTTCCACTATTAACGCTGTTCTCATACTTTTTCCTGCCTGCAAGGGAACAGCAGGACATCAAGACAGCCCAAGGGAACGTTAAAGGATACTCCCAGTCCTCGACACAAAATACCAGATTTGAAAGATAACTGCTTCTAAGGAAAAGTAAAAACTTCATAATCAGAAACTCCCCTTGTCTGTCCCCCAAAACCTCAGGTCAACAACCTGCAAAATAAAAATAAATTTAACTAAATATACATACTTTTTAAATACAAATAATATTTTTGATATTTTAGAATGTAATCAGAATTGCCTAGAAAGCAAACATCAATTCACACTGCAAATTGCACAGTGAAAATTTCTTCAGCTCCGAAAGAACAGGGAGGACAATGATTTTGAACAAGGCCCCAGAAGTGGATATATGTGATACTGATGCAGGATTACCAAAATAGCTTGGGTATTATAAAATTTGCAAGGAAATAATATCTTCTGAATGCTTTACATTTCCAAAATTATGTCCCCCTGGATTTTTTTTTAAGGCTTTCCATGTACAACGTTGTTAATTTTTCTGAAGAAAAAAAGTAAAATTCAGCGTGCATGACTACTTAAGATTCAAGATGAATATACATTATTGATTTAGTGCACTTTGCAGCTTAAAGTATTCTTAATGTCTTAAAAAGTTTAAAACATAATTCTATGTACTGAATGACTTATGCAAATATTGCTTTAGAATTTCATCTCTAAGCTACTCAAATTTAAAAGACTACAGCATTATTATGCTGCCACTGTCAACACGATCAGTGTTCAAAAGTAATGCAGAAGCACTTCCAGTCAACCAGCCTGGTGTTCCAAGATCACCAGCTCATAGAAAACAAGGAGCTCAGCATATAGATAAAAAAAAAATATATGCTTTCACTAACTACAGTCACAGAATTATAGCCATTTACCAGTCCCCCAGCAACACATCAATCACAGGATCCAGACTTGAATTTATTGGCAGTCTAACTAAGCTTGTCTTTCACCTCCTAATCTTGAGGGGTTATTTACCTACAGGAATTTCCACCAGAAGTGGTAGAAATGAGGAAATTGAAGTGGAAAGAAACACTTGGAGAAGCGAAGGTGGATGATGCATCTCATTCCCCATGCTCAGACTTGCAGGTGAGTTGAGAGAAGTCACACTGGAGGATTTGCAGGAGGACAGAAGTGGTTCCACAGCTGCATGAGAATGGTTTTCCTTTGTGCATAAGGACTGACACAGAAGGAAGTTTGAAAGATTTATGGGTGAGGTGGCAGAGGAACTGCAGATCCTGTGAATGCAAGGGAGAACCTCAGCTGAAAAGTGGGCTGTGGAAAAAGAACATTCAAGTAAAGGGAAATTGCTTTTAGAACTTAACTGTATGTCTCATGAATGAGAAAAGACAAAGGCTAAAGAAGGGTTGGAGTTATGAAGATACACATGTGGGTGGTTAATAAATAAGAACACAGAATCACAGGTCGTATAAACAAATCCTGCAGAAGTTGAAGTACGAGAAATTGGCTGAGTTTTGATGAACGAGGAATGTTCAACAATAATATTCCCACTTTCTCCTGTACATATGTTTGAGAGAGAGAAAAAGGGAAAAATAACTGCACTGGGGGCAAAAGTGACGAGAGAGGTAGGTGAGTGTCATCTACAGAGACAGATAACCAGAGGTCGAAGCAGCAGCATCTCCAGGAAGATTTTGCCTGGGTTACCAACATATTTCTTAGCTGCTGACAATTGTTTAGATCCAGATGGTTTCCCTAGATCAGATTAACTCCAGAGAAATTCAGATTTCCCCTCCTCAGTTTCCTTGCCTCTAACTTACTGTCTCCTCTCACACATTCACATTGCCCTTTAGTTGACCACCTGCATCTCACTTTCCTTCATCGCCTTTCGTGCAACCCAGTCAGATCGCCACCACAACGACCCCCAGGCACGAAGAAACAAACCAATAAACGAATTCTCATAAGCTACAAGTTGTCAAGTTTGCCTTCATTTCAGAGACCCCAGCACCCTGACTACTGCAAAAGTCCTGCCAAGAGCAACACCAACAAGCCATATTCTCAAACACTTTGTTCTGCAGTACGGGCAGGAACGGAGAGATTTACAACAGCCATAAAGACAGCTTTGAAAGGCCATTCTACATGTGAGCTGTGACAGTTCAGAGGAACTTGTTATGCCCATAGCACTGCCTCCAGAAACAACTAAAAATCTAATTTGTGGGTGAAACAGTAGGTGGCAGGTACAAAAACAAAGAATCACAACAGAAAGCATCTCTGCTGTGTTGGGTATGTGCAGGGTCACGCACAGTCAGCCAGTGGCCTAAATAAATGTTGAGGCATCCCAGACAAACTGAACAACTTCCATATGGAAACAGATGTGTTTGATTAAGAAAATGTATGCTGAAAATGCCTTGAAAATGCATTCATTGCTTACAACAAACAATAATATTATCAAAAAGCTTGACTCTCCCTAAGATTTCACAGTGACACATTTTGTGTGCTTTAGAAAGTCAAAATAGATGGCACGCTTTCTTTTGCAAACCACGTGAACTTACCTGCATTCACACTTAGACTGAAGGAATGCTAATGCAGTAAAAGCAGAGCAAGATATCAAGAGCTGCTGTCTTTTAAAGTACAGTTGCTTTGTGGACAGAAAACACTGAGATGGAACAAGGTATGAAGTTTGTTTCATAGCCTTAGAAAATTGTTTTATATAGCTTTATAGCTGCCAAGTCTGTGAGTGTGCTGGAATCTTATGAGAGATGACAAAGAACACAGTGCCCACATGTCAGCAAGATAAAGGAGACTGAAAGGAAACACATGCTAATTTAAATTAAGTGTGGCTTCCAAATGCAATTGAAATAAATGAGGCAGGCATTTGATACATACTACATGATTATCTTTACTCCTTTCAAAAGCAAAGGATGACTCATTTTTCTTCTTCAGTTCTGAAGCAAAGGAAAAGGATGGGAAAGAAGTTTGCTCTTGATTTGGACTCCATTCATTTGTTCAGGGCTTGCTCTCCCCTCCAAGTGAACGCTGAATGCAACCTATGGTCACCTTCAACAATAAGATAAACCCTACCTCCTGCTAAACAAACATCTAATTATTAACGTCTTTCCTCATCTGTCAGTTTAACTGTACTTCTGTGTTCGTGGAAGTGAGTTGCAAAGTTTCCAGAAACGCAAAGCGTTGATTTCTAATGACTACAAGATAAGAGCTACTTTACTCCTCTGACATCTGAGGGGTAGTAGCATCATTTGGCCATTACAGCCAGTACTGCTAACAGAAGAACCTTTCCGAGGCACAGAAGGATTATCACAGGATTCCCACGTATCAGCTCCATGGCCAGTGGCCAGAGGAGTCTCTGACTGCCAGAGAAGATCGTACATAGCATCCTTTGTCTTGGTTCCAATATATCACGGAGCGGTACTGTGACAAATTATGTGCCACATGGTTTTATGGCACTAGCTAATTCTAACACAGAAGTATGACAGTATGATAGGAAGGAATTAGAAACCAGCAGAATCCACAGGGCTCAGGTGGGAAGCAGGAGTCTGTTCCAGAAGGGCTCTCCAGTAGGAGATGGCACTGCGTGCCGCTGGGAGACCTTCCTGGTGGTGGACACCAGGCAGTGAGATTCTGCACAACACAACTGCTATCACCAAGAACACACTTCATCGTATTAGCCAATTACATAAACGCTTAAACCTCATCACTTTCCAGAAACTCCTATAAACCTAGTTAATGTTTATCTTCGGGAAATTCAGAGGAATATTTCAGATGATGATGGATGTTACAAGGAAAGCACAATCAGGTCCGGCGGGACCTCTGAACACAGCAATTAGCAGCTGTCAGGTTGATTAGGGAAAGATCAGGGAGGGATTGGATTTCACCAGATGTAAATTCTTTTCTTCTTTGTTCTCTGTAACTAAGCTGTGGGGAGCACAGCTCCGGGGACTCTGCAGAAGGGATGTAACTGGGCTCTGTTCTGCACTTTCACCCGCCCTCACACAGAGGGAACAATCAGCTCCCTCTTGTTTACACCTCCAATGAAATTTCTGACAGAAGTGAGATTTGAGCTGGTGTTACTTTTCACAGATCTCTCTACAACAATAATCTCAGTGCTCAGAAGAGACAGGAGGCAAAGGGTGAGCCTGGAAGCCAAGGGCCTCCCTCCCTTTGGGCCTCCTACACCACCTAGGGGGCATCGTCCCCCTTCTCTCTGCACAGGTCTTTTCTACACTGGAAAGCTCTTCTGCTGCCCCTTACCAATATGTCACTAAGCAGCCCCAACTCTTTAGCAGTAGATGTGCAGCACACCCAACAGGTTTTTGGCTAAGCCATTTGCTGAAAAGATGCCCTCCTATTCCCCACTCAAGATAATTTGCACCTATGTCTTCTAATTGCCTGGACAGTTACTGACTACTGGGCTATAGTGAACTATTGGTACAAATAGAAAAAAAAAAAAAAAAGAAAAAAAAAAAGCCATCTGCCAGCACTGTTTTCAAAAGCAACCAGAAAAAGCATCAAGTTCTGCATAATTTTTTCTTTGTGGTTTGGTCAAGTTGCAAAGCAGGGAAGAGAATAATTACTAACAAACATCCAGAGGTAATCTCGTGTGGTCACTCTGTTCCAGTAAATACACAGACTTCACTTGTATCATCCATCTATTTCAGAGATGGCTTCTCTGTAAACTCCCTGGCACCAAACATTTAAGATTGTATAGTTTATATACCCATTATATTTTGTAAAAATTTTTACTCTTAATGTATGCTTAACTGGGAATGGCTTGTTATAGTTGGTAAAAAAAAAAAAAAAAAGGTTGTTTTTCTCTAATCAACTCATAAAAAGGTTAATGTCATTATTAGCACTCTACTGCTAAATCTCTACACGTGAAAAACATTGTTTACACCGTTTGTGGCAATGTCTTATTAAGACAATTTGTTATCACATCGCTGCACTTTTAATAGTTTCCAAATTCAGTTTCTCACTAAAAGAAAAATCACAAGTGCAAGAGAGAAAGTGAGAGAGCAGGTGAAGGCACCAGAGCCCAGATGTGCTGCAAAACTCAGCAGTTCAACATGGCAAAGGTTTTGCTACCTGTGTTTTCGAACAGAGAATGGAAATTTGTGTTTGTTAGTCACCAAAATCCAAAGCTGCCAAAGATAGTGGAAATTCACTTATTCTGCTAGTGGAAGAGCCGGCGTAGGCAGACACACAAAGCTCCGAGGCTGCTCTGCACCGGCGCAGGTTCTGCACAGCTCTATCAATACCTCAGGTTTCAGTTCCACAAAGCAGCTGTGCACATGTGCCATGATGAGCTTCGAACCTACAGATAGACTCACTTCCATCAGCAAGACCCAGCCCAGCTCCGAAGTTTCTAGGCATGTACATTGCTGTTAGCTGCATGCACACTTACAGGCAAAGAAACGATGATGTGCTGGCAGAGGTGGTGGCAGCGAGGGATGGCACAGGCTCACCTCCGGGGGGAACTGGGATTCAAGCAGTGGAAGAAGTCACCGGTGTGATGGCTTTGGCTGTGTTTTCTAAGTCAGGGAGGTAATAAAACAGAGATTTAAGACTTGCATATTGTGTCAGGAAAAAGAGCATGGGCAGAGCAACTGCGGGACAAACAGCTAATGGCTCTGTCTGACAGACCAAGGTTGCCAGTGATCCCTCTTTATTCCACCGAGCTTATTCAAATGCAAAAAATAAATCCTATAGATGTCTTTCACGGGTTGAAGCATTAAAAAAATGAAAAAAAAAGTTTGTCTTTCAAGTGACAGATCACATAATTATTCTTTTCAAAATCTGAAATGTCATTTACATCCTGGCTTGAAATAACTTTTCACGTATTGCATTTAGAACAATCCCTTCACTGCAGCATCTTGCAGCCCACAAGACAATCTGCATTTTCTTTATTCTGCACACAGCCGCTGCTGATAGGTTTTCCATGGCCCTCTCTTTCTCATACACAAATAACCATGAGATACAGAGCCAATGTGAAAAAAAAATCATAGCTTACATAGAATAAATAATATTTATACTTATGGTGTGGTTTCAATACAGACTGTATTAAATATCAACAGATCCCACATTTGTAAATATAACAGGAAGACTGCATTCAACTTGCACACCAGAAACACAGCACCTCAACTGCAGCAAACCTTTCTGAAATGGAAGGACTTCCAGGAGGCAGACGTGGCACAGATTTAGACCTCAGTGCTGAAAAGAAAGGAAGTAGTACCTAAAAAATTGAAACATTGGAAATATCTGTTAAAAAAATCCTTCATGGGGAAATTGTTTTTCTCTTGGTGCAAAACAAACTGTTCAGAGCACCAGCGATCATATAAAGCCTGTCACTGGACAAACTCTCATCTCAGGATGATGAATCCTTGTCTTTCTCATCTTTCAGCTGCTTCTCGGTAAACAATCTGAAGTTCCAGCAGCCGAATGCTGGAGCAGAAGGCACCAGGGCAGCTCCTCAGATCCCTGCTGAGCCCGTGCCTCTGTGGTCGGTGCCCACCTGCGTGCCTCTGGAAAGAGCAGGCACTGCCTGTCTCGTGCTCATCCAGTCCCAGTCCCACTGTGCTTCCTGCAGAACTGGAGGGAGCACAGGCAATGCAAAACCAAAAGGTCACTCGTCCAAGATTCCTTTATTTTAGAGTAATAGAAGCTGGGCCACTACTGCTCTACTTAATTGAATCATCCCACTCCAAGTGCCTACTTTGTTTAAAGTTTCAGACAGAACAAGACCATCATTATTTAATAAAGAGAGCGTCCTGGAAAAGAGGGAGTCTGCTGACAAAGTAGTGAGAAATAGGAGTGAAAGTTGCAAAAAATGCATTGAGGTTGTAAGAAATTAAAAGGGAATTTAATATCACAGTATGACAAAGGGAGTCTATACGTATTTGAATATGATTCAAGTCTGTCACACTCCTGATACAGAAATATTTTTCTAAAAGTTCTGATGGCATGAAACAATGCTGACAAGCAGCTAAAACCCACATCCCACTCCCTGTCCCATCAGCAGCACGGCAGCCAGCCTGCACCGACTGCTCCAGCACTGCCAGGCAGCAGCAGCCGTCCTGTTTAACAAATGCACCTTGCAGTGAGAACACATCTGCAGGGAATACAAAGCAGACATGACTCTAATAGCCTAAAAGTACAGGATCACCACACTGAGAATCAATATTCTGGAGGAAATAGTGCAAAACACCCCGCACAGGAGGTGTTCCATCACAGGCTGCGTGTTCCCTCCCCCAGAGCTCTAAGTCTTGGCCAGGAAAGCAGCCATCAACTGCAGAGCTCCAGCCTCAGTCAAATATTCTGCTTCTCCAGCCAGGATCCAATTGCTAGTGTGATTAGCTTCCTCCAGCGCTACAGACAGAGCCAAGGGAAGATAGCAAGAATAATGCACCGCGAAGCCAAGAAAATCAAGTGCTTGGAATATTTTGCCTCATCAAATGAAATCCCACTTGAAAACTAAGTGACCGATGGCTCCGGAAGCAGATGCGGCTGAGGTTCAGCACACGCTGTGCGTGCAGTGAAAAGCTTGAGGAGAGGTTGTCTTGGCAACGACATCTGATTCATATTTAAAGATAAAATCACTCTCCAAAGCCAAAGTGGATGACAGAGGAAGAAAAAACTGCAGGCATTCTTACCATCCTCAGAGCAGAAAGCATTGCCTTCTGTCAGTTGCCTAAATTATGTGGGGATTGTTTGGTAAGGTTTCTTCTGTTCAAAGTAAAACATCCCTTTTATAGCAACTATTGAGACAAACAAATCTTCAGTCTAGAAAAACAAACTCCTCCAAGTTGCTTATTATGTGAAACAGCATGATGCCTCAACATCCTATGGACCACCTTTCTTTTCTCTTATATTAACACACCAGCAATCATTACATTACCATATAGCCACGTTCATTTGTGCATGTAACCATGCTTTAAAAAACTGGTAAATATTTTTTTTTTTTCCAACCTTCTCTTTGCATAGTTAGAGATTTCAAGAGCTCTAAGTGACATTTCATTTCCTCTATAAATAATTGCTTCACAGAATCACGGGGGTTGGAAGGGACCTCTGGAGACCATGGAGCCCAACCCCCTGCCAAAGCAGTTCCCTCCAGCAGGTCACACAGGCAGGCGTCCAGACGGGGCTGGGATATCTCCAGAGAAGGAGACTCCACCACCTCTCTGGGCAGCCTGGGCCAGGGCTCCGGCACCCGCACCGGGAAGAAGTTCTTAGGCATGTTGGTGGGGAACTGCCTGGGTTCCAGTTTGTGGCCGTTGCCCCTTGTCCTGTCCCCACACACCACTGAGAAGAGCCTGGCCCCATCCCTTTGCCTCCCAC
>WBMW01000595.1:51076-96193 GCA_013396635.1 Penelope pileata
AAAAGCCCCTGGAAAACCTGAAGCTGGAGAGCAGAGCCAGATGCTGCAGCCCCTCTGTGGCTGTGTGCACAGGCAATGCTCTGCCCCCGAGCTCGTACCGTGTGGCAGAAGAGCTGCCAGGTAATTGCTGCTGATTGACTGCCACACAGCTGGCTCTGAGACCCTCTGGAGAACACTCTTTTCTTGCAGAATCCCACCTTGCCTCGGGTTCAGCCCCTCAAAGAAAGCTCTGCCTGTGTTCTCCAGCACTCTGTTCCCCGAGGGGTGTCTGGATTAGCAGCTGATGCTTTACTCAATTATTTTACACGGAAATTTTCCCATCACTTCTGCCTGAGATCGCTTGCCATTAGCTCTCCTGAGTTCTCTCACTACACAAGTCTTTCAAGGCAAATTAACATAGGACAGCGCATGACGTATTCCCTGCAAGCTTTATTTGTGCTCTAGGCGAGCGATGGAGCAGAACAGATAACGACCTATCCTAGCACCAGCAGCAATTGGGTATTTGGGGCCAAACCAGCTCGTCTTGAAAAAGTAAATAGATGGAAAATTACTTGTTGGGAATGTGGAAAGGAAAACACAATCCCCAAAGTCCTTTGTGAATGTATTACAGGACCTACGTTAGTACTCTCAGGAGTATAAACATGAAGCGTACCTAAGTAGGCAGGAAAAAAAAGTCTTTTTTTTTTCCCTCTTTTTTTGGTCATAAAAAACACTTACTACATATATCTATCACCTCCTTTAAATGAGAGACTCTGTTTGCTTGACAGCCAGCCCGTGGCATGCTGCCAGCAGTGGAGCTGGTCACTGGGCTCTCCTCACCGGTACGGTCCAGGCCTGCACGCGTGGCCCCAGCCTGGGGAAGCTCCCTCCCATCTCCCTTGCTGCTCCTTTGCAGTGAACTGAAAGAGAATAGAGTTATGTGAGAGGAAGGATTTGGGACCCAAGTTTCTCAAGCATTCAGCTGGTTAATGTTACAGACGTGCCTCATGGGACTCTCAACAGACTCTAAGGCAAGCTATGGTGCAACGGGACTTCAGTATCCAACCCTCAAAGGTGCGTCAGGCATCCAACTTTATCATTCAACGCCTTCATAGTAGAGCTCAGTAAAGTATGAAAATTATATTCCATTTAGTTTGTTTTTCAAATTTGCTGGGATGAAGAGTTTAGGCCTAACTTTTGGGATTGGTACCTCAGCCAGGCACCCCTTGGTTCTGCCCTGCAGATGAGGCATCGCTGCCGGGCTGCAGGTGCAGCCCCATGCGAGGGAAAGCTGCATCAGGAGGGGAGAACTTCGCAGAGCTTGGTTTAGGGGAGAGAACAAGCAGGGACTGAAGTGCCGGTGACAAAGTGCCTGTAAAGAAATGCTGCTGAACTGATAGGAAACGAAATGTTTGTGAGTTTTGCAGGCTCAGAAGTGAAATATTGGAATTGTGTTTTAAAAGACTCAACTGAAAATTCTCTTACATTTATCTGATAAAAGTGACCATTAAGAAAAAATGTTTTCCCAACAGAAGCAGCAGTTTTGCAGGGAGTTCCTCTTCCCTGAATTATTCAACCACGAACTCCCAGTCAGCCTCAGAAAATCTTTGAAAAACTGGTTCTTATTCAAGGGCACACTGCCCTACCATCACAGCCTTCCAAGGGCAAAAGGAGCCCAAGCCCAAACGTAACCTGTGTAAACTATGTGGAAACCAAGCCAGTGGACAAGGACTGATGTACGTTATCCAAAGCACAACCATAGTAAAGCTTAAGTTTCCTCTCCCCTCTTTCTGTCCTTTAAATGAAAGAAAACTGTGATTAAGACCAAACAGGTTAAGTGGAATCCACTCCTAATGCTTCTTCTGAAGCCCGCATTAATCATCAAGCTTTCCTATTGATTTTGGGAGAGGGCAACATTATACAGTTACAAAGCAACAACTCATCACGCTCAACTCCCTCCTTGGGCTCTCCGATACTCTGCTCGGGTTCGGAACGTGGTTCAGAGGGAGCTCCCTGGTCACTGTGACTCTCACCCACTCATTAACGTGCAAACCACTCGCTGGAAACAGCGTAAGCAGCAGTGTATGACAAGAATTAGGAAAAACTGGACTGTGTTTACGACATTTAATAAAACTGCCAAATTTTCTTTCTGAAGTCAAAATCCTTAGTTTGCTCAAAACCTGAGCGACAGGCCTGTAAGTAAATAAAGCAGCCAAGTAAATGCTTGATCAAACTCCAAACTTGGACAAGCAAATTTTTGTTGCAGTGTTACATGCTAGATTTCCTAATCATGCCAATATTCTGAATTATACAGAGCATCAAACTTCCTAAGATGGCATGTGAAAGGAGGCGTATAAACCAATCAGCAAATCACCAGCAAAGATGCATAGTCAACATATTTCCATTGTTATCTGAATATCGTCTATACACCAACTACTCTCTTTTTCCTGTTCAATTTTTCCCCAATGTCCACTGTTCTGGGACTTATAAATAAATTACACAAGACAGATTCTGAATGGAGAAATTGCACTCAGTTCTCCTAAGAGGAAATCACCTAGGCAATGACAAACACCTGCCCCATCTGCAAATTTTACCTATTTGCATTCAATCCATGAACAGGTGAAAACAGGCAGTAACCAAAAGTAAAGCCATATCAATATGCTTACTGATAATCTGCAAACTGGAAAATAGGACAGGATTTCACTTTACTTAGTTTTATCTGGCTCATCTAAAATCAGAAGAGATATTTTAGTTTCATAGCATGTTTGCCTCATGTTGGCTAGATTCCAACATCAGCAGGTTATTAGAAGTAAAAATAACTCGTATTTGACAAAAAACACTAGTCTGAATGGAACATCCTTGGAAAATATCATCAGCTTTGTAACTGAAAGATAGCAGTATATCTAAAACTTTATTACAAACTAATCCAAGAGATGAACTGGTAGTTTTTCAACAGCTCTACAAAAATACAAAAGCAGAGATATTTTGCAGGGAAATGAACAGGACATACTTCCATGTATTCCCAACTTTGCGACCTAATCGATGCCTGCTGAGTGTAAGTATACAATAAAGGGAAAGGATGCTTCCACTTAAGTAGACTTAGGAAGCCAAAATGTATGAAAATAAAACAATCCCTGAAATTATAGTCTATTTTTGCCTTGTCCAAGTGTATTTTTATTTTGCAGATATTTTTATGCAACCTATTAAACTAAAACATACAATAAATTGCTTAGTTAAGAATCAATTTACCATCTGTATCCTGTATTTTATCAGAACATTGGTAGATATTGAAGACTCCTTTTCAGGTATACGTTGTTAAAGCTACCCTCTGAGTATATGACAACAAAAGTTCCATAGAAATCTGACCAAACACAAGAAAACTAAGACGACCTGGATCTCATTTCACATATGTCTTTTGCTATATGGACCAAATCACTGTCTTGGCCCTCTGCTGTAGCCTCTGCCTTTGGGTACCAGGAAGTGTTTGCGTGCTAAGGTAAGATGGCAAGAAGGTCATTTATAGCAGGACTTCTGCAGGGAGATGGAGAGCTTGTGAATTTCCCATTTTAAGTTTCCAATTTTAAGTTCTGCAACAGACATTATTTATGTTAATTTAGTTTAAGAAGCTTAAGCCTCAGGTTCAAATGGTTGGCAAAAAAAAACACAAACAAACAATATGGAGTTGACAAGACTATAGTACTATAGTTAATGAAGATAAGATAAATATAAGTACTGAGCAAACTACATAGAAGGTTTCAATGAGAATTCATTTGGATTTTTAATACGTTCCCCCTGTCAAAAGCAGCATTCATTTAATGACTATTCAGTTAAGAAGGTCTGTTACATATATTGCTGTGGAAAGCATACCCCAGTTGTACACACCCAACCCTCTTCACTGAAACTGGCATCCCCCTCTACAAGAAATCTCCACTCTAAGTGATTGGATTGATGGGACTTCTCATTAGAGCTGCTAAAAAGGTGCCTGGATCTTCAGAAATTCAAACAAGCACAATAATAGGTGTGTTTTTACCACGTTGGAGGACTGACATGAGATTATAAACACCAGAGCTTTAATCTCTTGTTTCTTCCACTAACTCCCCCCCGAAGCTATTTATTGAAGCATTTTATGTTTGCACATTTTGCACAAGAATGTTCACCTGCAAACCTTTCCTACACAGCTAAAAATCACACCAAAATGCCCAAGGAACGACAACACTGTACAACTCCACAAAGCAACACTGGCCAGCTCTGTCCACAGACCATGTGTTTCCCTAATTTGTTAGTTGACTCATTCCTAGATGTGGAAGAGACTGCTCAGAAGTTCCTGGCTGGCAATGTTCTCTTAAAAATGGAAAGCAGAACAGCCAGCTTAGTTCCTGATGCAACTTAACTTCTCAAGCTGTGAGAACATTAGCAGCTTCCAGCATGGGGATGACCCCACTCCTCTCCTGGACAGAGCCCTGGCAGCTGTGCTTGCTTTAGTGCTGGTAGCTTCCACTTCTCAGCAGAAAATGCAGAACACAGTGCTTTCTTTCCTCTCAGTTTTTTACGATTATTGTTACCAGCCTTCCCAACTGGAACAGCAGTATACCTAAAAGTTATAGTAGGCGTTAAAAATAAGGAAACAAGTAACTAAAAATGAAAGTACATGCTTCACTTAAGGAAACAATAAGACAAAAAACAAATTACGGATTTCCAAGACTCGCCACCATTACTGTAGATTTCATCCCAGTTCCTCTGTTATGTATTTGCATCATATACTGTGCAGAACTATACAGCGCTTCAGTATACCTGAGAACATAACCTGAATGTATTTTTCAAACTGACATAAGCATAAAAACTTAAAAAATTACAGGCCTCCAACTAGACTCTGGGCTGCTGAGCCCAGCCCTCGCAGCTCTGCCACTCAGCCACTGCTCAGCCCACCTCACCGCCCACTCCTCTGTCCTGCACTTGCTCAGCTCCATCACAACCAGGTGCTGGCAAGGATGACAGAGAGTGGTTCAGCAATCACCTCTGCCAGCTCCCTCAGCACACGTGGGTGCATCCCATCAGGGCCTATGGATTTCAGGGCCCATCCAGACAAGTCTCATCATTTTGGCTAGACGCTCTTGGACCGTATGCCCCTTGACCAAAGGGAAGCCTCCATTTTCAAACATGTAGCACTGCCCGTCTTGCACCAAGCTGAGCAAGTCATGCCCAAGTTCCTAACTGAAGAGTAACAAGACAGCACATTTGCCTTCCTGTCTCGCAGACCTCAGGTCTCGTTTGTTGTGATGCTGTTCTCACCCAGACAAGTCTCATTGTTATGATTCAGTGTGCAAAATTCACAGCCAAATGATTCAGAATTGTACTGTCTAAACTCTGGAGAGTAAGAATAAAGGGAGTGATAGGCACATCAACAAACTTGCAATGCTCTGTCTACAACAGCATCCCTTCTCCAAAGAGACTTGTGCAGCAATGCAGAAAGCAATACTTTTTCTCATCATCTCCATTTTTCACTTACCATTCTGCTCTAGCGCTCTTCCTCATGATAATCTGCATGCCATCTTCTGAGAAAGAACTTTTCTCATGAGATTTACATAATGTGTAGGTTTTTTCTATGACGTTGACAATTTTTGGTGATGATCCATATATCTCTTCCAACTTCCTTCACTAAAGGGTTACAGTCTATCTACAACCAAAAACTGAGTTAGGACACTTGACTTATCTGCTTGTTGCCAGAGCAAAGTCTCCATGAAGATACCGGTTGAATTAAAATAGTCATTACACCAGGCTTCAGAGAAAAGGCATCATCACTCAGACAAAAGTAATTAGTAAATTATGGTTTCATGCTATTGCGATCTTCCCATTTCTTGCTGAAGTCTTGTCATATGCAAGATGATTAGAAAATACCTGCCTGAGTTTCAGGCTGCTTGTTTTACTAATTGAAATGTTTAGGGTCTGTTAAAGAAAATTTATCTTCTGTCACCCAAAGAAGTTGTAACATTAACGGATATTGCCTTACACTTGTTTGTATGAGGAAACTCAGCCTTTGCGATTTTTATTTTAATTTTACAGTTGATTTTAGAGAGGTTTCGAAAGATGTGTCTGTTAGTCACAGAGATTTGTGTTCTGTGTCTGAAAACTCCAATTACAATTTCTAATTAAAAGCTTTAAGTGATAAACTGTATCCCAGTACTCTATAGACACAAAAAGGAACCCAATAAACATAGCAACCATTTTTTTTTTTTTTTTTTTAAAAAAAACACATCTTCTGCTATGGACTGAACTTCAGTTCAAAACAGAATGCAAAATATTTAAAGTTTTAGAAAGAATTGTGACATTAACAAAAAAAAAGAGTGAATACCAGTTTTCTCTTTCAAACATAAGCAGAATATATACTCATAACATCCTACACTTCGGTTTTATCAGCTGCCTTTCAAAAAAAAAAAAAGGCAAGTCTACCCAAAACACATTTTAATTTTTCCAGTAGTACCCCTGATAGTGCCACTGAAGCCTATATTCTGAAAATTTTATTAAGCTCATGGATGCATGGAAAATGTAAACTAGAAATAGCCCTCTTATACTTTTGTCCAGTTGCTTATAATAAAACCAGTAAGGAGCAGATGCTGACAGGTGTTTCCCAAGCTGCAGAGCAGAGCCAGCACCACAGCTGATGCCTGTGAACACAGGCCCTGCTGCCTGTTGACACAAAGCTAGCTGCTCATGGTCCAGCCTGGTTTCTCCTCCTAATTCTCCCTAATAGAAACAAATTTCCTGGCTATGGGCATGCTGCCTCTCAGGGAAAAGTCCTGGGATTGTAAGGCAGGACTGGCAGCTGCATCGCTGCAAAGGGTTCACCTGAGAACCCCAAAAATTAGGAGATGGGTGCTTGGGAGGGTGAATGAGAAGTGCACAGCTTCTGTGCTTTCCTTCCTTTTGAAATTCCCCACTTGCCTCTCCAGCTCCTGTCTGCCACCTCTTCCCCCAGGTAGGAATCCATTTAGGAACGCAGCACAATATGAGATGGGAAAAACAAACAAATCACAGAGCTGCTCGAAGCAGCGGCAGACAATGGATTCAATTACTGCAGCTAAGCCCTTTGTATTTTAGGGTTGTGAGTCAGGAAGACGATTGCTAAATTAAATAAAAACAAATGAGCGCAACAATCCTCCTGAATCAAGGATCTTGAAAGTATGAACAAAGCACCACAGCCCAGCCAGGCAATTAAGTGATCAGACAGTACTTTGTAGTCCTTCCTGCAAAACAGGGTGGAGGATAAAACACCTGCTGGCACGTCTGCTGCAAGTCTTTCCAGACCTGTCAAGTCTAGTCTATAAGCAGGCCCTAGTGAGCTCCAGTATATTTTTTTTTTCAGTGGATTGTCTTTTTTTTCTCCTTTCTTTAGAGTCACGTTTCTAAGCCTAGCAGATACAGTTCTCATTTACAGTTCACTCAGACACTTGGTTCATATTCTTTTGTTGTTCTCCCACAAGTTTCTGGATTACCCATGTACCAGTAGATAACCACGCTAAGAGCTGCAGCATCACATCATCTCTCCTGCTAAGCCAGAAAGACAGCACAAAATGAAAACATGAGACAAGCTCTCTACGAGAAATATGTTAAACCTTAAGCACTCTACAAGTGAAACATTAAAAGTACTGGTGCCTCAACTGAATACCTACTTACCTGCATGCCAGGAAACACAATCTGTCCCTAGTTTAAGTAACTCACATTTTTCAGTTGACACAGAAGAGCCTTTCCTAGTCATAGTATAACTCCAAGAGTTAAATTATTCATACCAAAAAAAATGACGTATAAGAAAAACAGGCCCAAAGATCATATAAAACTTCTTTTACTGTTTTATATACTAAATATGGGTTATATATTTGTGAAGGCAATCCAAGGGGAACATTACTCAGAGAAATTATTTCCATAAAATCTTCTCTTTTTCTGATCCTTCTCACTCGACTCATCGTTTCGTTATGTGTGGCAAATGCCAGGAGATACAGAGTTTTACTCACAATCCACTGCACTGAAACACTGTGACTCTTCCAAACGCCTTCAGCAATTTTTGTTTGTCCTTCGTAGTATTGTCACAGTGGATTTACAATGGGATATCCTGTCCATCTTCATGAATTAGTCTCATAAATCTCTTAGTCTAAGTGGCATCTTGAAACAACTCAAACTATGTGCTGGGGAAAAGTAAGTCATTTTCTTTTGAACTTATGTTAGGTCTCTCATTTAAATGAATATCCCCATCTCCTGATGGCATGGGAGGATGAGCAACTGCAAAGCACCCTCTTGTCTTCATGACAGTATCTTCGTATCTGTTCTTATTTACTGCTTCTTCATAGTGAACACTATCAATCTTTCCACTCTTTTATAACAAAGTTTTTCTACATCGCTAAACTTTCTTGTTATCCCTCCCTGGTCACCGTGCTATAATCTGGCAGAAAACACATTATAAGATTGAAAAGTAGATGAAACGACTTCGGAGCGCACATTTTTATACTGGGAGAGGAGATGTACAGCTTACACAAGGATATATTATGCTTTTGAGTTTCTACATCAAAAAAAAGGGCATAGCTTGAGATAATTTAGTTCAGCATTACCAGCTAAGGCTCTTTAGCCAGTGCTAGAAAGGACATCCAAAAAGATGACTAATAATGCCTGAATGTCAAAACTCCATGGCATCATCCTCAATCTAAAGTAGTCAGCAGGGAAACTTGCATGTGGCACACTTTGTTTCCACCCTAAAATTTGCCCAGCTTTTAGATGTAAGAAGTAAAATCCTTTCCCTTCACAAGAATTTGCTCTCTTACTCAAAGTCTTTCCTGAACAAAATCTTAGGAAGTATCATGACAAACACCTTTGTGCTCTAAAACCGGTGATCTTCCTTGTTTCTTTGTGCACATCCAGAAGTTTCCTAACCAAGCTGACGCAGAAATGTGAAAAGTTAGAGTTAATGACTGGCATGGATTTTCTAACCAGCAAATGCCTCAATCTGGGGAGAACAGAGAGGATTTTCATTGCTATCTTGAGGGAGGAAACAGCAGATGTGAAGTCATTAGAAGCAGGGCAGTATTTCTCTAAAGCAAAGGTAAAACAGGAATAGTTGTAAAGTCAGTCAACATTCCAGGTGGAGACGGGAAAGAAAATTAACGTTTTGTATAATGGAGAGGTTCTTAGGAGTATTTTGCCATATCACAGCTTAGCCCATTTGTGGGATAAGAAGAGCCTCTTGCCTTCAAAAACACCTCCTCCTGACAAAACCAGAGCTGAAGTCAAGTGGCTTAAGAGCTTTTTGAAGTGCTTTAGTTGAGTGGTTCCTGGGACAGACCTGTGCATGTGCCTAAGTGCTCCACAAACCATTTGTTACCATTGACAGGGACTGGTGATTGTGTAAGGAATAAATACAGGCCTTTAAGTGTGCACTTAGTAACATCCCGGCAGTAGTGTATTTATCAGAGAACATACTCCAGATTGGCTCTACAGATGCAGTTCCTCAAGTTTCAAGGTCAAAACCCAAATCAGAGAACTGGAAAAAGGTGCAGTCATCATTAGGTCGTACTCTGCATTTTAAAACATAGCTGTAGAGGCTTTTTTGGGCTTGTTTCCTCTCACCCCCAATGAGCACCCCCCTCCAGCTCTGCAACAAAATCAGAAAATTGCAGGGGTTGGAAGGCACCTCTGGAGATCATCGAGACCAACCCCCTGCCAAAGCAGTTCCCTCCAGCAGGTCACACAGGCAGGCGTCCAGACAGGGCTGGGATATCTCCAGAGAAGGAGACTCCACCACCTCTCTGGGCAGCCTGGGCCAGGGCTCCGGCACCCGTGCCATGAAGGTGGCCAACCTGGTGCCCACCAGCACCCCCAGCTCCTTCTCTCCAGCAGCTCCTCTCCAGCACCTCAGCCCCCAGCCTGCACTGATGCAGGCGCTTCTTCCTCCCCAGGGGCAGGACTCTGCCCTTGCCCTTCAGGAACCTCAGCAGCTTCCTCTCTGCCCAACTCTCAGCCTGCCCAGCTCTGCCTCAATGGCAGCACGGCCTTCTGCTGCCTCAGCCACTCCTCCCACCTTCGCCCCATCAGCAAACTTGCTGAGGCTGGGCTCTATCCCCTCATCCAGGGCCCTGAGGAAGATGGGGAACAAGAGCGGAGCCAGCCCCGACCCCTGGGGAACACCGCTAGGGACAGCCTCCAACGAGACTCTGGGCTGCTGAGCCCAGCCCTCGCAGCTCTGCCACTCAGCCACTGCTCAGCCCACCTCACCGCCCACTCCTCTGTCCCACACTTGCTCAGCTCCATCACAACCAGGTGCTGGCAGACAGGCTCAGATGCCTTGCTGAAGCCAAGGTGCCCAACAGCCACTGCTCTCCCCCCATCTCCCAGCTGCTGCTGACATCACAGAAGGCTGCCAGGTTGGCTACCATGGAACAGAACCAGCGTGTGGATGAAGGCAGGCATTAGGTCACCTGGGACAACGGCAGGAAAGGCACCATCATCCAAGGTAGGATCTGTATCGAAACGTAACTGCACAGCTGAGATGTAACATGGTAAGATGTTTCTGAAATTGAGGCTTAACCTTCAGTATCCTACCATCCCTCCTGTAAGCTTTTTTCACAATGCTAACATTTTGGACACTGCTATGAGTAACGATACTTCGCCTTAATTACTACTTTTGTCTAGTATCAGCTTTCCCCAATGTTAAATGTTGCTATGATTTCTTTGTTTTCTTTAAAGAAAACTTGTATAAATTGTAGCTGCTTTTAGACAGAGATATCCACTCTGAATTTGTAATAAAATTAGAAGATAAATATTAATAAGATTATTCTATATGGGGAAATTAAAAGGACCTAAGAATATCATTGCTCTGTATAATTTAGCACACACATCTACCACTCTATTAAGTGAATCTGATTATGCCTAATTTGCAAACTGGAGAAAGTGAAATAATCAAACTGATTAATAAATTACGTGGGGCAAAATTATCTGTTACTAGTTTCTTGTTCAGGTATACCAAAATCTGACAGCATCTCCAGTACTGAAGTGCACTGCACCTCCTTCTTCTGCTACAAATATTTCAACCACGTCTACTCAAGTTAAATAAAGATGAATATAGTGTGCCTAGAAGGAGTAGACTACGTAACGGGTCACTCTGAAACACACCAGTGCTGCTCTGTTCATTTCAATGGAGTTATGGCAAGTCACAGGACTTCTCAGGTAGCCCAAGGTGTTTGAGAAGGGTCAGCAGTGACTCCTGAGCAGCGACTACAGGGCAGCTCACTGGTGGTGGTACCTGTATGGGATCTCTTCAGAGCAGGCATTCCCTGACTTGCACAAGCTCATGCGTTAACTGATGAAATCCAAACTACCAAACACACAGCCAAGTATCCCTAGAAAAATGAAAACTGGGATATCTAAGAAATTGGGACATTTATTTTCTTCATGAGGTATTAGCTGTTCCAGGCAACAATCCAAGTCTGCAGGAATACAGGAGCAAGGAAAAGGAGAATTTTCTATCATCTTTATAATGAACTTAATTTCCTGTACTTGCTTTGTATCTTATTTAATTTACTGACAGGCAGAGCCTTCAGTGATGCAATCTTCATGCTTCTAAAACCGAAGGAGTTAGGCAAGTTACACCATACTCTTTACTACAGGTTTTTTTTTTTGGTTTTTTTTTTTTTGTTTCCCTTTCGTGGAATTTATTTTTTACATGAAGGCAAATTCCATCCCTTGAGGGTCAGAACCAAAATAGGTAAGCAAAAAGCTAGTTTCAGCTGCCACTAGTAATATCCTAGAATTGGAGCACTTAAGGGGACCCATCCTTCAGACAGTCCCCACAGGTGCATTTTTCTCAACAAGTAAATCTCCCATACCAATGAGAGGGTCGTTAAAGGTCTAAAAAGTTAAACTCATCCTTGCACATCTCTGGCATTTCTTCTGATAGGGAACTCCTGCGGACAGCTCAACCCCTTAATGTGTTCACAATCCAAAGACTTGCAGACTACACAAAAAGGCAAATCTCTCCCTACAACCGTTACTGTTTTTAGTAGGGACTCTCGCTTTGTTTAGTGATAGCAACTCCATTATGAAAGCTCCTTGTTGTGTAAGCTCCAACAACACAATCTGAAAAACACAGCTCTCACTAAATCATCTGAGAGATTCTACTGTACTGCTGCAAGTATTTTTCCTTTGTGCTCTGCATATTCAACATCTAAATTCATGAAGCGCTTCCATTTTTTAAATTGCTGAAGATCCTAATATAGCAATCTGCAAACCTCTACGAAGAGTACTATGATCTCAGAATACAGCCAATAGTGACTGAATATGAGTCGGAGCCCAGCCTAGGCTAATAACAGTACTTTCAGAGACATAGTAATGCTGGTCACTTCTCGTGCTGTGCACTCAACAAGATGCTAGAGCTATTACAGAAGGAAAAGAAACAGCAGTGGAAAGCATCCATGGTACGTGTAACCGAGCAGTTCTGCAGTGTACTGATCCCCTAGATGATATGCAGTTGTCTGCATCGTTCGTTAGCAGTGTCCAGGTTTGTAAGTGGTGCTGTGAGGTTGCAGGAAATATCCTCATTATTTTTGCTGAAATGCTGAAGCTGAATGGGAGAGGAGGAAGACAAGAGGCCAGTCACACTAGCCACGTGCTAACCTAGACACAGGTAGATTTTTTATTTTTCCTTTCAATCAAACTAGACAATTTCTTTCTCACATTCCAATAGCATACCACCTAAGTCCTTAAAGAAGTCAGATCGTCACATAAGCATTTAAGCTCTCTGGGATACAAACCACGTTTTTCCATGTACTTGGGCACTGCAGAGTGGCTGGCTCCACAAGGCCTAGATCTTCACCAGTGTCTTTGAATGTCACAGCAGTACAAACAGATAATGCAAACGCAGCCACTGCATGTGCATCAGGCGTGCAGAGAAGCCCTGTTAGTGATCAGCAGAGATGGGAAAACCCACTCCTCAAATTGAAAGGGTTCAGCATTCTTGAGTATCCTAACAGCTGCTGGATCCACACAAGATGAAAAATCCTAAACAAGACAGATGCAATGTGACAGTGAAATAAGATTCCTCAGGAATCACTGTTCTCCACATCACCATGGCCTAAACCTAGCAGGAAATCCTGAGACCCTTCTTGAAGCAGGAGACCGATCCAGCCATGGATGGAGCTACTCTGAGCCTGATGGCCATGCTATGAAGAACAGACAGTCAAGGACACCAAAAGCACATGGGAGTTGGCTGCTGCTGCAGTCATACCTATCTCACAGAAAAAGGAGAGGGCCACAGGTGTTCATCAGTCTGCCAGGGCCTGAGAAGAATTTCCTGATGTGGACTGCTCAGGTTTCCAAATCTGACAATCTATGTTTCTTTCCCCCTCCCTGTGCTGGTAAAGCTTTGCTTACTTAGGTAAATTTATATACAGTGTATAGAAGCCGGGTGCATAAAGCAAAGTCTGTTCAGCACCTCACAGCCAGAAGTTTCAGAGGACAGGGGAGCCAAGAAACAGAGGAGCACTCTGCTAGTATCTAGTGAAAGGAAGAGAGGATTAATAAACAGATCCACTGGCAGGGCTTAAACATGCCTGTTTTCAGGAGTTATTTTACATAGCTAGAAATATTTCTTGCAGACAGTGATACGACTATCACAGTAGGAAAGAGCTCACCATTCATTATGATGTATGAATTCTGGCCAAGCATGCCAGGGTGAAGGCTCACCCCAACCCAAGGCAATTGCTCCCAGCATCAGGCTACAAAAGCTAAGAACCTTGAGAACGGGGTGGTGAGCGTGTAAGTGCCTGCTCGAAGGTACGAGCTGGGAGAAGCTGCTAGAGGGTCACTGACACGGGAGGAGACTGGGTTAGTGCTCAGTGCCACGTGCCCTCTTGCTAGCAGCAGAAATCAGAAAAGCTCCTAGCAAGGCTGGTAGAGTTAGCTAGAGCAGTCGGTGGCCAGGAACAACAAGGTATTGCTAAAAAAACAAAGCAGGTCACTGCACCAGAATGACAGCTTAAATCAGGCTGTGCTAGCTGGCAAGTCTGAACAATCCCAAGCTGGAGTCAAGTGTTAGAGCCATGGGGGAAGAAACCAGCCAGTCTAACACTTGATGAAAGAGCACCAAAAAAGCATTACAATCTGAGAAACACAGTGTGCATGCTACTCTGCCTACCACACTGCACTCGTACTGTTGCCCTTCCACACGAACCTAGCTTGCCAAGCTGTCTCAAGTGTGCAAACACACAAGATCAATTCACTGGCACCAGAAAAGCATGGTTAATTTTCCTCAAGTTTCTAGGCGAGCTCAAGCCAACGTGGTAACCCTAAATCTGAAACAGGCTTTAGCAGCTGCATGCCAGGTGTTAGCAGAAGAGCCACCCTTGTGAGTACCTCTAGAGCAAAGAACCAGCACTGTCAGGTTTGCTGGTTTCCAGCTCAAGAGCTGGACTGAACACGTTCAGTGGGGATGTCTGGACACTAAACCTGATTCTGCAGCTGTCAGCCAGTGCCTAGCAGCAGAATATAAAAGACAGAAGATAGGCACTTTTCAAAAACTTTTTTTCCCCTTGATCCTGGCTTTAGAAATCCAGACATTTCTCAGAGGATGGTGACTTGGTGTCACTGCACGTCTGAAGAAATGTGCCTGCCTGCAGAAGGGTGCCACAGCTTTCTTGGCTGTTTGCATCCTTTCCACTCATTTCTGCTTTCACTGCTGAAGGACCTGCTGAATGAGGTAGTTTCATTTTCAAGACCAGGCTGAGAGTTAGTCCCTAATGGTATTTTCATTTTTGTGACACAATTTCAGGCCTAGTTCTAAAATCAGAGAAATACACAGAAGTCCCCTTTACTGCAGTCAGTGAAGCAATGAGGATGTACAACTATAACCAGAATCAAGCATATTCAACCTGTAAGATCAAATTTTACCTTTTCTCTGAGTCTTCTGAATACAAGGTACCAGATGGAGGATTTCCAGTGTCTAAAGGAATGCTCCACTTAAATGCAGCCCCAAGAGATGCAAAAATCCACTGAGTTTATGGAGTGCAAGAAGACTGTTTTGCTATTGAGAATCACAGATGTTGCCAAACCTTGCAAATCCCTGAAGCTCACTCACCTGTTTTCAAGGAATTCAAAAAAAAACTGCAAAAGATTTTGGTTTGGGAGAAGGTTTTGGTTGGGGAGAAGGTGCACGAGAGCATTTGCAAATCAAAACAGCTCAATCACCAATTGATTCAATTTCCGCAATTTTTCACAATTTATGTAAATGTAGCAGCTACGAACAACGACATATATAAAATATATTTGCATATTTTATAGTATTTATGTGTATTATATTTATTTATTTGAAGTTCTGCGTAATGATCCTGTTGTTGACTTCTCTGTTGAGAGGGAAGCCTACCCCTAACCCATTGGAAAGCAGCGTGACAGTCATTCAGAGCAGGAGCAATTCAGGAATATTACAGTACGTGGCTACAAGCAATTCAGCACTTCGATATCAAAAGCCATGCAGTTAAATTAATCCCTAGCCTGGAAAAATATTCAGCAATATCTGGAGCTGTAGCTTGGAGCTGCTGCCAAATCCTCTTCCTCGTAACGCTTGCCCCTCCGACTCCAGTGACTCCATGCAACTTTCCTGCACATTCCCTCTGCCATACCAGGGACCAACAGTTAGTTTTCAGGTCTGATTCAGTTTATAGTTCTGGCATAACAGGGCCAACAAGTTAACTGCCAGAGGCTAATGTGGAAGCAGAGATCTCCTCACTTGCTTCTGTTGCTGTCAAAGAAATACAGCATGAGGACACTTCCTCCTGCAATGCTGTCAGACCGTAGGTCAGCAGCAGCAGCTTCTGAAAGGCAGTAGCATATGCTCTAGGCTGCAAGTAGAGAAACAGCTATAGCAGATGATTTCAGATCTTAACATCAGGCATAAACGCAGCTCCCCATAAGGGTGCTGCTTTGCTTAAGTCCTCTGCACATGATTTTTGTTTGTTTTCACTAAATATTTCTCAAGAGCCCAAGATGAGATTCCAACCACAAATGGAAACCTGCTTTTTGCAATGGAATCCATTATTGTACTCTCCATAATAAAGCTGGTGTCAAATAGATCTGATTCCAGTAATGCTTCCTGATCAATGGGGACTTGAACTGGAATGTAATACAACGTGCAGTTATGGGTAGACATGCAGCCAACTTTGAGCCAGCTCCATTTCCTCTCATTCACCTTCAACAACTGTTATCCATCTCAGGAAGATTCTCCAGCTAGCATAAGTGTAGCATAAGAAGCAAGCCATATTGATCTTTAAAAGTCAAAACCCAAATACTGCTATTTCCTTCCAACAAGTCTCAGGGTTATTTCGTGTAAACAGACAAAATGGAATCAACAATCACCCACTTTCCTGCCAGATCCTATCCCTATTTCAGTTCCCACCCAACCACACTTTCTCCCTTCCACCTATTGTGGAAATTTGTCCTCTAATACATTTAGTTTTAGCAGAGCAGAAACAGGGTGAGGAGTCTGTTTTCCTGCGTGAGGTCTTTATGTGATGTTAGCCTAGACCAAAAAATAAAAATTCTCCAGTCCCCTTCAAACACTGATCATGTCTCCTCTGCTGCTGACCTTGGGGATGATTTAGATCATTTTTGATGCAATCAACGCTTCTCATGCTGTCAAAAGTAATGACAGCATACCTACCCTGATGACACTCACTCAAGTGTGATGCAGGATTTGATTTGCCAAGACAGGCACATTGCTACCACACACCAGCCTGCAATCAGAGGAGGTAACACAAGCAAATCCCAGGGAGCTTTCCAGATCACACATGCAGCAAGCAATGGCAGAGAGATGACAAACTCTCAGGGAAAATTCATGCTCAGAAACAACACAAGACAACAGTAAAAGCAGTGTTATAAACTGCGGCTGGAACAAGAGCAGTTTGCCATCCATTCTTCAAATGGACCTAAAAGGCAAAGATCTGTAGCAGTAACATCGGCCGAGGCAGTGCGCTAATGAATCTCCACTCAATCAGGTCTCACACCCAACCGGGTCTTCTGCAGCGTATCCAAGGTTCACCTCTGTGCACTTCACATGCTGCTTTCCAAAACATTAAAACGAAATCTGACATGTCAAAAGTAAAAAGCATCTGAAACGCACACTTTACTCACACTTTTTTTTCCCACTACAGGACTTTTGCTTAAAAAGCAGCATGAGCAACATCAGTTAGAATGATTGCAAAGGTATGAGTATGGCCACAGACGACAACTGATTAGTGATAAAGTAATGATATTGTCAAAATGGTTGTGTCGTCAAATTCAGACTTCACATCTTAATTAATCCTGGAAAACTGTAGGATTTTCCAAGTGTTATGTTCACCTCCAGTCTGAACTGACAAACTTCTTAGTCCTTGGCAACTTCCTTTTGAACCTGAAAGCTGGGAGTTCTGTTATATGTGCCAGTTGTTAGCTGCAATACTTGCCTACAGTTCCACTTCTCAAATGTATTAGACAAAAACCAGCACAGCTCCGGATGCTGCAGTGCACCTGAAAAAGCACCTGGTTATCAGTCAATAGCATCTTTTCCAGCCAACACTGTGCCTGTGGCTATTGACATCTGCAGTCAATACTAAGGAGAAAGGTCTTCCTCAAACTATTAATAAATATTAATAAATACTTGGCAAAGTGCATATCAGAACAATATTAACTCTGTGTCTCAAGAGGGAGGTCATGTTTAATGCGTTTTTTTCTACTTAAACCATGGTTTATATGTATTTAAATTCCTTTCACAAGACTCCGACCTCTAATGAAGCAGAATTCACTGCCTGTAACAGTATTTGAAACAAATGTAAAGGGAAACCTGCTGAGGCATTTCAGCAAAACAGCAGTGAGTTCTAATTAAGAAAAACTAATCGAAATGACTCTGTTCTGTTACAAGTTGGGTATTCCCATTCACAAGACTGCAGTTCCCATCAAAGTGGAATCAGAGGGCAGAAATGGAGAGAACACACCTTGGGAAACAGAATTCAGTGGAAATCTGATGAGAGTGGACTGGTGGTATAAATACTGAACTATGGTCAAAATGTCAGAGACAAACAAAGTGCCTTGGTGCTACGGAAAGAACAACCACATCTTGGCATAACCATGGCAGAAAACCAGTGCCAGGTGATTTCAGCACTGCTGTCAGATGTCTATGCAAGGCAGGAAAGACGTGTTCCTTCTCCTCAGCCTTGAAGCTATTTTATGCTCCCTTAGATTGAAGGAAGCAACACTACCAGTATTTAAAAACAAAAGACACTAGAAAGGAAGAAGAAAAACAGTTACATGATTGTTGAAAGACAAAACCCTCCTGGTTCAGTTTTTATACAAGAAAAAAATTATTCCTTCTCTTATATGACTACAGAAGAGTACAAGGCAGACAGAAGCTTCTAGGAAATCTCAACATTTTAAACTGCATTTTCAGAGTGAATTAGAAGCTTAGGCCCTGCACAAGCTGCCCTACTCAAGACTGCTCAGGGATCAGCCTTGAAACAACACCAGTTGCCTACGGGCAGAGAGGAGTCCTTCAAGATTTTAGAAACCTCATTTCTGCAAAACACAGCTCCTCAAACACTTTTGGAATAGACTCCAAAAATCAGGTGGATCTTTAGGAAGTATTGAAGGTGCTCTTGAAGAACAGACAGAAGTCATGCTTCTAGCACTACCATTTATACTTACCTTGACAACTTTAAAAAGATAGGTAATACATAGGAAGAGCTACAACTTTCCAAATTTAATAAGAATTAAAAAACAAAATCTTTATCCGCAACTAATATTGAAAGCCAACATTTTGTCCAAAAGCCACCACCCAGACACGTCTCAAACACTCTGCAGAGCCCTGTTTTCCTCAGAAGGACAAAGGCTAAAGCCAATCACTGACTAAACACATCCCTTGAGATTTGCACTGTTCTTCTAAAGATGAAGGAAGTACAGTACCCACTGATCTGGAGAATGACATGGAAAATTCAATGAAAAGGTAGCTTCAGCTTTGTTTAAAAATTGGTGTTCCACCTTTGCTGTTTCTGGCATAGAGGAATAACGATTTCCAATGAGGTGCTAAGGGATATGGTTTAGTAGTTTAGTGGGAAATATTGGTGGTAGGAGGATGGTTGGACTAGATGATCTTGGAGGTCCTTTCCAACCTAATGATTCTATGACTCTACGGCTTCTCACAACAGCAGAATGGAGACTTAAGCTCAAGTCAACAGCACATCTGAGATCTCCCTAAAAGAAAGATTTAAACAAAGTATGGAGGAGTTTTAGCTTAGGTTTCCCGGGACCAGCCTTCACTTCTTTCTTTCAGCAGTTTCTTCTTCCTCTCCTACTCTCATTTTTCAGCATGCTAGAACCAACATAAGCATCAATTTATGGGTATGATGAAAATATAACTTAAAATAATACAGTTATTAGGTATTAAAACTATATTTAGTTAATATAGTGACTTGTACAAACATGCTGCCTTTCCCACGCCTTCATTTTGAAGAAATAAATTTCTGACAGCAGCTGTAAAAGCTGACAGAACATACGGTCCTGGTCTTGCACAAGGGACAGTGGCAGAACAAGACAAACACATTCCTCATTGAAGTAACCCTGCCACCACGACTGCCTTACTCTTTTCTTCCAGGTAACATCTATTTGCTGCATAAGGCACTGCTGTTCACACAGTACAGAATGTGACAAAGCACAGCCTGTTTGCCACATCAGCCCCATGACACGCCTCAGCTCACCCTTATTACAGGCACGTCATACAGCTCTCGATATAAAAAGCAAGCAACTTTCAGCCCTGGTTGAAATAATATTGCTTAATCCATATACGCTCCCCTGTATAATCTAGAGGAGAACAAACAAACAGAAAATAGCTATAGAATTGATTTTCTCCTGCTGTTGCTTCTTCAGTGCTATTGTCCTTTTAGTGAGTTTTGCAACACCTCTGGAGGCCTGGGCAGCGCATTCCTTTTCCAGCAAGACCTCTTCAGAAATCAATAGCACCTATTCAAGGGATTTATAGCCTGATCCTGCAAAAATCCTTTCACAGTGCCTTGCATAACTTGTTAGGGAAACCGTGTGCAGCATTATCTTTACAAGTGCTCTTCTAAGTCTGAAAAAACCCACCAGTAGCGAGACAGTAGGAAAAGTAGCACACAAGGATCTATTAAACAGATGTAAGATCTTACGGTAATTTGAAGAATGACTTGGGGGAAAATTCTTATCTCTGACTACAGCGAAGGTATTGCCATTTAAAGGCAGAATACCACTTCACTTAAGTGGGAGTGCTGGATTCTTATTATGTTCAATGGTGCTGTAACAGAGGAAGGATGAGAGAACACTCCGATCGCTGATCAATAGGTGTCATCAGCAACTTCTCAGCAGGAGGCAACTGGAAGTGATGAATCTGGTAATAAAACATTTAATAATTTGCTCTGCTGAAGAATGAAACATGACCCAAGCACAGCAGCCATAGGTAAGCCCCAACTAGAGCAAGCACATAAATTATCTTTAGCTTGGAGGTCCCTCTGCAGCACAGGGAAATTTCTCCCTCAGCACAGAGTTGTCACTGCTCTACCTCCCCGATTGCTGACAGCCCATGCAGCAGCTGCTGTGTTATGTTCTCTGTGCTCTGAATGATGCCAATCTGTTGAGCACAGTAGTTCTGCTGTTAGGTTATCTTCCATCTACATCCAAACAAAAACACAAGGACAGGGGTGGGTGCAATTTCCTCGCTGCTGCAAAGACAAGCAATCATGTGCTGAGCTGGAGCACATGGCCCATGGGGCAGGCAGCAGGAACTAGCTCAGGGAGCACTGGACAGGCAGCTCTGAACAAAACTCTTCCCTTTTTCCTCGTAACTCTTTCTCCCAGTAATCAAACACAATTGGCGAGTTCACGGAGATTGGTTTGTAAAAGCAAAAAAAAAGAAAAAACTTTGATGAAACCACATTTAGGATTACCTTCTACTGATAGCATTGTGTTCCATAACAGTGAGATTGAGAGAGATGGAATTTTGTTTATCAGAGATGAAATTTTCTTGCAAACTTGAGAAGGCATCTGAGTGCAACAGCATCCCAAGTTTGCCACAGCTGTGAGATCGAGATGCCCAAATATTTCCATATACAAGCTCATGAGACTAAAAGTTTGTTAAATACAGGATAATATATCTTCACTATAGTAATAGTTTTGACATCCCACCTTTAACAGAGAAGCTGAAAGTGACTGTGAAAGACAGAAAAATAAAACAAAAGCTCTGTACTCAATTCTCCACCTGCTGATTGTGCCCAGAAAGGAAATAACAAAACAAAAACTGCAAGTATTGCCCATCATCTCAAGTATATTTAACAAGTGTATGAAAATCAAGCTAACATTACAGATCAGAAATGGAAAGAAGGAAACTCCTCCTTTGGAGAATTTTAAGCAATAGTCACAGAGTAAAAAGGCAGTGTGCATGTATTTCCAATAGCAGTTTCTTGTGCCCAGTGCCAATGCTGAGTTAACTTTTCCGGCTTCATTGTTCATCTCCTATCTAATTTGTTAAATTTTACTGATAGAACTAACCATTAATTCACTATAGATCATTATCTGCAAATTATTTCAGAGAAAGCAAACCCTACATGGATTAAAAAGCAAACTCTTCCAAGACTTTCTCCAATTATGAATAAGTAACAAGGATAATTCATAGAGAACATTAGCCTGAGATGCTAAAATAACAAATGAGTAGGTTACATTCAAGAAATACATAATACAATGATCTTTAGCTAAGTGTTAACATCAAGGGAGCTGAAGTCTATGAAAGGAAATCATTATAATTTCTGCAGAATTTTCCAAAGGAAAAAATAATTAATATTCGTTGTTGCAGAACTATTTTTAATTATATTTAACATGTTGGGACTATCCCTACATGCATTCATTCTAAAGCACTAAAACTTCATAGTGAAACACAGTGCAAGGTGGAAATTAAAAATAGACAACCATAAAAAGGTACTGAATAGCTAGCAGCATTCTTCTTTCATATTCATTGTACAATAACAAAACTAACCTTTACTTTCTGATATAAAGACAGCACAGAAAACAGACATGGCTTCCCAATCTCCCCATTCTCTTCAAGTTTGTGTTCAATGCCATGGCAGGAAACGATACTATGGAGATGATATTAAGGAGAGAGTGGATTAAGTTGCCATTTGTCCCTTAATACCTGCCTTCACAAAGGACATCTTTAAAATTCAGCACGCATTGTATTTGATGGTGTTGAAACACAATTAAATGTAATACCTGAATAGCGTGCTTGACATTGGTGAGGGTGGTGAGAGACTGGAACAGGTTGCCCAGAGAAGTCGTTGATGCCCCCTCCCTGGCAGTGTTCAAAGCCAGGCTGGATGGGGCTTTGGGCAACCTGGTCTGGTGGGAGGTGTCCTTGCCCATGGCAGGGGGGTTGGAACAAGGTGATCTCTAAGGTCCCTTCCAACCTGAACCATTCTGTGATTCTATGACGTGGCCAAGAGTTCAGCCACAATTAAACTCCTTGGTATGTCACTCAGTAAACATTCCGTATATATCCAAGAGAATTTACTCATTTGGTTCATTATCTAGCCAACAATAGTCTCTGAGAATGAAATGGGTACAAATAAGAGAACAAATTAAGCAACTGTAACATCAGGGAAATGCACGCACCTAATCAGGAAATTGAGTTTGTTTTTTCTTCTTCAAGTTGCATACAACCAGCCATGGTCCTTTGCTACCATCTTTGTTTAGCCTTTGTTTTCACAGTTTTGTTTTGTGCAATGAAGTTGAAAATCAAATTATATAATAATCTTCCTTTTCTTTTTATGTTACGTTTGCTATAGGAAAAAGCAGGGAGATACGATCAATACGCTGGAGTTCTGCTCCTTAGAGCCAACGTTATTCTGGTCACCAGTTGGAACTATCAAAACACAAGCACAGACCTGCTGCCAATGCAAGCACAGTGAGACAGTCTTTTATGAAACAATACAAAAATAGGTCTTGAGCTCAGAACATCAAGTTCTTTTCCACACCTCAGAACAAGAGCAGAAACCTTTCTGCCAATACCACTGGTGATGTACACTTGCCTAGCCTGTTCTGAAAGGCCTCAGGGGTGGACATCCCAGAAGCGTCACAGGGAACTCATTCCCGTGCTTCAATAGCCACACTGGACAGTACAGAGCTTCTAAATGCACCTCACCACTCTGCTCCCAACTCTTTGTGTACAGCTGCTGAACTCTTTCTGCCTGTGGCTCACACTGCCTTTACGGACACGTTTCCTTAGCTCACCTTTGAGAATGCCAGAGAAAACAGCATCAAAGCCTTCACTGAAGTGCAGGTGCAGTTCACTGCAGCTGCAGAAACATGCACTGTTTCTCTCCTTCCACAAGGTCTATTAACCTGTCACTGAAGGAAATCAGGGCACTTGGACAACATTTCTTTTTGACAAATCCATGGTGGCTGCTACTTAGCACTGTGTTATGTTTTCATGTTGCAAGGCCTGAACGTTCGTTCCAGCATCTTTCTGCAAACAGAAGGTGGACCGGCTGGCTACCCTGTCCTGCCTACCTCCTTTCTTTTCTTCTTTTTCTCCTCTTGATTTCTCCTCCTCTTTCTATGAGGGTGTTTACACGCTTCGGTCTTCTCAAACTTCACAAAGGTTTCTTTTTCCTAAGGCTTCACTCTGAGATGTGACATCACAAATAAATTAAAGTAACAAAGCCTAAAAAGTGAGTTCCAGTTCCCTGCTACTTGCATTTCCTTTGAACAGTTCTTAAGGATATGCCAGAAAGCATCATATTATCCCTTACAAGGGTCTTCTGTGCAAGCCATCTGCGTTAACATTTCAACTACTCTAAGCTGCAAGACAGCACATCTCCTTCTTGTGAGGGAAGGTGCATTTATACATCCCTTTATGTCACCACCTATCATAGGCATCAACATGCCATTAGTTCTGACTCTACACAACAGAAACACAGAAATCAAGTATTTTATCATGTTACTCCCTTTGTATGGATATCACAACTGGAAGAGCTGCTGACAACATCACTTCTCCCTTAAGCATCAGCCACGCTGAATCCTACACTAACCTAGATGGCATTTTAGGTATCTTACAGTCTAGAGTCAGTTTGACCAGGAAAGTCCTACAGTGCCACTAACTAAAGAGATTTACCACTGGCAGTAGCAGTTAGGTTTCAAGATCCAAGAAGCCACTGGAAACGCATACATACCCACAAATAATCAACAACCTGGGTGCCTGAAACACGTTTCTACCTCTGCCATTTCCCACTGCAGTGACAGTGACCTGATTATTAAAGAGAATGAAATATTAAAGCAAAAGCAGAGCAAAAAGATCTCTTGTTGGAAACGAACAACTTTCAGTATTAGTGCTCCCTATTAGTTTGTTTTATGTCATTGAACCAGTTCATATTGTTTCCATTAATGAGTCCATCACTGCAACTAGCAAGTTGAAATCACACTGTTGAAGAAAAACTTTTAAAGTGGGGGGGGAGGTTTTTTTTTTTATTTATTTATTTTATTTTTTTAAGGCTGTTTCCTAGCAAATACAAAGAAGGGAGTTAGTCATAAGGATAGAGCGAACAAATACAATTCCCATTTCCAAGCAGCCTTTATTCTCTTTCTGCTGACTCTTGCCCAGGGCAAAGTTCAAAATTCCCTCCAACCTTTGTAAGAAAAGACTTCAAAGTAACTCAATGACCATTTTTTCTTCAAGGAAGGAAACAATTCCAAGACACAAAAGTCATTAAGCTCATTTAATACAATAGCACGTCTCCGGAAAAGGGCAATCTAAACACTGACTAAAAACAATATAAGCAGAGATGCACAGCAAGCCCTTTTCTGCCCCAACTGCTGTAGACAAAAACAATGAGCTTTACAGCTGTGTAAGGATCTTGATGAAGCCCTGAAGAACAAGGTGAGTGTTACAGCCAAAGATTACTTCCCCTGTGCAGTTATACTAATAATTCAATCTATGCCTCTCTGTGCAGAGAGGGACAACGCTGCTTTGACAGAAGCAGACATGGAACTTGTTAGGAGGTTCATAAAATGCCAGTCAAAGCCAAAGAGACAACGTGTGATTGACAGTCAGGAGATTCAGCTCACTACCCTGTGCCGGGTAACAACAAAACTACATGCAACTCAAGACAGCATGTTTCGATTGTGGAATGAAAAGAAAAAAAGATGAAACCTAACATTGCTGCCCCCCTTCAAATAACACATCCTGGATAATCTCATCTAACATCAGAGTCATCTGCTAAAAAGAAATTTAGAGATATACCAAGGCAGCACACCGTACTTAGACCAGCATTCCCAAGCAATTTGACCGGCCTATCAAACATGATGTTAGGATCCCAGGTATGCAATGAGCTTAAACAGAGGAGACCAATGGAAAGGCTCAGAAAGTTGACATGATCCCAGAACTTGATTTCTTTCCTACAGTTTCATAACACACGAGAAAGTGAATAATGACAGATTATTGAAGGGAAGATTTGGAGAGGTAATAAATGCTGAAGATGAATGAGGACACTTGGTCATCAAGCTGCTGTTCTGGTATGTAGCACTCAGCGTAAGTTTTGGAAAACAGCCTTGCCTCTATCCAACGAGTGACAAGATTAACTTCTTGAGAGTGCCAGCTGAAGTGATAACGTGCTGATTACTCCTTTATGTCTAGCATTTGTCTTATTACAAATCCAATTAACAATTCAGGAAATAGTGTAGAAACTGCAAACATCACAAGGTCTGAAAGAATTCCTTTTCTGTAAGAAATGTGCCAACCTCTGCCAAAACGCCAAGTGGCTGAGGAATGAAAGTGCCATCAGAAGTGATTATTCCCAAACCTACAGAACGGCTAACCCTTCCATTCATTAAGTGTTCAGATTCCATGACATGATCTTGTCTGTTTGGACACCTGTTCTTACTCCAAGAGACTGACGAGCAAATTGCAGCGAGCTCCAAAACGTAGCAGAATGCTGACTACAGAAAGGTTTCACTGCATCATTTACAGAAGCGACCTGTTGAAATACGTAGCAAGGGATAAAACTGAAAAGGAAAAAATATTATTTTTATTAACCTCTTAATGACGAGTCATTCACCACCCTCGTGAATATATATAGTGAATATTTGAAGAAGCTATGAAGTTCTCTGAGTCAAATTTCCTTTTTCTTTGCTGACACAGTGCAAGTTTTTCTTGTTCCAATTTGCATTGGCATGTGGCTTTTTACCACTTCTGAGGAGCTGTGACAATGGTTAGGTACTTCATATAGAACTTTTTTCCTCCTCAAACTATGCATTTGGTTTTTAAGTCAGTACTCACTAATGCTAATGAAGTTCACATCTTTGCTCTTTAAGGATAATTAAGAATAATGTCTTTATGTAAGAAATCGCTCATAACTTTTTGCCTGTTTGCCTTTCCCTTCCACTTTTAAGATAAGCAAACAACAAAACCCTTACTTTAGAGATCACTCCTCACTTCATCTTTTCGTATTATCTGTTTCCTATTTTCATGTAAACATTTCCTTTTATCTCAAGGAAGTAAGAAGGAAGCAAGAAGGAACATTTAAAATGACAGCAAAATCAGATTTTATTTTTTTTCCTCTATTTGTAATTGTTTTCTTATTGCTTTCTCTAGAATAAGGGGAAAAATAATCAACTGATGGTTCATGATGGTTCCATGAAGATCAGTAAATGAACAGCTGTCTGATGGAGGCATTAGTTCTGTGTATTTCTAGCATCATCAGTGGAAAAGGAAATCCTGCTAACACACATACCCAAACCCCGACGGCCTCCAACAACTGAGCTATCTTTCTACACTGCTTTTCAGAATGGGTTGGTTTAATGGCTCATTTTGTTTCCTTCCCCACATCACACACTCTTCTGCCTGTTAAGCTACTAGGAAATAGTTGCACAAACCTTCCCTCTGACATGACAATCTGTCTCCATCCAGCACGCTCAAATTCCCCAATAAAAACAGGCCACCTGTAAAGAAGTCACCCCATAAAATTCTGCAGGTTGCAAGAAGTTGAAAAGAGTGATTCAAATGGAGACTGCCATATGGCCTCCACCCAGCACACTAACAAGTCTGTCTGTGTAAAACCTAACACACAGACTGCAGAATGGCATCCCTTTCTCCATCCTCTGTTCTGCCTGCTCACTTTCCTTGCCTCTATTTGTTTTTTCTGACTCTTCAAAAAATCTGTAGTAGTAAGTTGCTTGTTGTTCCATCAGTGTTCAGCGGTGATTTGGTGCTAGCCAGCAATAACATGTTTAGTTTGAAATTTCTTGTTGTCAGGCAGAAGTGTCTACTACCACTATGGCTTTATCACAGAGGGAGGTGAAGTCCACCAACTTGGAACACAGTTCAGTAATAAGTGTTATGGTTAGTCCAATATTGTTTTCAAGCAGAAGAAAACACATGAAAACCGCCAAGAATTTTTTAAAAAAATTGATTAATAATTGTCTACATAAAAGAAAAATCGTTAGTTGCTTAGTGATCCTTAGAGACAGATGTGTCAGAATCATCAGTTAATTATATATGCTTGAAGACTCGATGGCTTATTTTGTAATTCTTCAGGTCAGATGCTAAGAATAGAGGATGTTTTTATTTTCTTTCTAATTTCCCTTCCCTCCTCAACTACCAAGCCCATCTTAAAACCATGGCAGATTGCTAATATTTTGTACAGCCAAAACAAACAAACCCTAAACCCCAGGAAAAAAAAAAACAAAACAAAAACTTACTTGTCTTCTGCACTATGTATTCTGCTAAGCCCTACACTTTCCATTGGGCTTCCCATACTCTGTTAGAAAGGAGCAAAGGTAATACACCATCCTAAACTGAAAGAAGATATTTCTCAGATAAAGTACTGTGATGAGCACAAGATCCCCAACAGATGTTGGATTGGATGAAAATATAAAGTTAATTCCCTGTCAAAGCTTGTGTTGGCACAGTGCAGCAACTGAGGAAATCTGAACAATTGCTAAATTTTAATCCCCACCTTGATTATCTAAACAGCATTTAATGAACAATGAAGACAGTATCATGCAATAATCACTTTTCCTTCCTCCTCCTTTCTCTCTGTTCACACTAGGGATACCCAACCGTCATGGTATTAGCCTCCTTGAAAGAACATAATGGATATGACTCAGTTAAGAAAAACAAACTCTTAGACTAAAGAAATATACAAAATCAGGATGAATATGATCATTTTAGAATATTTTCCTGCAGAATTTAAATCCAGATTTTGTCTGAGACAATTCAATGTGGCATTGGACCTAAGGCTTTCTGCGGTGATCAAGAAAGAGAAAGAACACTTGGGCTGCAAAATGAAAGGCGCATCTTTTTTCTCAGAAACTGAGCTTCCCTTCTATTTTCACGTAAACCTAGAGGAGCTGTATGTGTTTGTCATATAATATTGAACTGACACTGAGAAAGAAGGTATCAAACAAACTTTCAGGAATAGCTGCCTTCCAGGAGAAAGCATCTACTGAACAGCTAGGAAGCCCAACAGTAGCTGAAGCAGTGGCATCACCTCTGAATTGTGCTCTTATCATTTTTGATGGGTTTGATTTAGAGGGTACCGCCACTGCACTTGGTTTAATCGCTTCTAGAAAGAAGAGAAACATCTCATCACTTTTTCACTGGTATCGAAACAAGTTATTAATTTAGTTATCAATTGTCATAGAAGTAACTAGCTGCACTGGCAGCTGACTTCAGTGAGGAAGTTACCAGCGAGCATGCCGTCTCCCTCTCATTTCACATCGGAAGCTTTTCTAGAAAACTTGGGATCATGATAGAAATAAATTCTGCTTTCAGTCCCACCTACAAATCAACTTCTACTTGCATGCAATGGCCATCTGAGAACAAATGCAGTGATACATCTTCAGTGTAATTCACAGACACACACACACACAAAGGAATACAATGACTCTAATTTTGCAATATTTAGTGAAAAAACACTTCTCCACTCTGCAAGAAAACTAAGCTTTAGTGCATTACCTATAGACCATGGCTTCCTTTACTGAAAAACACGAATTAAGGAGGAGGAAGCTGCACTCCAATATCAGCCACAGTAATGAGGCCGTGCAGAACAGCCCCATGGACCAAGCTGGAAAACACTCATTACTGTGATTAGGAACAATAGGCTTGACAAGCTTTTTTTTTTTTTTGATGAGAGCATCAGTTCATTTGTTCGAGTTTAGTAGTTTATTATACCTTTAATTATAGCAGATTTTCCCACACCACTTCAAGTTTGTAAAATTAGCTTGTATGGTGAATGACTGTAATATTTAGTCACAGAGAAATCACTGGCTGAATGAGATTTGGGAATTTATTGCTGTGCAAATGAGGTCATGAAAGCCTCAAGAGCTCCCCGCAGGATGACTTTAGGGTGGAACCGCAATTTTGGAATATACATGTGGGTGATAATTCTTAAGCCATGGAACATTGGACAAAGAAAGCTGACATGGGATTTTAAGGGAAGAAGCTGAGGAATTTACTAGAAAATAAACTGAAATAAACCTGCATGCACATTACCTGTAATTACTCAATATATCAGGAGAACAGATTTTTGAACCACTTTATGACAGAAACCTTTGTCTAAATATACGGAAACAGAGACAAAGATTCGAACAGCCTTCTTCAGGTATCAACATTCAATACAGTACAACTTCAGGTTTGCTTTTCCTGGGAAAGGCAGCTGAATTGGAGTTCATCAATGACTCCACGTAAAGTATGAGCTTACAACTATCATAAATGCTCTGCTTTTGCTGCTCCTAAAGAATCACAGGAATTCACTTCTCAGCTTACAGAAATTTCAGTGTAAATACACCCGTATCAAGCTATTAAATGAATCTGGATGTGTAGGGTATTCCAGGAAGACAGCAGTCGTAGCTGTGCTCTTCTGATGATGCTTCGGATGGAGAATACTCTTCTAACATCTCACTCCCTTCCATGCTGCTCCCCTGCAGACTTCTGCTCCCCTCAGGCTTCTGAGACTTGGCAAGACTGGAGGAATGTTTCCTGAAGTCAGGAAAGGTGTTTTCCAGGCAAACACTTGGGCCTTCTCTTGGTATCTCAACAGGTTCTTGTATGTTCCCTCCACCGAGATGATACACCTCCATCACATTACCATTTAAGCGTTTGTTTTCTTACTCATATGTCCATTTTACAACTTTCTTGATCTTAAGGAATCCCTCTCATCTCTTCACCAGGTGAGAAGGAATCGTTCTCAGCTGGAACAAATCCTCTGCAGTGAAAGCTCATCTCATTATCTTACAGTGGGGCCCTGAAGTGCCAGCCAAATTTACCTCAGAGCCACCCCCTCCAGCCAAGCCTGTGAGAACTTCTGCAGCACCCTAATGGGATCACACTCCACCCAGATGAAAATGATGTAAAGTGTAACCATCTGAGCAGTATTCCTTGTTAACGAAGTTAGTGAGCTCTCATGCATTTTTATTGTGTGAATCCCTTCCCTTCTGGGATAATGTTCAAAGGAAAAAGCAGAGGGGGATGGAGAAATAAAGAATAATAGCAATAGCAGAGGAAGAATTGATTGAAAAACCAGACAACTCACAAAGATACACCTACAAATTCAGAGCTACACTGTATCACTGCATCAGAGCTCATTACTGCTTTCTTAAGTGCTCAACTCATGCTCTCTCTGTCAAAAATGTATTTTCTTCTTGTGTCCATTTTTGCAAGCACAACAAAGCAGCAGACCACATTGCCCTGCTGAAAGCAATCAAACAAAAATAACTGTTTTTCCAGATGAATGCAGTAAATGCTGGGTGACAGAAATGAATTAACAGAGTCTTAAAATACCTGGAATAGCTTAGGACCTGCAAGGAGAATCTCTAATTGCCATCTTCAGCTACCCAGTGCAGAAGGAAGAGTTGGACTCTTCTCAGCAAATGCAACAGAAACAAATTGTAGAAAGGAAAATTGTGGCTTGAGCATAAGAGAAAAACATTCCCAATGCCCTGGGACTGGTTTGCCCAGAGGCCTCCAACCTTGGAAATGTTCAGAACACAGCCGGACAAGGCCTGGAGCAACCCAGTCTACCTTTGAATTTAGCCCTGCTCTGAGCAAGAGACTGAACCTCATGATCCTCAGAGATGCCTTAAAAGTATTCTGTGACCCGAATGGAATGCTTTCTGCTAATGATACAGAGCTAGCCCCAACATTTCCTACGTATTCCTTGCAGCTTGTATTAAGGGGAGGAAACTCCTATCCTCAGAATGCACTAACTGCTCCTTCCTGAACCAGCATGGGGTTTGTAACTCTCACCTTCTTCCTGTCTTTCTCTCCTCCTTTCTCACTCTAATGCCCATGATAAAGAAATGAGTTTGCCTCTCAATGTCTACAAGCCTCTTCTGTTCTGGGACAAAAATGTCATTTCAACGGATTACTCTAATTCTTCACTTTTCCTGCACAAACGAAAGTTATTGCAATAAATACCAGTACATAAGTTCATTAATCAAGATGCACAAGGTCACTGAATGAAGTCAACCAATGGCTGAGGGATAGAAATGACATATTCTGCTGCTGCTATTCCACTGCTTGCAAAGATGACCAATTATTTCTATGCTCAATGACAACCACTCACTAGGCAGCAAAACTTCTATATAAGCAGGAGACACTAAGATGAAAAGGATTGGAGAGATCCTGAAAACACAACTGCTCCAAGCCTCAGTTGTGCTAAGGACCTTCCAGCTAGGAAATGAACTGACAATGAGGCTGTAATCTGTTAACGGGCTACTGTCATCTAGAAGCTGCTATACATGTTGCCCAAGATTGGCTCCCACCATATCCACTTCCACTGTCACTCACACAACGTTTATTTGCAGCTTCTACTGAAAGTGCTGTAGGAATTTCAGTGGAAGTCCAGCACTTCAAACGTCCACGTGGGTACTAACGACTGCAGCAAGCCCCCAGAAATGTCAAGAGCAGAGTTGACACGGATATAAATGCTATGCAACTATTTATTTATCAGGAAAACCCCAAATGCCATTTTTTTAAGAGATGAAACAAGGTTATTTTACTAACTTGGTGGCATATCTCTTTCTCCCTCACTTTCTCACACGTTAAGGGTTTCCTGAAAAAGTATGGGTCCTGTGAGGCTGTAACAATACAACATAAAGGGTTTTCCAGTGCATGAACCAAATGTGGCTTTTGTCAGCTTGTCCTCAAGGAAGTAAGACGGTAAAACAAGGAAACACTCCTCCTAGCTATATTACACGAGAGGCACAATACTGAAGACAGAAGTAGAAAATTGACACATCATAGCAGAAAAGCATGGTGTTTTTTAAACTATTTTAAATTTTTTTTACATATGATTAACCCAAGGACCTCACCAACCAAAAGGATCAGTAAGGTCAACAGCTTAGCAAGACTTAAAAGGAGGATTAGCCATTTATCTGGGCACTAAGTGTGCATAGTTTCAGTTATCAGTTTCTTCTGATAACATCAACCATTTCTAAGGGATATTAATCCCTATATTTCAGGTATGACACAGCCACTTGCTGCCAGGTGTTAAAAAGGAATGCCACCCTGAGCACCAGAGGCACTGGGCTAGATGGCCCTATTTTTTATACTAATTCCATTGTTGGAACAGACTGAATTTCTGCTCTTACTGAAATCTGTTTCTTCTCTGGGAGTTGTACCTTTGCATGGCAGAAGGAGCACCACCGGCACTGCAAGTTCCACAAATGGAAATCAAGTGGGAAAACACACAAAGTGCCCAAATGATTGCTCAGAGCAGGGCTAGAGGAAGGTGAAAGTGAAAGAAAAGTTAGGATTGACGGACTCTTTAAAAACTACATTAAAAAAGACAAGTTACAGAAGTAACATAGAAGCCTACTTAGTAAAGGCACCCAAGTAACAGGCTATGCTGCCTGGATGAGAGCCTTCAAACAGGGATTTATGTGAGGGGCTTTTCCAAATAATGAACACAAAAGAAAAGACACACCACGTGTGAAATGAATGGACATAATCTCAGGAATCCCTGGAAAAAATAAAGCACATCTAGAAGCTGATGAAAAGGAAATTAAAAATGAGAAGACTATCGTGACAGAAGTAGATGGGCATTTACCACTCAAATGAAGCAATAACAAAATGCCCTTCAAAAAAGGAGAAGTGGTAAACATGTTTTCTGCCATTAAATGCAAATTCCTCCAAAATACCACTCAGCATAAAAATGTTGTAGCAGAAAGAGAACAAAGCATGTCCTGCTAACATTTAAGAGCCTTAACAAAATCCCCTACATTTGCCCAACAATAGGAAAAATTCAGCATAAAGGCTGGGCATATTTTCTGGGAGAACTGGAAAAAAAAGGCCCTGGCAAACAAGTCTTGTTTCTAAATCAGAACAATAGCATTAGACCTTCTCACTGGGAAAACACATTGCTTCACTTGTGTACCTATAAACTCATCTGGAATCCCTAGATGGGGACAGACTGAACTGTATGTGCATGGAAAGGAAGGTTCACAAATCATTCAGCATTCAAGAGAAGACATCCTTGGGGCTGCCCACGGTTTTGAACATGAACAAACAGATGGAGAATGAATGCTAGCAACGCCATCTCCAGAATCACTTTGGGGAGCAAAAGAATACAAGCAAGGAGTCAATCAGTTTGCACACTTCAGCACGGATGCGTAAAACAAGGGTATTCTCGCCAAAAAAAGACAATATTTACACATTACCAAGGCAGTAGCAAAACTTGCGTTTATGGAGGAATTTGTTCTGAAATACTTCCTCATAGCATGATTAGATTGAGTACTTGGCCTGGATTAAAGCTCTACTTTAGAGAAGCTGGTGCTTTCAGGGCCTGAGAAAGACTGTACGTGCAATACAAACATACTCATTAAAAAAGCAAATTGTGTAACTGCATATGCTTGTTTACATCTGAGCATATGCAAAAGATGAAAACTTCACGGACGTAATGAAAAATGTCTAAATACTTAATAGGAATCTCTGGAAATAGGTGTGAAACCAAGTTTTACCATTCATTTCATGACCTTCAACAATCTCTTACCTACAAACTTGCCTAGAAGTGCAAATCATAACACTGGCATTCATGTTAAATGCTATATCAGAACAGTTTCTAAACAACAAGAATTAAAAAATTTTTACTCCACCACAGGCTTGATACTTGCTTTCTGCAAAAAAAACCACACGAATTACATCTTGAACTGAAACAACATTCCAAAGTTATAAAAACGTTAAAGAATAAGTTACACAGAGATTTTTACTGCAGTTCAGATAGTATCTTGTCTCCAAACGCAGCCACTATCAAAAGCACAGGAAACCCTGCAGATCTGAAATGCCCTGCTTCCTAAGGATGTTTCTTCTTCAGCTCCAGTAATTAGAGGTTGGCTAATCTTCAGGAACACGAAATGCTTTTCATGTTACTTCCCACTACTTACTCCATTTAAAAATTCATCATGTTATGTATTTGTATTCCTTTTGTTCTTCTTTTAAGAACAAAGGGATTTTATCTGACAATAAAGGGTATCAAAAACCATATGGGAAGATCTACAGCATAATCTACCAAATACACAAGAGGCTCAATTGGCAATAAACGATAAAAGGCAGATTCTACCCAGGGAAGCAGCAAAACAGACAACTTGTGGTGGGCTTCTCATCTAATTTTAGATTAATTCTGTCTGGAGGACTACATCGGACTCAGTAGTCTGGACTAACTTTATAGTCAGTGAATATAAACAAAAAAGGTGTTGTTTTTTCTAAACCTGTCAACTTTGTAAGGTGAATCATACTCTACGACCTCAGATTGCCACATGAACCAACAAGAGCAGCAGAACGTGGGAGTCATTTAAAGCCATTTAAAGCTGATTATCACCTGTTCCTTTAGATGCTAATAACATGGAAGTAGAAAAGACTGGTATTAATAATGCAGTCACTGTACCACTCCACCTTCTGCTTAACTCAATTTATCCTTGTTCACTGTCTTGTTAGCACAGTTGTACTAAGACAAAACCTCCCAAACATGGCTTTGGAAAACTACACAAGACTCCTTCATTGCTCTCAGCAAACTAACAGATATCACCTCTACAATGTAACACGTCTTTTCTCAACTATATGATCAGTTATGAGTTCATTACAACAAGCAACTTAAATGAAACCCCTCGAATTTCTTTGCATACAGCTTTCCCTTCTTTCTCAAAGATTTATGAGCTATTTCAAGAAAAACCATTATTCCAGTAATTGGAAATCCTCTATGGATTAAAATCTCTGGAAGTCTCTGTAATCCTTCTGAGCACTAAACACGTTTTCATTGTGTTGCATTAGTATTCTGATTCTTCAGCATGAAAAGAAACCTGTAATCTCCTCATGCCCTGGGGATCAACCACTGTATACTGATACCTAGAATGGTCTCAACCTGTCTCAGCATTTTAAGACATATTAGCGACTAAGGTGATCCAGAACCTCGACTTTTCTTCGGGAGTATCAGCAGTCAGTGCTACAGGATAAAAAATCCACACACAGCCTCTATCAAAAAATACACAGGAATACTGCTCCTAAATGCCCCCAGACATGGTTACATCGAACTGCTGGTCAGGCTGCCCCAGATCACCACCTACGTGACCACGACCACTCAGACACAAGGCCATGCAAGGAACCACATAGATGAAGCCCCTACTAATTCCTGATGGGGAAGTTGAACAGCCTGTCCCATGAGTTGCTCAGGCAGGCAATATCCTACCAGGCTCGGTGGAAGACTGCCCATGGGCTGTGCGCTCAGCAGCCTGGCCATTCCCCAGCTCTGTGTCGTACCTAGGGGGACAGTGGTTAGCAAACCCATCCACCTCCTTGAAACTGCCTACTGAACATTTTGGCTGGACACACAGCCATGTCATAAAGCCCCTGGGAAACGTTGGAAGGTGGAAAGAATTAGCAACACTGGATGTCAACTGAAAGCAAGGGAATTTGACTTTTACTTGGAAATGCCAATTGCACAGTCACTTAATAATCACTCTTGTTATTGGAAAACTATCAAAATAAGGAGCTTTACTCTCTGATTGAGGTCATTTGGAAGTGTTACTGTACATGACACTGCAGGAAAAAAATCACTTTTGACAGTTGAAATGTTTTCCTGTCTTTTAAGCATCCGAAGAAGACGTGAACAGAATGACTCAACTGTTTCCTGTGACCAAGCAACATCTATTTCCAGCTGCCAATACATCAGCACCAGCAATACTGAGACCCACAGAGCCACACTCTGCATGCCTTGCTTGCAGCCACTCGGTAAACACATCCTGCTCAGTGGCATCACATTCCATCACGGCTGAACATGACAAAAAGTAAGTGAAGACATCCAATTTCAGCAGCTGATAGGAGATTTTAACTGACTCGCAGCTGTAGCAATACATATGTATCTGAAAACAAACGTAACAGCAACGGCAGATCAAAAGAACTAGTTTGAGAAGCTTCCTATGAAAAGATGTGAAAGGGAGAGTAAAATAAACAGAACGTCACCAGCTTGGCATCTTTCTTTATTTGGAACTAAGTACAGAGAAAGTCCCTGAAATCAGCAGTTATCTCAACGTAAAAAGAGGCTCAAGGACTGTAAGGAAAGCTCACTGAGCAATGAGCACCTAGGAGAAAAGACGGGGAATGCTAGGGTAAATTCAACTATCTTCAGTGGCATAAAAAAAGTAACAAATCTAACAAAAACATTTACATATGCATATGAAAGAACACAACTAGGGAGAACATGCAGTTTCCAAAACCGAGCTACAGGTCATCCTGCAGAAACACTTAAGTCTTTTTACCTGAGAAAGAAAATAACAACAAAACAATCAAAAACCAAACCCAAACCCTGACCTGCAAATACCTTCAATGAAAGGTCTGCAACTGCTCATCCAACCATCCATCACAATTTCTCACTTACCTTCTCGGCAGGATAGGATGACTCTCACTGGCTATCCCAACACAACTGCCTTGCAGGTGATGCATTGGAATAAACTTTTTAAAGAAAAGAATCTACTAAAAAGAAGAGATAGGAGTATTAAAATAAAAAATTTGAAAGACAAATATTAAAAGTGAAACAAAGCATCAAAAATGGAGGGTAACAGACAGGTGAAGAACAGAAAAAGGGATTTTGAAATAGCAGGAGTTCAGGGCTTCATTTCTGTCTCAGTCAGAGGCAATTCTGCTCAACCCTGGGCAGAAGCATAACTTCCACAAGATGTGGGAAAAGGGCCTGTTCACTTGGGAAGAATATAGGAATGTTGTCAGGGCCTGTAGAGGTGCAACAAGGAAGGATGCAGACCACCTGGAATTGAATCTGGCAAAGGAGATAGACAACAGGATAACAAAAAAGGTTTTTTAAGTATGAAATACTAGAAGACTAGGGAAATGAGGCCCCACTACTGAATGAGGTGGGTGCCCTAGTAACAGGGGACACTCCACACTGGTGGAGATACTGAATGCGTTCTTTGCTTCTATCTTTTCTACAAAGACCGCTCCTGGGGAATCCCAGTCCTTGGAGGTAAGAGAGAGTGTCTGGGGAATGGAAGGCTTCCCTTTGGTCAAGGAGATGGTCTGAGAGCATCTAGCCAAAATCAATGTGCACAAATTCATGGGCCCTGATGGGATGCACCCACCTGTGCTGAGGGAGCTGGCAGAGGTGATTGCTGAACCACTCTCTGTCACCTTATAAAAGGTCTTGGAGAACGGGAGAGGTGCCTGAAGGCTGGAGGACAGCCAGTGTCACTGCAGCCTTCAAAAAGGGCAAGAAGGACGATGCGGGAAAGTGCAGGGCAGTCAGCCTCACCTCCGTCCCTGGAAAGGGGATGGAGCAGCTGGTGCTGGATGCCATCTCCAAGCAAGGGGAAGAGCAGAAGGGGATCAGGAGGAGTCAGCATGGATTGAGCAAGGGGCAATGGTGCTGGCCCCAGCTGGCAGCCTTCTGTGATGTCAGAAGCAGCTGGGAGACGGGGGGAGAGCAGGGGCTGTTGGGCACCTTGGCTTCAGCAAGGCATCTGAGCCTGTCTGCCAGCACCTGGTTGTGATGGAGCTGAGCAAGTGTGGGACAGAGGAGTGGGCGGTGAGGTGGGCTGAGCAGTGGCTGAGTGGCAGAGCTGCGAGGGCTGGGATCAGCAGCCCAGAGTCTCGTTGGAGGCTGTCCCTAGCGGTGTTCCCCAGGGGTCGGGGCTGGCTCCGCTCTTGTTCCCCATCTTCCTCAGGGCCCTGGACGAGGGGATAGAGCCCAGCCTCAGCAAGTTTGCTGATGGGACGAAGGTGGGAGGAGTGGCTGAGGCAGCAGAAGGCCGTGCTGCCATTGAGGCAGAGCTGGGCAGGCTGAGAGCTGGGCAGAGAGGAAGCTGCTGAGGTTCCTGAAGGGCAAGGGCAGAGTCCTGCCCCTGGGGAGGAAGAAGCGCCTGCATCAGTGCAGGCTGGGGGCTGAGGTGCTGGAGAGGAGCTGTGCAGAGAAGGAGCTGGGGGTGCTGGTGGGCACGGGGTTGTCCCTGAGGCAGCAGTGTGGCCTGGTGGCCAAGAAGGCCCCTGGGATGGTGGGGTGCATTGCAAAGAGCGTGGGCAGCAGGGCGAGGGAGGGGATGGTCCCCCTCTGCTGTGCCCTGGGGAGGCCTCAGCTGGAGCCCTGTGTCCAGTGCTGGGCTCCCCAGTGCACCAAAGGCAGGGATCTGCTGGAGAGAGTGCATGGGAGGGCCCCAAAGATGCTTGGGGGCCTGGAGCATCTCCCTTGTGAGGAGAGGCTGAGAGCCCTGGGGCTGTTCAGCCTGGAGAAGAGAAGGCTGAGAGGGGACCTGGTCCATGTCTGTAAATAGCTGAAGTGTGGGAGGCAAAGGGACGGGGCCAGGCTCTTCTCAGTGGTGTGTGGGGACAGGACAAGGGGCAATAGCAAAAAACTGAAACAGTGGAAGTTCCCCACCAACATGCCTAAGAACTTCTTCCCGGTGCGGGTGCCGGAGCCCTGGCCCAGGCTGCCCAGAGAGGTGGTGGAGTCTCCTTCTCTGGAGATATCCCAGCCCCGTCTGGACGCCTGCCTGTGTGACCTGCTGGAGGGAACTGCTTTGGCAGGGGGTTGGGCTCCATGATCTCCAGAGGTCCCTTCCAACTGCTACAATTCTGTGATTCCCATGTTTCCCAAGGACAAAAACCATTTACTTAAGAGTGTCACGTAGATGATTAAGTAGGAGAATGGTTTTATAAAACATAGAAGATGCAACGAGCAAAAGGAATCTATTATATAAAACAAGAAAGTAGTTAATTATTAATGATAGTTAACAGTGGACTCAAGTCACGACCTCAATTTTTGTTCTTATTTAAGTCCACCAAGCACTGTACTACATACTAAAATATACTAAGAACCATTTTCATCTTGCCTTTCACTAATTAATTCTATTTAACTTAAAATAGGATTTAGAGCATGTTGTTATTTTTCTGTGACGGAGCGGTCGACCGTCTGAATAGAATCGATTGACAATATGATGAAATATAAAAGGCTGCAAACGTTCTCCAACCATCACTGTTAACTGTGCAGCAAGATGTAAAACAGAACCATCAACAGCAACAGCAGTTCTAATCAGAGCTTAACTCCATGCTACGTATTGCCATGAATAATTCGGAGTTACAAAGTATGACAAGTACAGCATGTAAAAAACGTGTTTGACACCTGCTCCAACTCCCTACTTTGACTACGTGCAACTTTTGTTATGAAGTAGAACTAGTAATTTATACAATAGCTACATCACACTGCACATCTTTGATAATTTTCATTCTAAGTAGGGCAAGAGCGATAAAGAATTGTAACTCAGTATTAGTTAAAGTCTCTTTGTTAACTTATTTTCCTTTTACAGCTGCATTTCTATAGAAGCCTAGGGATATAATGCATATAGTCTTGGAAGTTTTAGTCTTGAAAATTGTTAACTTGCTTCCTCCCTTTACAGTTCTGTTGCTAATTATCTCTGTAAGCTTTCCAGCTCCCTAGAAGGAGTGCTGCAACCACCTGCTCCGTGGACAGATAGTTGCCTCTCCATCTTTTGCCTCTGCTCAAACTATATTCTTGCTTTACTGTCCGTACATCTCATGCTTTCGTCTCTCAACCAGCTTCTCAAGCAGAAGACAGAGCACCAAGACAGCAGCAAAGGAATCACAATACTGTAGAAGTTAGCCAGTAAAGCCACAATTCAAAAATGTGTCATGACCAGGAAGCAATGGCAAGGTTAGCTCTACTAATGGTGGCCTCCTACCTGACGGAAACCTGTTTGAAGATTCCTTTAAGGAACAATCTCTGTGGGAAATCAGCTCAGTTACAACATTGTAATGGTTTAACCTGGGCTGAGAAGGATGCTGTGACCACAGTGCAAAACAAACACAGAAAACTTGCCTGCCCTTCTGCAAGGGGTCAGCTCTTCAGTGCTGCTGGATATATGACACCTTCTCCCAGACTTAATTGGACTCTCTCTCTCTCCTCAAATATGCTTTCTGAGTGCCAAGATGGCCAACCTACAGCTCCAGGAACTTCCTCTAAAAATCAAGTTCTTTACACTGTCTGAGGAAGCTCCTTGTTCTGTTATCACTGGATCCAGAATGATATGTATGGTGGCTGTGCATCAACTGCTCCACTCCATTAACATGACAATGACTATAGCAGCCTTTTGTCCAGCAGGTCAGAAGTTCACGTACAAACTCTCAGGAGTCCTAAAATCTTTCAAGACACAGAGAAAGGAAGATATTTTAAAAAAAAAGATAAAAAAGAAAAAAAAGCCTGAGAACTTTCCTTCCACAGTTGAGATAGTGTGTTAGACTGACTCTAAATCAAGCAAGAAACAATAGAGTTCTGCTTAAGGGCATGGAAAGAGTAATGCCAGCATGTAGCACAAGAGTTCTAAGTCTTGTTTTCTTGAAAAGCATAAAATAACTTTTAGCATATCCTCCGAAAACACCACTCTAGAGTCATTTTATTCTCACCTTTCTTGAATATGCATAAGTTTGCATGAACATGCAGATACAAATACAGGACATGCACACTACTTACACAAAAAGACAATCAGGAAGCTCTCCTGAGAATTCATATTGCCCTATCAAAAAGAAGTAGGAACTTGATACAGTATCCATAGACCAGTATTTTCCAAATTTTAGAGAGAACACTGAACTATTTTTCATGACCACTTTTCCTAAAGTACTTGCTGCCCTCGTCACCAAGTTTTTAATGAAAAGCACAAGAAATTGGTTTCCCTGTGGACCAGCTTTCAATTTTTTTGAACAGTCTCCAGGACTGCCCTTTAAGAATGATTGTCTTTAATGGCTAGAATAATATAGCAGAGGTATTCAATATGGGTGTTCAAATTCCAGGCAATCAAATAATCAGCCTGATTTTTCAGAAGCTCATTTTGAAGTCATTTTTTGAAAATCGTGGACATGTTAGGTCAGATCAATGAAAAAAATGCAAGTTTACTTCCATGGAAACAGAATAGGTCTTTAGTCAGGTACCTGCATTTAAGCATCTCTGACTGAATGTTATGTTAAAAAAAAAAAAAAGGAAAAATAAAAAAGAGAAAATTGTAGGAAAATGACTACTTGAAGCTCTATTAGTTTTTCCACAAAACTTAGTTTTTAGCTGGCCTTTTAAAGAGCAAGTAGTCATTTCCAGTTGTGTCACCCACCCAATCGATAATACTCAACCATGGTCACTTTATTTTAAATTATGTAAAAGAGCAGCCTAACTACAAGCATTTCTGTTTGCTTTTATCAGTGTGATCTCCATATCACGTTGTGCTCTTGACATACCTCTTTCCCTGAACAGCCATCGCATTCCAGCACCGATCCTCTCCTGCATTTATTTTCTCAAGTCCAACTGCAGCAGCCTAATATCAAGCAAGGGCTCCAGCTGCCTCCTGGCCATTTGAAAACTTCAAGATTATACAACTGCATACGATCTGTAAACATCCCGGTATGCATTTGATTTCCTCTGAGCTGCACATGACCTTAACAATAAATTATAAAAAGAGCATTTGAAACAGGCATAGTAAATTGCATACACAAATACAGAATCATATTTTCATCTTTTGCCTTTCTAAATGGATTATCAACCATCCAATATCGCCCAAATCTATTAAGGAGTTCTGATGAAAAGGATCAGAGTTTCATTACAGTACAGTCCAAGAAAACAGCCAAGATTCAGTGAAACAAAAGTCTCCAAAGCAGAGAATGTAAGATGTGCGTGACACTTTCTGGAAGTCTCTCGCAACTTTCCCAGCCAGTGGACTGGTTTCTCTCTAACAAACACTACAGCCAAAACTGTGACTACATGTCCCACTGGTAATTCATCAGCTACCTACTTAGTTTCAGATCCTTGCCAGGACAGGTTGTGACGCATCGTTTTGAACAGTTCTGCATCTAGCAATAAAACACTACCCATCAAATTCCTTCCAGACACAGAATACCATGCACCAAAGTTAAGGCTGGAGAGAAGAAAAATTTTCAAGCTGTTTAAGACAAGGTTGTTTACAGTCTTTAGGTATCTCAGCAAAATTTCCATCTCATTAATCCAGAGACATTTGAAAAGAAGTTTCCTCTAACAATTGCTACAGCTGCTGGTGCTACAACTGGTGTGAGTCAGACAGAGCTCTGCCAGGCCATGGTGTTTTTGTGAGAGGCAGCAGCCTGGCTGCAGCCACAGCCAGCTTTTCTCCACAGCCTGTCTCTAGTGTGAAAGCAGAACAGTTGCAGGCCTCCATCAAGACCTGTTTGCTGGGCCAGACAACTGCCTCACCTGCAAGTTTTACACTTGCTGCAGCCAGGTTGGGCCAGTTGGCTGCAATTCTTCAGCTGCTCCTTGATCCCAGATCCCCTCGAGGCAGACCAGGCCCCCAAAGTCAGCATGTTCCCCTAGGCTTTTCCTGAGGACAAAGCCAGAGGACAGGCTGAGGCAGCGGGGAGAGAAGAACTGTGCTGTAGCTTGTTACCTAGCATAGAGCCTTTGTGAGGTTTGGGAAAAAAAAAAAAAAAAGAGGAGTGCTAAGCCACTGGGAATCATCTTCCTTAGTTAATTCCTCTTCTGAAGGCTTCTGTCTGAGCATCTTCTAAAGAGTGACTCTGCTTCACAGAAGACAGAGGATGAGAAAGGAAAAAGGCATTGATGTAAAGAATACAGGACTGATCTGAAATGCTGAAGTGCAGCATTGAGGATACAGTTAAAGTCAGGTGAGTGAATTTAAGCTGGGAGGTGGCAGGAGGCTGATGCAGAGAGTGCTGAGAGGCAAGGCTCTGCGGGAGGAGCATTTAGCACAACTCTGTACCCAACCCTGCTAGGACGTGGCACAAAATAGCGTCACCCTGAAACTTCGGGGAATTCTCAAGTAGTGCAGCGGACTTTCTGCTCAGGCTTGCTGGGTAACTACTGACAGGGTGACCTGGCCGCTACCCTCAGCAGCAGCCAAACTGGTCAAATACTACAAACAGTGTATTCCTTAGATGAAGCACTTAGCTCACAATATAAAACATACATGCTTCCTTACACTTTGAATGAAGACATTTGGGCCAACTCTTAAGAGCTGCTGAGTATTTTTACCCAGCAAGTGCAATTAAAATTCACTGCACGTGGCTGCTTAGATGCTGTGCTACCATTTCTGCTCCTTGCTGACTAACAGAAGAAACCCATCCGTCAGTCAGGCAAACCGGTTTGGAAAATGGTAGGACCCTGGACATCCTGCATCCCCTGCTCCTCCAGCCCATCTGCTAGCTGCTCGACATTTCTGGCTCGGAGACTTTCCTTCCACGCAGACGCTAACACAAAGTAAGCAGGTATTTGTTGGCTGTTTCCATAGCAATGGTAGGCAAGGGATTTTCTGACAGTAGAGTGCTTGACACAACGTTGCCTCTTTAGCTTGCTAACAAATGTCTGATTAAACATTCATGTTCCCAGCAACATTCTATCCATATGGACAACTGACTTCAAAACCACTTGACCCAAATCCTGCTTTGTTACATGGGTGAGGTAAGAGCAGGGTGGTAGGGAAGGAGCCCATCACAGCACAGCTTTGCTGCAATGCAATACGGTTCTTCTCTGGTAACCAAACCAAGGGCAAGAATGAGATCAAGCTCTGTTATCTGCACACACTGTATGTTACATTCCTCATGGTACGTGCACACACAGGCACACAAAAGGGTGTTGAAGTCACCATGTCTCACAGTGACAAACACCCTTAGGGTGTCATGATGGTTCCCTAGAGGTTAGAGGGGCTCTCACAGTCTCCTCACCGATCTCCTGCCCTGCAGATGAGATGAAGACCATTCTCGGTTTGTAGCTGCAACACAGGACAGAGTGGGTGCTGCCTATCCTGTCTGAACATCTCCAGTAAGGGGATCCCCTCCACTCCAGACACAAACCCTTCCACTGCCCTGCTGCCCTTCCAGGAACCACAGCTGCCCCGACGGATGGCTACACACTGCTGAACTATTTTGATGGCAGAGGAACAAAAGCTTTGGCTGGGGAAACGCAATGACAAATGGGGTGCTGCCCACTCTGCCTCCCAGGCTGGAACCGGGAGGCCACACATCCATTTCTGAGAAACAAGGAACAGCAGAGAGAAGCTGGGGAAACATACAGCAACATGGGAAAGGATCAGGAGGAACAGCACAGAGATGGCCCAAAACAAGTCCTGTTGGTACTACTAGCATTGGAGCTTCACAACTTTTATTTTCAGACTCTCACTGGCCTCATGGTACCAATGCATCACCTCAAAAGGCAACATATAAAGGCAAAAAACAACAACAACAAAAAAACTCTCTTTCCTCTTGCACAAAAGCAGGAAGACACATTTCTTACTACCTTATTTCACTCCCTGAATCAGAAGTTTCAGCCATGCACAAGAACAGCTGGATCTGTTTAAGCATGATTTCTCCTACATTTATGCACATTTTTCAAAGAACAGCTCCCTGAAGTGGTAGAACCACAGGCCATGTAGTTTTCATCTTCCTTTAATCCCATCTTCACCTTGCTTAAAAGATTAATTCCGTCCTCCCCTGCTAGAGGTCACGCTGGCGAGCACCGGCTGCTGACACCGATGATCTATGCAGGGCTGCTAAATCATGAGCACGGCACCTCTGCTCACCAGCACTGC
>WBMW01000595.1:99802-115517 GCA_013396635.1 Penelope pileata
CAGGCACACAAAAGGGTGTTGAAGTCACCATGTCTCACAGTGACAAACACCCTTAGGGTGTCATGATGGTTCCCTAGAGGTTAGAGGGGCTCTCACAGTCTCCTCACCGATCTCCTGCCCTGCAGATGAGATGAAGACCATTCTCGGTTTGTAGCTGCAACACAGGACAGAGTGGGTGCTGCCTATCCTGTCTGAACATCTCCAGTAAGGGGATCCCCTCCACTCCAGACACAAACCCTTCCACTGCCCTGCTGCCCTTCCAGGAACCACAGCTGCCCCGACGGATGGCTACACACTGCTGAACTATTTTGATGGCAGAGGAACAAAAGCTTTGGCTGGGGAAACGCAACGACAAACGGGGTGCTGCCCACTCTGCCTCCCAGGCTGGAACCGGGAGGCCACACACCCATTTCTGAGAAACAAGGAACAGCAGAGAGAAGCTGGGGAAACATACAGCAACATGGGAAAGGATCAGGAGGAACAGCACAGAGATGGCCCAAAACAAGTCCTGTTGGTACTACTAGCATTGGAGCTTCACAACTTTTATTTTCAGACTCTCACTGGCCTCATGGTACCAATGCATCACCTCAAAAGGCAACATATAAAGGCAAAAAACAACAACAACAAAAAAACTCTCTTTCCTCTTGCACAAAAGCAGGAAGACACATTTCTTACTACCTTATTTCACTCCCTGAATCAGAAGTTTCAGCCATGCACAAGAACAGCTGGATCTGTTTAAGCATGATTTCTCCTACATTTATGCACATTTTTCAAAGAACAGCTCCCTGAAGTGGTAGAACCACAGGCCATGTAGTTTTCATCTTCCTTTAATCCCATCTTCACCTTGCTTAAAAGATTAATTCTGTCCTCCCCTGCTAGAGGTCACGCTGGCGAGCACCGGCTGCTGACACCGATGATCTATGCAGGGCTGCTAAATCATGAGCACGGCACCTCTGCTCACCAGCACTGCTGGCGTTGGACTCTGTGTACTGTATTAGCCAAGTGTCATCACTCTTGTGATGAATTGGTGTAAAACATCAGCTGACAGGACCTTCCTGCTTGGCGTACAGCTCTCACAGTCTCTGCAGCAGGAGGAAGAAGCTCTAGAAACATGGCTCATGTAAATATTCATACAACAACTAGAACCAGAAAATAGAGGTGCTTTATTTTTCCTCTTTTATTTTTTTTCAAGCCAACTTATGTGGTTCTTGGTGGCCTTTCATAGTTCCTCCGAAGCTTCAGAGCAGCATTTGTATCCTGTTGTTTAAGACACCACACAGTTCCCGTTGTGACCTGGGCCTGTGCCGAGCCAGACCCCGCAGCCAGGCAGAGCCCCCACCCTGCCTCCAGCCCATCTACAGCTCACAGCAATCCATGGAAGTCCCTTTAGCCAGAAAAGGACTCACAGCCACAAAATATCAAAAAAGCCTTGCAACAGCTCTCCACTTAGATAATGCAGAGTAAAACCTCAAAACATGTGGGTTTGGTTTTTTGTTTTTGTTTTTATTTTTTCCCCTTCAAACTGAATTCCTTTGTTCTGGATGGAGGCTGGTTTTGTTATGTTTTGTCATACAAACATCTTATCTGTTGCAAACCTAAATGTCTTCTTACCCAACCAGTTTGTCTTTGTAATTAAAGTGAAGGATTTTGCTCATATCTGAAATCATACCATTCCAACACTTATTTTGGAAAGGGTTCTAACTGCCATTGCTTCAAATTTGTTAACAGTTTATTCAAGAGCACTGAATACCTTACAATCCTTCATCAGTTCAACCTCCCACGTTATAAAACAACATGAAGCTAGAGACTGACCGCCTCAGAGCCACAGCCCAAACCAGGGCAAGGCTCAGCCACCAGCAGCTGCACAAGAGTTAACATCTGTAGAAGCTTCAAGCCATCTGGGGATAGCTTAACACAGAGCTATTTCCAAATCTGAACTTCAGCCACGTCAGTAACTCCAAAAGAGCATTAATTAATTCAGATAGGTTTACGCTTACATTTCAGATCTGCACACACACACAAAAGCATATTTTTCTGTTACGTGTGTCTCTGTCGCAATATTACTTGGAAGATGTGAAAACACTGCAGAAAGAGGTCGACTCTGAGTCCACTCCTATGTATGTGCTCTGCCCATAATTACCATTGCCTGTTACACGTCCTGGGATCTGCAGATGTCATTTCTGATGGGTCCTGCAGCAGGTTTCCCTCCCGATGGGATTACTATGCTGGCAGCTGACCTTATTTTCCCTTGGACTGATTTTTTCCCTGAAGGTCAGACTCTGTTTGAAGAATTTGTAATGAAAAGACATTTGAAGAACCAACATTTCTTGGTGCTCCCGACACCCTTCTCTCCAGACCTCTTGCTGACAGCCAGTATTAAAATCCCGAGCTGCCTCTCCTGTGTCAGGCAATTGAGAGGCAAGGCAGGTTCAACAACCAGTGCAAGGAGAAAAAAGCAGTTTTGAAAGCATTAAAAATCTCAGAAAATTCTCAAGAGATTCTGACTATCAATCAAAAAAAAAAANAAAAGAGAGAGAGAAGAAAGTTTGCAGACAGGTCTCAGGCCTGCTAACACAAACACAGGAGAAATGCTAACAACCTGCTAAGCCATCATCTGCCAGCAAACATGGGTGACAGAGCCAGAAGGTAGAAATAAGGGGGATTTTCATGCGACACAGTAATTTGGCAAGTGAAATATGACTTCAGTAGTGATGAATACCTATGCCTGCTTCTGCCTTCTTCCTTCCTTGCATTTAGTCACCAATCACAGCATGAGGGCTTGTACTTCTCATGAACCATCCTGAGAGTAAATGGTCAGAAAGACTTGCCTGGTTTCTTCTGGAGAAGATGCATCACCTCTGCAATCCATGCTCATAGAACTAACTAGGCATTCCTATACCTGAACATATATTACAACTTCCTACAAACAGATCCCTCCCAAGCACAAGCACTTATGTTACAAGAGGTGTGGAGAACAAAAGAAACACAGAGCACGGGCCAGACCCACAGGCACACAAATATCACAAGAACACAAAGATAACAAGCACCAGCTCTGACGGGACAGAATTGATATCCTGCTACAATGCAGTAAACTGGGAAACCCAATACAGCCCTTCAGCAGGACTGCAGCAGCACAGCATTCTGCCCTCAGATAAACCAATGGTGGAAGAAAAAAAGACATCGAGCACAGCACATACAATTTAACAGTATTTTTAAGCCAATCTAAGGGCTAACAGCTGCTAAAGGAGCGTCGCTAGGCTGACTGAAGACATGCAATGCAACAGAAACGTAACCGTGCCAAAAACTCCCAGGAAGTCCAGCAAGTGCCAGGGCAATGAAAAATGTTGAGGAAACATGTCTGGGATGAAAAGCGGGGTGCCTGTCCAGTGGCAGCTGTAGTGATTCCTTAAGCTACGCCCAAAGGAAGCAGCACATCTCAGACTGCCTTGAACAGTGAGGTACAGTATTTCCCCACTGGAGTTACCTTGCCCAGGGCTTTTTTCCCCCCTCGCATTGTTCAACAAAAAATAGCTTCCTAAAAGTTCAGACTGCCTCCAATAGGGCTGCCCCAACGTCCTATATCTGACAAGGAGCTTCATACTACCTTTAAACAGCAAGGAGAAAACAAGCCTAAAGGCCAAATCCCGATTGCTCAGGTCTGCTGGATGTACGCCAAACCTCATCCAAAATTTTCAAAAGACATTAGGAGCTAAATGGCCTCAACACTGCAAGAAAGGCCATCGTGTTATTTGGTGCCTTTAAGCTCAAGGTGGATTCACAACGTGATATTCACATTGGTCTGAAGAGAAACCAAACAAAACCTTTCAGCCTTGAGCACATGCTCATCCCTTCTGTGGGTTTCATGCATAGCCTTGACTACAAATACCTCAGGACCACGTACCAGGATATTTTTTTGAAAACCAGTCCTCTAGATCAAAAAAAAAGTAGGTCGTCAGATGAATTCACTTTCACTGGGCCTCCAACTAAAAAATCTCAAAGATCTGGCATCAGTGTCTTTCGCCATTGCACTTGCTTCATCCAGTCTTCTGCCTGCTCCTACCTAATCTGCTAATTTGGATGAGATTTATCCTTAGCAACTACCAGATGTTTCTGAAAACCCAGAAGAGTGACTGTCATGAACTACTTCAGAACTTACTTCCACATTTAGAACGACTTCCTCTACCAGCAGTCAAGGGGCAAGATGGGAATTTCCAGCACCGTGGCTTTTGTGAAAGGATTAAAGAATTTATGAGCAGAGACCGAGAACTTCAAGCAAAGAGAAAGACAGCTTCCAAACAAGAGGAGGAGAGAAGGTTTTAGGGACTGAATGCAAACTGCTTCAAAATGTGTATGTGTACCTGTGTGTGTACGCGTGAGTTGATCGAGATGGGCAGAGAGACGTTAACAGCTTCTCTTCCCAAAGTCACCAAAAAGAATACCTGAAGCCGCATTGACTCACATACATTAAAATATACTTCTGAGATAAAAAAGAAAGTTTCAGAGTTTCAAACAAGTACTGTTCTGACAGCATCTGAAATGATGTATTTTCTTCCGTTCACTTGAATAAATTTTTAATTTATATCTGCTCTATCAGTCATTGTAGGAGGCACTGGTAATGAATTAACCAATAAAACAAAACTCACACTAGCAATTTATTTCTGTGTTTACAACCCAGATAAAGTGTTTAAGGTGCCATCTGAATTAATAGTATAGGATTACACAGAGAGATTAAAACAGAAAACAAAAAATGAGAGCGGAGGAAATAGTTTTGAGAATTTATGAGCCAAGTAATTCTTTTCATCTTAATCAGACCAACTTCAACTGTTACTGTTTCTCTAATAAAAACAAACTTCTGTTGATGCTGTACCACACTGACACAAAATATACTGCATGACACAGGCTTGTATTGCTGCCTCTGCCAGCGCCCTTGATAACTATGATCAATGATGAAGGCTGCTGAAACAGCAGAGCTTCTATCCCAAATTAGGGACCGAAGCATCACAATTCCACCTCATTTCCCCAGTTTCCCAGCCTGGATCTCCTCCTATTCTCTTAAGACCTGGCTTTTTCTCCTCAGCCTGGGATCCCACTCCCAGGTCTGCAGAGCTTTCCCTCTCCTGGCTCCCTGCTCCTTCCAGGCACACCAGTGCTGGTGCTCACACAGGAAGCCTCGACGATGGCAGTCCAGAAACAAACCCTCACAAAGAGGTGTCTGTGATGGGAACAGAGTTATTTTGGAGAATCTGGGTGTGATTGTGTTTACTCAGTAGCTGGCATCAAGTCCTCTGAAAACGCAGCACAAGCATTCATATAGCTCCAAGCAAAACGTACCTCCACGGCCAAAGGGGACTTCTGGACACATCTATAACATAAATCCATCATTACTATCACTAATGCATTTAAATTGCCTTTTATACTCACAGAGTGGCTCAGTAAAAATAAATTTACCATTAGCATATTTCTTACAATTAGATTCTCATCGCATTGCTAATCACATTCACTCTACTGAATGGAGTTATTTGAATACTCTTAAGCTGCATCCTTGTATTGAAAGAGAGACAGGACAAAACATTTTCTGTTAGAACTGGGGAATTCAAAACGTGTAATTAAATATTTCACAATTGCTCACTATAATCAGAATTAAAAATAAAATGATGGGTGTTTACTTGGAAATGTTGTCAAAATATGACAGTATCTTAATTAAAGACAAAAAACCATCTGTGAGAAGAGAGAAACAATAGCATATGAAGCCTAGAAGAAATAGAAGTAGATATATTCGCAGCATATCTTTGATTACAACATTATATAAGATTCTAAAATAATTCAGGAATCTCATTATTCTACAGCTGCAAGAATTAATGCAATATTCTCAAGTAATTTTCTTTTCCACAAAGAGTTTCTATTTTGTCATTTCATTACATATCACTTCATGCAAAATTAATCTTTTGACTTTGTCAAAAGAAGTTCTCATTACGTGCCTCAGACTTGTTGAACATGCCACGGAGGAATGCTGCACAGCAGGTGCAATAAACACATCAGTCCCCATGCACAGGTGCAAACAGCACCTGCACACTGGATCCACAGGCACACCACTCTCCTGCCTTCTTCATTGCAAGCATTGTGTGCAAACAGCAGTGCTGGATGTGCCATCAAAATCATTTCAGGGACTGTGGATTGTGATGTCACACTTGGCTGAACAAAAGCAGAATTAGATGGCGGAGACAAAGCCAAACAACAAAAATATTGGAAGCATAACTTAGTTTGTGTATAAATCAATAGTTCAGAGTTTGATGGGGTAGACAAAAATCCATCCAGTGAATCACTATAGAGGTAAAAATTGTGACAGTAAACTTTAGCTGGTGTAGATTAATTTAGGGCTATTGTCTTGAACATCTGTAACAGCTTAGGTACAGTCTGATACATTTTAATAAGAAAGTACACATTTTTATCTTTTTGAGTCACCACCAGCACACAGCAGGCAGTACTGCCAGTCTGCTATGCTGGTTCCAGCTAGCAGCACAGTTGGATGCTCAGCGTTTCACAGCTCTGACAGCAAGGCTGGCTGGTCACTTATGCATCGGTTAATGGGGTTCACTCTCACCAACACAGCACGAGCTGGCTACTTACCCTGACATCATAAAATTTCAAATGCAAAAAGAGGCTTATTCCCCAACTAGCCAAGCCAATTCATTTGTCCAACTTTATTTAGGGACAGAGTTAATGCTTCTCTATCAAGCTTTAATCACAAATTACATTCCAATTACATTGTAATGGGCAGCCTGTTCCAAGACAAGCAATGCCATTCAAGCTACCTTCACAGAAAAAAGGCCTTTCAAACAGAGTAGCGAACACTTAAGTATTGGCCCTACTTCTACACCAAATTGTCACCAATGGCTTTGATGCTGGAATACAAAATATATTCATAAAACCTATGGATGGCTCCGAGCTGGGATAGACCGTAAACACTTTGGAGGACAGGAACAGAATTCAAAATTACAGATCAGAGAAGTAGTCTGAAATCAAAGAGAATAAATTTAAATAAAACAAACAAACAAGCAAAACTCGAGAGAGTAATGCACTCAGGAGAGAGAAAGCCACGTCCAAATATAATGAGGGCTAGACTGTGGATCTCAAGAAAAGATAACGCAATTATACCACTAACAAAATGAATGCAAGGGAACAACATGACGCTGAGAAAGACAATGCTCAGGCTGTGATGTACTAGCAAAAAGGCTGGGTACCTATGTACTCGCTGCACTAGGGTCTTAAGAAGCCTTTTCAGAGCACCAAACTGCCAACAAATTGCTAACCAACTGGAGGAAGTCCAAAGGCGCTGTCTAGAATAGCAAGATGGTTTAAAAAGATGATTATTGACAAAAAGATTAGGATCTTAAAAGATTAAAATATTTAGAAGGTTACAAGAATGCTGGCAATCAGTACATCTCTGTGATGACTATGCCAAGGACAGAGAAAAAGTCTCAATATGCTTAAATGAGTGGAAAGCCTTGTTAAATCCAGGTGCTGAACCTCTCAGCCCAGAAAGGTGGTAGGTCTTTGCTTAAAGATTTTAAGAAGAGATTATGTAAACATCCATCACAAAAATAGTCTATGACAGAGCTTCTCAACCACTGGCTTACAGACTCCTGGGATCTGCACACATTTTTAATGGGTCTCTAGGTAGTAATCAAGAGAGTGAAGCCTGGGATTAATTAATCCACTAGACAGCAATCCACTTCTCTAACAAGAAAATGGTTGCTGGTTGGGAATGGAAGAACACTGGAAGGCTGTGAGGTAGCTCATTTCCTAGGGTTGTACCTTCTCTTTTGCTTAACAAAAAAGAGCCCATCTAGATTCAAAGAGAAACTCAAAGACTCTGGGGACAGTTAATGCTCCTGATTCTGATGAAACCCAGGGGAATTTTCCTTTTTACTGACATTACACACCTGCGTGTCAGGAACAGAGAGTCACGGGCTGTTAGCCAAGTACAGACCTCTGTATGCCTTTGTAGTGTGAGAGAGGATTAAAACCCATTTCTCCTCTGAATAACACAAGCCTTAAAGGTTTAGAACACATTTCTTCTGAAGCCAGTTCTACTTTCTACTTTTCTCCCACCCCTTCAGTATTTTTACAAAACATCAAGTCACAGGAAGGAAAATGTTGTTTTTCTCCTATGCCAGTGTAGACACAGGAACTTTAATATGCAACTTTCTACAGGGAGATGGCTGAGAAAGAGACAGATGGCCCATTTTGATAGAAATGCAAACAAAAGCTCAGCTCTTCTACCTGAGGAATTTTCAACATCTGAAAGTTAAAATATTTAAACGACGAGACTTTTGAAAAATGTATGCAAACTAGGGGATATTTATAACATTAAACTTTGGTTAATGTGAGTGTGGCATTTATGAACAGAGAATCCAAGCACAAAACAGAAGAATGAAGGTCACGTTGAAGGAAGATCTCATCTCACTGAAAAATGGGCAAACAGATGAAGATAGATCTGAGGGATATGGCAGTGACAGCACCCAACAGACCTCTCAGTGGGTATTATTGTTTTTAACCTATAGCCACAAAAGGTTTATTTTCAACGCTAACATTTCTTGTGTTTTACAGAAATAAAACAATTCTTTCAGTGCCTTAACTTCAGTTAGTTATATATGTCCATCCAAAATGCCAAAATGTCTCGTTTCAAGTGTTTCCTGTGATTTCTGGAAACACAGAAATTCAGAGGAGAAAGAATGAGAAAAATACGTTAATGAAATCCTGTAAGCAGGGAATCATGGCAATTATTATAGATGGGAGAGAAACAGTTAATGTCAAAGAGCATCTAACTGGCCACACAGTTTACATGCTCCCTTTTTCCCACTCCTCTTGGCTTAGAGGCATAAGCAGCTTTTCTTGCTTCTGACTGATCTGCTGTCACTGCAATTCAAATGGGTATTTACTCTCAAGCAAAGGGAGCATAAATGTAATTTCAAAAACAGAAGTGTCAATGTTTAGCTGGACACTTCACTTTGTGCCTGTCCTGTGTAAGTGATCAACTTGAGAGGAATAAAGCAACGGAAAATGCAGTCCTTTTTCTTACTGCACCTGCTGCAGGCAGGGCTGTCACCAGCTCCAGCTGCCTTCTGACTCAGCTCCCAGCAGCTGCTGCCCTTCTCGGAGCACAGCGAAGCCCATACCCACAGGACAAGTGCTCCAGCTTGCAATGGGGGGCTTAGTGCTCCACCTACAACTGCAGCTTACTCAGATCTCACCCACAGTGACAGATGTGAGAGCATTCACTCACTGAAGACAGGCTCAGGTGCAGGCCTTCAAGTGCTACAGCCTATGTATACAGTCTTCTGCAAGTGTGTCCCTAAGGGTCAGTAACCCTGTATGCATTCGTTGCTCTTTTGGTCCCCTAGGTTTCAAAACAGTCTCAACACTGCAGTGAAAAACAGTGCTCAGCTCTAGCATGTCTCACATAGTCTCCTGGGCTTTGCCTTTGTCATCGTTCTGCTGGGAAGATGAAAGCTATTTCATTGATTTCTATTCCATTTATGTTTCAGATACCTTAACTGTAGGTAGCAACTCAAATATTTATAATCCTCCCCCACCCCGTGTGGTACAGCTCCATCTACAGCAAAACACAGCCTAAAATAAACCAAGAAAGTCACAAGCTAGGATGGTACACCTGAATGGAAGAATGCACTCAAAAAAATGACAATATTTATCAATTGTCACAGAACAGCCACACGAAATAGGAGTAAGCATCTGTATCTGTTTACCTATTTTAAACCAACTAAAGCACGCAGATAAAGCTGCTGTTTTATAAGAGGGATTTGCATTTTGTTATCAAGACCACTGTTTCAGACCTACAGCAAAACGAAGGAACCAAAAAACCAGCAATAGTATAGACTGGAAATCCTGGTGATCCTGGAAAGAGATTTCTTTTGTTGATAGCTTTACTGAACTTAAAATTTACCTTCAGAAGACTAAATCATACAGGTGAGTAAATCATACAGGATTGACAATGAAGGAAAAAAATTGAGAAAAAAAATGATGGATTATCTATTCTAGCAAAATTACAAGCAAAACGTTATTGTCCTCACGAAAATGTCACTGTTTTCCTTCTGATTTTCATGAGATAAGCATATGAAACACGTGGACTTAGATAAATGGAGGACAGGGACCAGTAATTGAAGTATCAAATCACAGATTTTGCTAAAAGATCCTATTATCTGAAATGACTTCAAATTCTTTCCCATCAGTTATTAATGCTGAGTACCTGGAGAATAGCCTTCAACAAGAACACAGGGCAATTCTGAAGACAACGATAGCAAGTGGCACCACTGTAATAAAGATCACTTGGATAAACACGCAATCTGATTCCATGCTAAAATGTCTATGAAAGGTTAAATCCAGTACAAAATGGTTATATTGTGATTCTACAGCAAAACAATCAATGTAAAGAACTATCCAGTGGTACAGCAATAGAAACACAGACCTGTAACGATGACTTGATATTTTAAGAAATCAAACCACAGTAGTTAATTTGAGTTGTCATTTATAGCTCTATCATAGAGGGAAGAACTGAAAGTTACTTTTCATTATTCCCCCCATTCACATGTACCCCTAACAAAAGGGCTAAAAAGTTTCATTATTCCCCTGGAAAGCAGCTCCCAGACTTACTGCTGCATAGTCCAATCATCCTGGTTACATCTTATGGCAGACAATATTATTCCATGTTTGTTTCCCCTACCTAGGGCAGCACAGCACTTCTCGCTCTCTCCCCCTGAACGTATCTGCAGTCGCTTCAAAGGAAAAAAGGATCCTTGCTCGAGCCTTCGTGCCCTCTGACTTCTCATTCAAAGGATGCCAGCAGGTGCCAGACCACGCTCTTGTTACGATTGGCTCCCATCTTGCAGATAGAGCATTGAGAAGGTAGAAGGGGAGAGAGAATGCTAGTCCACAGAACTCTGTAGGCTGAAAACTGCAGCCAAAGATCCACTCCCTTGCAAGCTTATGATGTCATACAAGAAGAGTTCCTGCACCCTCCGGTATACAGCTTTGTATACCATACAGCTGTGCTTTTTGCCACACACTTAAAGCGACTCCATGAAAGTATATGAATCTCCCACAACTCTTACTGAGGTTTTAAAATTGTTCTGGAAAGTGCCATTTGATATTTTTAATTACACATAGCTGACATACCAAGAGAAATGGTAGATCCCTTTTATGTTAACAGACTGGTGAGATAATCACGGCATGACTGAAGTCTGGCTTCAGCATTTGTACGTTCAGATAGAGAATATAATTCTCTTTTATGTCCTCACCTATAGAAATGCTGCACGATTCCGTGCTCGATTCCGTGCTTGTTTAAACTTGACCAAACAGATTTACTCTATATCCAGTTTACAGTAGAGACTTCCGTTATACTACTGAGCATTCTTTGGTGAAAACAGACTTCCTTAAATTACATTTTTGAGAGATTTAGAGAAAAACAAACCCTTCTTAATTTTTCATACTTTATATTAAGCAGCCAATGGTTCTCTGATTTTTAGAATTGCTGGAGACTTGGAAGATACAGCCACGAAGGCTGTGTTGGTTCAGCCCATGCCTAGGAGGCCAGATATCTGTTGGCGATCCTGTTCCACCACAGAATTCCATGTGAGCCCGGTACCTAGTCTCCATTACTCCTCTAACAGGAAACCAGCACTCCCTGCTTCAGAGGAAAGAAGCAAGGACAAATTTACTGAGGATTAAAATTCCCATATACCACAATGACAGACATCAGTGACACCATGAGTATAAGTGGTTTGCATGGATGAGCTTGCTTCAGGTCACAGGATTTAAAGGTTGCAAACTCTCCCAAGACAGCAGGATTAGAGTAGCTTTCCCTGTGTCTGCAGGAAAAGGAACAGGGGGCAACAAAGCATCTTGAGTTCTTGTAGCTTTAGCTCAGACCAGATAACTACCTTTGCCTTGCAAATTCAACTTACTTGAGAAAGGTTAATTGTGGTTCTTATCACACTCTCTGGGGCTTCGCTTCAGCTGCAAGCTACCAAGTACACCTCCACAAGCAACTACAAATTTGGATAATATCTGCTCAATCTTAGATCAGAGGTTATCTGTATTTTCATCTTTTTAACTGTACTCTCCAGTAGCAATGTTTGATGTTAAGTTCCAATGCCATACTCTCAGATCTCTACAGGACTGTTTCATAGTTAGCCTCCCCTTCTTGAGCTAGCTGAAAATCATTAAAAAAAAAAAAAGAGCTAATGAAAGAAAGTGAAACTAATTCCTGACTTTTACTGTTAACATTCACTGCTTTTATTTACAGAACGAAGTGCCGTTTTACACTTTTCAAGCATTCCCCCACATTTACAAAAGAATTCTCATTAGACGTCTGTTGTTCCTTCACTTAGGAATTTCCTTGGGCTGCTTTACTCTCAAGTCTGTGAGCTGCCAGGGCATTACCTGGAGCTCCTCCACGAAGGGGCTGTTGCACAAGGATAAGCTACGGACCTTGGGATAGCCTAGCATAAAAAAACCACAATTTTGTCTGGCTTATGCCTGTCAGTGTGTCCTAAAGGACACTCCAGCCCCAGAGCTGTAGCTAAAGATCACCTCTAGCCTTCCAGCAATATTAAGACACACTCTCCCATTACGAGATTAATGCATATTTTTTTCTCTGTACTTATTACATGAATTTAAAATTATTTAACACAGAATGCACTTTGCAATTCATTTTCTTCTTTCCCTGTGCTTTTTAGAATCCTCTGACTGTACTTATTGAAAACATCTCTTTTCAAGCCATCCCTTTGAGAAATATTAATGCTCCCACGTGTGTCTTATTCAGGACTTCCACTGACCTTGTGACTGAGAAAATCACTTTCTTTCTGTATCAAACAAAAGCAGACTTTTTAGAATAAGAGATTATCTTTTGACAATGTCAGAATATCTTCAATTCCACAAAGAAATGAATAAGGAAGCCTATATAATTTATTTTAATAGGAAGCTTGACAGAGGCTGAAATATTCATTTGTATTAAATAGAAAATACAAAGCCAGTTATACACTAGAATGAATGTCTTGGGAAGAAAAGCAGCAGCCTGCCTCTCAACTTGCGCTCATTCTTCCAGCTGCTATTCTGAGCTCCTGGCAGGTGTCATCTGTACTAAATCCCTTACACAACACTCAGTCCTGCAGTAGCAACCCTGTGACAAAACCTTCCCCATGCTGCCATTCTGAGCTCTCCTCCAGGCCTACTGGAAGTCTCCCTTTGAAGAGCCCAAAGTAGAAGTCAGAAAAACTGGCCAAAGGAAGTTAAATGACACAGCTTTCCAAAGCAGCCTTTGAACTCAGGCTAGGCTCAATAAAGTTGTGAAGCCAGACTTAGGGCTCCCTGTACTTGATCACAAGTGCCACAGCTGTGTAGAAGCACTGATGTGGAATAGGCTCACCCCGCTGACTGGGCAGGGACTCACTCCAACAGTTCAGGTTTGTTTGAGTGTTGACCTACCAAGTTAGTACCACGAGCATTGTGAAGGATTATGCATCACCTGCAGCCAGCTGAGAGCAATAAAGCCAGCACAATGCCAGTACTCTGGCTAATCCATGAGAGCTGCTGCTACACACACTGCCCTGCTTCTGACCAAATTTGTTTTGCTGGGGGCCCTGCCAGTGCACAGATCCAAATGAAAGCTGACGGAAGAAACTTCAAGAAGAATACATCCAGGGTAAAAACCATGGTTTTTCTGGATCTTACCACCCAGGATGTACATGGGAACAATGTTAATTTGTGCTTCAGATCTTTGGCATCTCACATAGTAAAAATAATGAGAGTGGTAAAAAACTGAAGGAAGATGTAATTACACGGCAGCCTGCAAGGCAGAAGCATCATGAGCCCAGGAACTTTTGACATAATTCTTCCCAACAGAATAGCTTACCAGGGACTCGGTGACCTCTTGAAAGAGAGATTTTTGTCACCGCAGCCGCTGCCCACACAGACAGACTGCTTCTGGGGGCCTCGAGAGGATTCAGCTCAACAGAAGCTACAGTAAGATCAAGGCTCAGTTCAGGGTAAGTTAAATCTCTGCAGGCAGAAGAAGATAATGTGATTTCTTCAAGTTCCTAGCTTTCAGTTTTCAAATCATATATATATATATCATATCTTCCTACACTCCACTGCTTAAGCAAAATATATCACTGAACTTAGAAAAAATATCTACAGCCTAGCTTCTACAGTTTTAGAATATTCGGATCACCGTAACATTTTCTTTTCAAATTTAAATTCTTTGCTTCCAAGAAAAAAAAAAAAAAAAAGATGTTGACAGGCCCTTTACAGGAGGCAGGCAGCAGTCCCACTGCAGAGCCTGTCCCTGGGAACAAAGCAGCATGAAACACAAGTACCCAGATTCTGCACTAAGCCCATCAAGCACAGCTTCAGCTACAACACCCATTAATTTTAAATTAACTGCATTCTCTACACTATTTTCTACCTATTGTTTTCTAGCTTTATGTACAATTATTTACAAATGGTATGACTTGCACACCTAGAGCAAATACCTAAGTGCATGCATTCACATGCTCAATAATGTATTCCTCACACAAAGCACTCATTTCATTTCACACGTGCCTGTATTGAAGAGGAATGAAACATCTGTTCACAACAGTAATGAGGCAAAAGAAAGTTTCCTGAATTTCCTCAGCATTCTTTGGCATGAATGTACATCAGTTTATACCTGCGGTGTGTCATTACAGCCGAAGAAATTCAACACGTTTAACCTGCGTTGATTATTTCATATATGCTTCATAATAAGAACTTCAACAGACAGAATGTTGCCTAATTCATTTTCATTTGAAATGGAATTTTAAATCCTTTCTTCGCTCTTAAATACCTTCTCAAGTAATGTCGCAAAGTTTTCCTTGGAAATGCATTCTGTGGGGCTTTAACAGTAGGTAAATCTTTGTCCTGTGTAGCTACTGTCTTCACGCAGAGAATTCCCATTCCCATGAATATGTTACAAGTATGTTTACGCTAAGCACCTGAAAGAAGTCCGAGCGTCCTCGTGGAGTTTTGTGATTGACTAAAAGGTGCAAAAGAAGGCAGCCTCACTGCTCAAACCAAGAGCTTCCTCTGCCTCCCTTCCACCACCAAACACCTGGACTGCGTTAGGCCATGGTCAGGGATGTAAACTGACAAAAAGATAATTCCACCAGAACAACAAATAGTTTCAGTGTGGCAACCTGCATCAACTGAGCACTACAAATTAAGAGTCCTCCTTGTCAAACAAGGACGACAAACAGCAAACCACTGTGTGCAGTGGCAAAGAGCTTCTGGATACCTGCACCTTTGTCAGATTCAGTGCTCTAGAAACCATTACCAACAGTGTGCTTACCTAAAAAGCAATGCTTATAAAGACAGATTGTATCTCTTCAGACCCACTGCTATAAAGGACGTGCCAGTGTTCAGACACCCAAGCACCTTGTCAGGTGTGGAACGCAAAGAGCAATGTCTTCAAGTTAAATGACAATTCAGAGCCATTTTCTCGATAAATTCCCCCCCTCAAATCGAGAATTGAATCCTGAGAAAAAAACACTGGTAGCAGCAGCGAAGCAGGACCACGTTAGGGTCAGAGATTACACAACTGTGGGGAAAATACGCTGCCAGCTGGGGAAATGCCATTAAAGACAGGAAGGGAAAAAGGAATAATAAGTCTCTATAGCATCGT